>CM056451.1:5000-17500 GCA_029783895.1 Triplophysa bombifrons
CACTTCACAAAGCAGGTAAGACACACACACTTCACAAAGCAGGTAACACACACACTTCACAAAGCAGGTATCACACACACACTTCACACAGCAGGTAACACACACACTTCACACAGCAGGTAACACACACACTTCACAAAGCAGGTAACACACACACTTCACAAAGCAGGTATCACACACACACTTCACACAGCAGGTAACACACTCACATCACACTGCAGGTAACACACACACTTCACAAAGCAGGTAAGACACACACACTTCACAAAGCAGGTAACACACACACTTCACAAAGCAGGTATCACACACACACTTCACACAGCAGGTAACACACACACTTCACACAGCAGGTAACACACACACTTCACACAGCAGGTAACACACACACTTCACACAGCAGGTAACACACACACTTCACACAGCAGGTAACACACACACCTCACACTGCTGATAAAACACATACACACACACACACACTTCACACTGCAGGTAACACACACACCTCACACTGCATGTAACACACACACACTTCACACTGCAGATAAAACACACACACACACTTCACACTGCAGGTAACACACTCATCTCACACTGCAGGTAACACACACACTTCACAAAGCAGGTAACACACACACACACACTTCACAAAGCAGGTAACACACACACACACACACACTTCACACTGCAGGTAACACACACACTTCACAAAGCAGGTAACACACACACACACACACACACACTTCACAAAGCAGGTAACACACACACACACACACACATCATAGTGACCAAACTCAAATCAGATGTGTTGTTTCTCCCGTCCTATCACTTTTTCTTCTGTGAGGTCAAAGGTCAATTCTCTCTTCCTGTAGTTCTCTCTATGGGAGCAGATGACCAATCAGACACAGGCATGATGTGGTGTGTGGGTGTGACCGTGGACAATGTGTTAGTTGTGTAATGGAGCAGATTGTTAAAATCATGGGTGTGTGTTTCATACCGTGTGGTGTTCACAGCTGCGTGTGCAGCTCTGCTGGGAGCCAATCACATGATCCTGTGAGCCCAACATAGTGAGCTCACTTCCTGTGATTTGTATCGTTTATCAGATCTATTGCTGTGTGACGAATGAACTCTATGTCATATCTTCAAAGACGTCAGAAGGAGTGAGTGGAGTGTTTCTTGTGATCATTTCTCCTGCAGCGTGTACAGATGACACACACGAGCACACTCAGACCTCAGAATGTGATGTCGCTTTTATACTAAAGCAAAGCTGTTGTCATCAGACATCATGTACAATGTGCTTTTCAGATCATTTCAATTCACAAATATAGTTTTGTCATGCTTTACTTTATTTGTAAGGACAACACACACACACACACACAGACTGGGCTCGCTGAGACTGACACACAGATTGTTTGTTTGTGTATGTGTGTGCAGGTGGAGTTGCAGTCGTGTTGTGTGTTTGTGCCGTCGGAAAGTCTGCCGTCTCCCAGCACTCTGGTGTGTGGTGATATTCCGGGGACGGTGCGCAGCTGGTATCACAGTCAGTCTCAGTGTATGCCCAGGACGCTGGTGTTGTGTCTGCCAGAGGTCAGCGTGACGAGCGCCGGACACAGACGCATGGAGCCGCTGCAGGAAATCCCCTTCACTGTCCCCAGACCTGTGCTGGATGAGGGTACAGCATCACCTTCACTAAACTCTAGACGCATCACACACTGCTTCACATCACTGACCGCTCTCTCTCACTGTGTGTGTGTGGTCAGGTGACGCGTTCCCGTGGACGGTGTGTGTGAATCAGTTGAGTGTGTACTCTCTCCTGGGTCACCAGCGTTCTCTCAGTCTTCTAGAGCCCATGGGCTGCACGTCAACACTGGCACTCACCAGCCCAAAACTGCAGCCGGACACTAAACACACTTTCATCATCTGTCTACATGTGGACCTGCAGCCTGTGCAACTGAAATGCTCCAATCCTCAGGTACACAAACTACACACATGACACACTGAAACACACAACATCGTACACGCTGCAAGGTTTTCTGTGAGAAAAGAGGATACAAAATCAGCTGTAACTCACCAGTATACCCGAGTGTGTGTGTGTCTGTCTGTCCGTCTGTCTCACTGTCCGTCTGTCTGTCTGTCTGTCTCACTGTCTGTCTGTCTGTCCGTCTGTCTCACTGTCCATCTGTCCGTCTGTCTCACTGTCCATCTGTCCGTCTGTCTCACTGTCTGTCTGTCCGTCTGTCTCACTGTCCGTCTGTCTCACTCTCTGTCTGTCTGTCTGTCCTTCTATCTGTCTGTCTGTCCTTCTGTATGTCTGTCTGTCTGTCTGTCTCACGGTTTGTCTAACTATCTCACTGTCCGTCTGTCTGTCCGTCCGTCTGTCTCACTGTCTGTCTGTCCGTCTGTCTCACTGTCCGTCTGTCTCACTGTCCGTCTGTCTCACTCTCTGTCTGTCTGTCTGTCCTTCTATCTGTCTGTCTGTCCTTCTGTATGTCTGTCTGTCTGTCTCACGGTTTGTCTAACTATCTCACTGTCCGTCTGTCTGTCTGTCCGTCCGTCCGTCCGTCTCACTGTCTGTCCGTCCGTCCGTCTCACTGTCTGTCCGTCCGTCCGTCTCACTGTCTGTCTGTCCGTCCTTCTCACTGTCTGTCTGTCCGTCTGTCTCACTGTCTGTCTGTCCTTCTGTCTGTCTCTCTGTCTAACTATCTCACTGTCTGTCTGTATGTCCGTTTGTCTGACTGTCTGTCTGTCCGCCCAACCAACCGTCTGTCTGTCTTTCTCACTGTCTGTCCTTCTCACTGTCTGTCTGAATGTCCGTCCGTCTAACTGTCCATCTGTCCGTCCATCTGTCTGTCTGTCCATCCGTCTGTCTCACTGTCTGTCTGTTTGTCTCACTATCTGTCTAACTATCTCACTGTCTGTATGTCCGTCCGTCTGTCCGACCATCAGTCTGTCTGTCCGTCCGTCTGTCTGTCTGTCTCACTGTCTGTCTAACTATCTCACTTTATGTCTGTCTTTATGTCCGTCCTTCTGACTGTCCATCTGTCCGTCCATCTGTCCGACCATCAGTCTGTCCGTCCTTCCGTCTGTCTGTACGTCTCAATGTCTGTCTCACTGTCTGTCTAACTATCTCACTGTATGTCCTTCCGTCTGACTGTTCATCTGTCCATCCATTCGTCTGTCTGTCTGTCCGTCCGTCTGTCTGTCTCTCTCACTGTCTGTCTAACTATCTCACTGTCTGTCTGTATGTCTGTCTGTCTCACTGTCTGTCTAACTATCTCACTGTCTGTCTGTCTGTCTGTCTCACTGTCTGTCTAACTATCTCACTGTATGTCCTTCCGTCTGACTGTTCATCTGTCCATCCATTCGTCTGTCTGTCTGTCCGTCCGTCTGTCTGTCTCTCTCACTGTCTGTCTAACTATCTCACTGTCTGTCTGTATGTCTGTCTGTCTCACTGTCTGTCTAACTATCTCACTGTCTGTCTGTCTGTCTGTCTGTCTCACTGTCTGTCTAACTATCTCACTGTCTGTCTGCCTGTCTGTCTGTCTCACTGTCTGTCTAACTATCTCACTGTCTGTCTGTCTGTCTCACTGTCTGTCTAACTATCTCACTGTCTGTCTGTATTTCTGTCTGTCTGTCTCTCTCACTGTCTATCTAACTATGTCACTGTCTGTCTGTATGTCCGTCCGTCTGTCTGACAGTCCATCTGTCCATCCATCCATCCATCTGTCCATCCGTCCATATGTCTGTCTGTCTCACTGTCTGTCTGTCCGTCCTTCTGACTGTCCATCCGTCTGTCCGTCTCACTGTCTGCCTGTCTCACTGTTCGTCTGTCTCACTGTCCGTCTGTCTGTCCGTCTGTCTGTCTGTCTCACTGTCCTTCTGTCTGTCCTTCTGTCTGTCTCACTGTCTGTCTGTCCTTCTGTCTGTCTCACTGTCTGTCTGAATGTCCGTCCGTCTAACTGTCCATCTGTCCGTCCATCTGTCTGTCTGTCCATCCGTCTCTCTCACTGTCTGTCTGTTTGTCTCACTGTCTGTCTAACTATCTCACTTTATGTCTGTCTAACTATCTCACTTTATGTCTGTCTTTATGTCCGTCCTTCTGACTCTCCATCTGTCCGTCCATCTGTCCGACCATCAGTCTGTCCGTCCGTCCTTCCTTCCGTCTCACTGTCTGTCTCACTGTCTGTCTAACTATCTCACTGTATGTCCTTCCGTCTGACTGTTCATCTGTCCATCCTTCCGTCTGTCTGTCCGTCTCACTGTCTGTCTCACTGTCTGTCTAACTATCTCACTGTATGTCCTTCTGTCTTACTGTTCATCTGTCCATCCATTCGTCTGTCTGTCCGTCCATCTATCTGTCTGTCTGTCTGTCTGTTTGTCTCTCTCACTGTCTGTCTAACTATCTCACTGTCTGTCTAACTATCTCACTGTCTGTCTGTATGTATGTCTGTCTGTCTCTCTTACTGTCTGTCTAACTATCTCACTGTCTGTCTGTATTTCTGTCTGTCTGTCTCTTTTACTGTCTGACTAACTATCTCACTGTCTGTCTGTCTGTCCGTCGGACTGTCCATCTGTCTGTCTGTCTTACTGTCTGTCTAACTATCTCACTGTCTGTCTGTATGTCTGTCTGTCTCTCTTACTGTCTGTCTAACTATCTCACTGTCTGTCTGTATGTATGTATGTCTGTCTGTCTCTCTTACTGTCTGTCTAACTATCTCACTGTCTGTCTGTATTTCTGTATGTCTGTCTGTCTCTCTTACTGTCTGTCTAACTATCTCACTGTCTGTCTGTATTTCTGTCTGTCTGTCTCTTTCACTGTCTGTCTAACTATCTCACAGTCTGTCTGTCTGTCCGTCGGACTGTCAATCTGTCTGTCTGTCTTACTGTCTGTCTAACTATCTCACTGTCTATCTGTCCGTCCTTCTGACTGTCCATCTGTCCATCCGTCCATCCATCTCACTGTCTTGTCAGTCTCACTGTCTGTCTAACTATCTCACTGTCTGGATGTCCGTCCGTATGTCTGTCTCTCTGTCTGTCCATCTGTCTGTCTGTCTTACTGTCTGTCTAACTATCTCACTGTCTGTCTGTCTGGCTGTCTGTATCTACGTCTGACTGTCCATCTGTCCGTCCATCCGTCTGTCCATCCATTTGTCTGTCTGTCTGTTTGTCCGTCCATCTCACTGTCTGTCAGTCTCACTGTCTGTCTAACTATCTCACTGTCTGTCTGTCCATTTGTCGTATTTGCATGTGTATTATGAGGTTGAGAAGGGCTGTTCAGAGGCATGTTGGTGATCAATTAATGTGTTAATAAAAGTAATAACTGTTAAACTCTCTCTCTATGTGTTTCTCTTCTGATGGTTTACAACGCTGTGTATGAAGAGTGTGTGTGATAATAGATATGAGTATGAAGGAATGCTGTGTGCAGAATAACACACACTCAGTGTGATCACTTAATTTAACATATTAAAAATATTGCAGTAACAGCAGCGAGTATAAACCTAACCCATCATTATGCATGTGTGTGTCTCTCGGTCAGGTTCAGCTGCTTTATGGTTTATGGTGTAGATGGAGTCAGATTGTCAGTGTAGTCGATCAGATGCAAAACAGAGGAACACAAAAACAATCATCAGGATTTCCAGACCCCACAGGACCACCCGCCGGACCTTCATCACCCGTCCACAGCAGTGCAGGCACCATCCCACCTGACACCAGCACCTACAGCCCATCAGCTGACCTGGGCTCACCTACAGAGGTCAAACAACACACACTCACCTTTTGAAGTGTCACATGACAGCATTTTGTGTGTCGTGTCATGCGTGTGTTGAAATAAAAATGCTGATGAGACTCAACAAAGTGAGCAGCAGATAGAAACTTGTGATGCTGTTTGTAGCAGCCTGTGACTGTATCAGAAATAGAGAGAGGGCTTTAGTGTGATTTTTTTTTTTGTGTGTGTGTGTGTGTGTGTGTGTAGGGTGAGTCGGTTCACACAGAGGATGCGGTTCAGTGTGAGTCCATGACTCTTGAACAGAAGACCTGCACCATCAGCAGCTCCAGTGGAAAACTCAGCGTTTGGATGCAGTGGATGTTGCCCAAACTCACACTCAAACTCTTTTCTTCTGACCACACGTCCAGAGACAACGGTAATCATCACACACACACACACATGTAACGTGTCTCTTCTGATGCAGATGGAACAGATGCGGGGAGGTTTTACATCATTCAGCTCACAAACACACAACACAGTGATGTTGTTTTTGATTGTGAAGTGTGGTGATCTATATTTACAGTAATGTAAGGTCAGAGGTCAGATGTTCAGCTCGTGTCACTCGTCTGTGATGTGCAGCTGTGAGAGAGTGGACGCTCTGTGGATTTGTACGGAGGAAGTGTGTTTGATGTCAGGCCTCTGAGGAACCGCTCAGCCCTTCACACAGTGTGCTCTTCTTGTTTGTTGTTGTGTGCTGAGTGGACGTGTCACTCCCTCAAACAGGAAACAGGAAGCAGCTCTGAGCCTCAGGGCCGGGGGGGCACAGCTGCCGGGATGACCGAACAAGCAGAGATTGACAGAGAATGACATGTTTCTATGGTCGCTCGTACACACACAAACACACACACACACACACACACACACGTGTCTCGGCTGAACTCTGACCTGCTGCTCATGAACTTTCATTAAGTCATTCTCCTGTGTGTGTGTGTGTGTGTGCTGTCATATTCTCCTGTGTGTGTGTGTGCTGTCATATTCTCCTGTGCGTGTGTGTGTGTGTGTGCTGCCAAATTCTCCTGTGTGTGTGTGTGTGTGTGTGTGTTTGCTGTCATATTCTCCTGTGTGTGTGTGTGTGTGCTGTCATATTCTCCTGTGTGTGTGTGTGCTGCCATATTCTCCTGTGTGTGTGTGCTGCCATATTGTCCTGTGTGTGTGTGTGTGTGCTGCCATATTCTCCTGTGTGTGTGTGTGTGTGTGTGCTGCCATATTCTCCTGTGTGTGTGTGTGTGTGTGCTGTCATATTCTCCTGTGTGTGTGTGTGCTGCCATATTCTCCTGTGTGTGTGTGCTGCCATATTGTCCTGTGTGTGTGTGTGTGTGCTGCCATATTCTCCTGTGTGTGTGTGTGTGTGTGCGCTGTCATATTCTCCTGTGTGTGTGTGTGTGTGTGTGTGTGTGTGCTGTCATATTCTCCTGTGTGTGTGTGCTGCCATATTGTCCTGTGTGTGTGTGTGTGCTGCCATATTCTCCTGTGTGTGTGTGCTGCCATATTGTCCTGTGTGTGTGTGTGTGTGTGCTGCCATATTCTCCTGTGTGTGTGTGTGTGTGTGCTGTCATATTCTCCTGTGTGTGTGTGTGCTGTCATATTCTCCTGTGCGTGTGTGTGTGTGTGTGTGTGTGTGCTGCCAAATTCTCCTGTGTGTGTGTGTGTGTGTGTGTTTGCTGTCATATTCTCCTGTGTGTGTGTGTGTGTGTGTGCTGTCATATTCTCCTGTGTGTGTGTGTGCTGCCATATTCTCCTGTGTGTGTGTGCTGCCATATTGTCCTGTGTGTGTGTGTGTGTGCTGCCATATTCTCCTGTGTGTGTGTGTGTGTGTGTGCTGCCATATTCTCCTGTGTGTGTGTGTGTGTGCTGTCATATTCTCCTGTGTGTGTGTGTGCTGCCATATTCTCCTGTGTGTGTGTGCTGCCATATTGTCCTGTGTGTGTGTGTGCTGCCATATTCTCCTGTGTGTGTGTGTGTGTGTGCGCTGTCATATTCTCCTGTGTGTGTGTGTGTGTGTGTGTGTGCTGTCATATTCTCCTGTGTGTGTGTGTGTGTGTGTGTGTGCTGTCATATTCTCCTGTGTGTGTGTGTGTGTGTGCTGTCATATTCTCCTGTGTGTGTGTGTGTGTGTGTGCTGTCATATTCTCCTGTGTGTGTGTGTGTGTGTGCTGTCATATTCTCCTGTGTGTGTGTGTGTGTGTGTGTGTGCTGTCATATTCTCCTGTGTGTGTGTGTGTGTGTGTGTGCTGCCATATTCTCCTGTGTGTGTGTGTGTGTGTGCGCTGTCATATTCTCCTGTGTGTGTGTGTGTGTGTGTGTGTGCTGTCATATTCTCCTGTGTGTGTGTGCTGCCATATTGTCCTGTGTGTGTGTGTGTGTGTGTGCTGCCATATTCTCCTGTGTGTGTGTGCTGCCATATTGTCCTGTGTGTGTGTGTGTGTGCTGCCATATTCTCCTGTGTGTGTGTGTGCTGCCATATTCTCCTGTGTGTGTGTGCTGCCATATTGTCCTGTGTGTGTGTGTGTGTGTGTGCTGCCATATTCTCCTGTGTGTGTGTGCTGCCATATTGTCCTGTGTGTGTGTGTGTGCTGCCATATTCTCCTGTGTGTGTGTGTGTGTGTGTGTGAACTGCCATATTCTCCTGTGTGTGTGTGTGTGTGTGTGTGTGAACTGCCATATT
The DNA here is from genome assembly GCA_029783895.1 of Triplophysa bombifrons. Lineage (NCBI taxonomy): Eukaryota > Metazoa > Chordata > Actinopteri > Cypriniformes > Nemacheilidae > Triplophysa > Triplophysa bombifrons. The sequence continues at coordinate 13,427 of CM056451.1, forward strand.
CTCCTGTGTTTGTGTGTGTGTGCTGTCATATTCTCCTGTGTGTGTGTGTGTGTGTGTGCTGCCATATTCTCCTGTGTGTGTGTGTGTGTGCTGCCATATTCTCCTGTGTGTGTGTGTGTGTGTGTGTGTGTGTGTGTGTGTGAACTGCCATATTCTCCTGTGTGTGTGTGTGTGTGTGAACTGCCATATTCTCCTGTGTGTGTGTGTGTGTGTGTGCGCTGTCATATTCTCCTGTGTGTGTGTGTGTGTGTGTGTGTGTGCTGCCATATTCTCCTGTGTGTGTGTGTGTGTGTGTGTGCGCTGTCATATTCTCCTGTGTGTGTGTGTGTGTGTGTGTGTGTGTGTGTGTGTGTGAACTGCCATATTCTCCTGTGTGTGTGTGTGTGTGTGTGTGTGTGTGTGTGTGTGTGTGTGAACTGCCATATTCTCCTGTGTGTGTGTGCGCTGTCATATTCTCCTGTGTGTGTGTGTGTGTGTGCTGCCATATTCTCCTGTGTGTGTGTGTGTGTGCTGCCATATTCTCCTGTGTGTGAGTGAGTGTGTGCGCTGTCATATTCTCATGTGTGTGAGTGTGTTTGTGTGTGTTTTTGTCAGAGGTCTGTGTGGTGGCGGAGATGGAGGACATGAGCGCTTCAGTGGACATTCAGGATGTTTACACTAAGGTGAAGTGTAAAGTGGGCAGTTTCCACATCGATCACTACAGAAGCAGGAGAGACAGTGACAGCAGGTGTGTTGTGTGTTTATTGTGTTTGATGTGGTGAGTTTGGGGGCAGAGAGAAGTTGATCTCAATGACAACACAAGCTGAGTGTGTGCGTCTGGTATTGTATGTGTGTGTATGTGTGTGTATGTGTGTGTATGTGTGTGTATGTGTGTGTATGTGTGTGTATGTGTGTGTATGTGGGTGTATTTGTGTGAGTGTTTGTGTGTGTGTGTGTGTGTGTGTGTTTCTGTTATTGTGTGTGTGTGCTTGTGTGTGTGTGTGGGACAAAGACGTGTCAAGCGTCTTAACATCACTCGCCTACAACAGGAACACACCAGACTGGCCTTTGTTGAGGCTTTAGACCATCACCTGGAGTCTCTAAACTTCGAGCACACAGATGCTGAGGCAGACTGGACTACTCTCAAGACCGTGCTGCACTCTACAGCTCTTGAATCACTTGGTGTCCCATTACGTACACATCAAGATTGGTTTGATGAGAACGATGCAGAAATCCGAGCACTCCTTGACGAAAAACATCGTCTGCATAAATTATATCTGAATGACAGCAGCTCAAGTTTAAAGAAAACTGCCTTTCTCAATATTCGCAGGACTGTTCAGCAGAGACTCAGAGTTATGCAAGACGCCTGGCTGTGCGCAAAAGCTGAGGAGATTCAATCCTACGCTGACAGTAACAACACCAAGTGCTTCTATTATGCACTCAAGCAGGTCTATGGTCCGCAACAATCAGGAACTTCACCTCTCCTGAACTTAGATGGAACAACACTCCTCACAGAGAAGGACAAAATACTTGAAAGGTGGGTCGAACACTACAGCGCGGTCCTCAATCGGCCATCATGCATAAATGAGGAGTCAATTGCAAGACTGCCTCAAGTTGAAATAAACCAGTCTCTGGCTGTTCTACCATCCACTGAAGAAACCAGCAAAGCCATAACACTTCTCTCATCAGGCAAAGCTCCAGGGTCCGATGCCATTCCAGCAGAAATCTACAAGGCTGGAGGGCCTCGCTTTGTCGAGAAACTGACCGACCTCTTCCAGGCTATGTGGAAATTAGAAGCCATTCCCAAGGAGTTCAAGGATACTACTATAATCAATCTATATAAAAGGAAAGGCTAGCGGCAGGACTGCGACAACCATAGAGGAATCTCCATACTATCAGTCGCTGGCAAAATCCTGGCAAGAATCCTTCTGAACCGCCTAATTGTCCATCTAGACCAGGGTCTGCTACCTGAGAGTCAGTGTGGCTTCAGAAAAGGCCGCGGAACCACTAACATGGTATTTACTGCCCGGCAGTTACAGGAGAAATGCCAAGAACAAAATGTTGATCTATATATGGCTTTCGTTGATCTAACAAAAGCCTTCGACACAGTCAGCCGGGAGGGCCTATGGAAAATCATGGCCAAGTATGGGTGTCCAGACAAGTTCATTGGCATTGTGCGCAATCTTCATGATGGCATGATGGCAAGCGTCAGAGACCAGCAAGAACTCTCTGATCCGTTCCCAATCACAAACGGGGTAAAGCAAGGCTGCGTTTTAGCGCCAACGCTTTTCAGCATGGTGTTTTCTGCCATGCTGCAAGACTCACTCCAGAATTACAACTCTGGGATTAATTTCATCTACCGTTTTGACGGTGGGCTATTCAATCTGCGGAGGATGCAAGCCAAAACTAGAGTGGAGGAAGTCACTGTTCGAGAACTTTTGTTTGCGGATGACTGTGCTCTGGCTGCTGGCTCGAATAAAGATCTACAGGACAGTTTGGACCACCTCTACTCAGCTTGCAACAACTTCGGCCTAACAATCAGCACAAAGAAGACTGAAGTCCTATACCAACCTGCTCCTGGGAAACCATACACTGAGCCAACCATCTTTATAAATGGGCAAAAGCTTTCAGCCGTTGACAAGTTTATTTACCTTTGTAGCACACTGTCTCGTGCTGTGCACATAGATGATGAAGTTAACATCAGGATTGTCAAGGCCAGTGCAGCCTTTGGACGTCTACGTGACCAGGTATGGGAAAGGACTGGCATCAAGCAGGAGACAAAACTGAAGGTCTACCGGGCTGTTGTCTTGCCAACTCTTTTGTATGGGTGTGAAGCCTGGACACTTTACCAGCGCCATGCCAAAAAATTAAATCATATCCACTTGAGCTGTCTGAGGAAACTACTGAGAATCAAGTGGCAGGACAGAATCCCTGACACGGAAGTCCTCAGCAAGGCAAACATCCCCAGCATCTACACCTTGCTTGCGAAGGAACAGCTTAGATGGACTGGCCACGTGACCAGAATGCCTGACGTGAGACTTCCAAAACAAGTCTTCTTTGGCGAGCTGAAAAATGGCAAACGAGCACAAGGTGGCCCCAAAAAGCGCTACAAGGACACCCTTAAAACTTCCTTGAAGAGCTTTGGACTCGACCTGAAAAGCTGGGAATCCCTAGCACAGGACCGACCTGCCTGGAGGAAAAAAGTCCAGGATGGTGCAGTCCTCTGTGAGAGCAGGAGAAGCTCCTTTGCTATCTTGAAGAGGCAGCAGCGCAAATCTACCAAGGAAGGTTATGTGGCTGCACCTCAGAGCTCTACATCCTCCCTGATCTGTCCAGTGTGCCACAGGGAATTCCGGGCTCGGATTGGCCTCTTCAGCCATCTGCGCACTCATCAAAACCCAATAAAATGACAAATCTGCCATGGTCATCATCAACTTTGATGGACGAACAAGGAAGGTGTGTGTGTGTGTGTTTCTGTTATTGTATGTGTGTTTCTGTTATTGTGTGTGTGTGTCTGTCTTTCTGTTATTGTGTGTGTGTGTGTGTGTGTGTGTGTGTTTCTGTTATTGTATGTTTGTTTCTGTTTCTGTTATTGTGTGTGTGTTTCTGTTATTGTGTGTGTGTGTTTCTGTTATTGTGTGTGTGTGTCTCTGTTATTGTGTGTGTGTGTGTGTGTGTTTCTGTTATTGTGTGTGTGTTTCTGTTATTGTGTCAGTGTGTGTGTTTCTGTTATTGTGTGTGTGTGTGCTTGTGTGTGTTTGTGTGTGTTTGTGTGTGTGTGTTTCTGTTATTGTGTGTGTGTGTTTGTGTGTGTGTTTCTGTTATTGTATGTGTGTTTCTGTTATTGTGTGTGTGTGTGTTTCTGTTATTGTGTGTGTGTTTCTGTTATTGTGTGTGTGTGTGTGTGTGTTTCTGTTATTGTGTGTGTGTGTGTGTTTCTGTTATTGTGGGTGTGTGTCTCTGTTATTGTGTGTGTGTGTGTTTCTGTTATTGTGTGTGTGTGTGTGTGTCTCTGTTATTGTGTGTGTGCGTCTCTGTTATTGTGTGTGTGTGTGTGTGTTTCTGTTATTGTGTGTGTGTTTCTGTTATTGTGTG
>CM056451.1:30000-357500 GCA_029783895.1 Triplophysa bombifrons
TAAGTTAACACATATGTGTCCTGTAAGCTGGGTTTGGTCAGCGGTGCTATAGTTAACAGTTACTCCATTACATTATTTAAGATTATTAACAGTGCATTTAGAAAAAAGACAGAATTGTTGTGAATGCGTGATGTTGCTAGCTCATGAGAATGAATATGCCATACATATTTTAAACCAACTTAGTCAAGCACATCATGTAGCGTCTTTTCTCTCGATATCTCACGCTTTTTTGGGGTAGGTAGTTAAATACGGTTGAGAAATTCTGGCTGGTAACCATCTATCAGTAATAAACATTATCCAGGGTAACTGTGCCATTTAAATATTAAATGTTATTGCAATGCTTTCATAAGTAGACCCATTTTAATTTACATTGCAGTCTTAAAGTCACCATGAAACGGAAGTTGCTATCTTGAAGTATATCTGAGTGAAATGTCTTCTGAATGGCCATTGGACAGTCAGTATAGTTCTACCTCTGTTTTGTTGCTGTTGTCATGTGGTGAAGAGTTGTTGTTGATAGGGGGAGTAGAGTTTAATATTTTGGATTAAAGATTACAAGTGCAGATGAATTTTGAAATAAAATGATGGCACAGATAAATAATTGATAAAAATTGCTGCCACACTGTGTGAAACACTTCGAAATTTCCAGCAAAAAATAGCACCATTCATTTTAAACTTAAATAGGCTAATGGCAACCAAACAATGTAGACGACAGACTGAAAGAACTGCGATTTATTTGCTTTTTCATCTTTCATAGCCTAGAAAACTCTTCCTATAAAAACTAGTGTCAAATTCTCAATAGCACCACCTGCTGTTTTGTAAGAGGAAGTTGCATATGCAATTTGTGAGAAAATCAAGCTGAGAAGCTCAAAAAAATTGGGAGACTAAAACACAGTACATTTATATGTTAAACCCTTGCATTATCTATCGAATTGTATTATGTATTTGTAAAACGCTTTTGGTTTGTTTCACAGTTTAGTTTCTTTTACATAAAAGGTTGCATTTGGTTGCAAAATGCTGGATTTGTTTGTTAAGTTTTGGCACAATTTTCACTCCATACACGAGGCGTGTATACTTGACGCGTTCGCCGTTGAGATATTCTTTGAAACCACAGGGGGCGCACAAACCCTGTATTTCCCTGTAAATCTGCACGAAGTAAAAGAGAAGTTGTAATTTTACTGGAACTCTTGTGAAGCAGGTGCATGTGATGGACGAGGAAATGCATTTCAAACTATTGTTTGTTGATTTAAAACATTTTAACATCAAACTTTTTGTTCACTCTTTCATTTCTGTGCATAATGCAGACACATTTCTACATATTGTTGGTTAGGGACTGCTTAATGTACATTGCCATAGATTAACCCATTGGATGTCTTTATGTTCTATAAAATAGATGATATAAGAACAGTTCAAAAGAGCAATGTTTATAAATATGCATGAAAAACTGCTCTTTAGCAGTATCGCATGATTACAGTCACACTACAAACATACAAAACCTCTACACCTATTTATAGTCCAACATGGCACCAGCTGTGTGCAAGTTACAGCTTGGCCTAGTTTCCAGCTAAATGGGCACTAAGTTACAACATAAGCACGACATATTTTTGAGTTGCACCATTAAAGTTAGCTGAAGCGTAACGTTACATATAAACAAAATATTTATGGACTGTTGGACTGTAGGAATAAAGTCTAATCAAATAAAACTAAATCAATCAATCAATAAAAAGCTCCTGATTCACTCGACAGAGTTAACACACACATATAAAAGAAAAGTCACATTTACACGCTTAAGCTTACAGTTTCCTCTGATCTGTGTTGTGTTATAAAATCAATAAAAAATGTTGTGATCTCAGTCTTGTCGTGGCTTTTGTGTCTTGTGTGAGTGTATGAACTCGTGGGGAGCCATTTGGACAGCTCTAAAAAGCTCATTTTTTTATAATAAAAGAGGATTTTATTATGTTTTGTCAGTATTTATTTAATAACCCTTAAAAATCCAGTACAAGTTACAGCATATAATAAAATATTAGTAGATATAACAATAGCTATTATTCAGTATGATATTCAATGAAACCTTTTTTTGTTGTTGCTGTATTACGTGAGGAAAATAGGAGTTTGATTCAAGGATAATCAGAATTTCACAGCATGACTGTACGTTCCAATGCAAGTAAGAACTGATGGTTGGTTCAACCCCACAACATCACAATAAATACAGAAAACTGCTGTAAACAGTGTGCATTTTTGATCGATCATATAGTTTTAATAAAAACGCCTCATAAATCAATCTAAACTGAAGCCTCAATGTAATATAACGAGTTGATTTCAGATCACTGGATCTTTCGTTACACTGTAAAAATCTAATTGTTGTCCTTACTTACAAATTATTTGTTAACTTTACTCAGTTGTCAAAATGTAAACATTTTACTAGTTTTTATTAAGTTACGAGTACTTGGAGGGGAAATAAAACAACTTACTTTTCGCCTTTAGTATATTTTACTTAAATCAAGCAAGTAGCCGCAAGTGAAGCAATTACTTTACTACACCAGCGAGAGGCAGTGGAGAGCAGATCCTGCCTGTACGCAGAAAAGATTCCCAGCATGCTTTGCGCCAGACTGCATAAGGAGAGTACTTTTTTAAAAATATGATTATTTTATATGTTTTTAGGAAAGTTAAAGACTCGATATTGTTTAATGTTCTCTTCTCTTAGATATTTAGAAGAGTTTGACATATTTTTCAGTTTTGTGTTTACCACTGCTTAGAAGATAGGTGCATGTGACTAGGGTCGATTAGGGCGAAGCTCGTGTGTTTTTAACCGATGAGCATAGTCTGTGCATACAGTCCTGAGATCAGTCTCCTCTTGCTCATTTTGTGTTAAATAAGTCAATGTGTTTGATTTATGCGTTTTTAGAATAATATTTATGTGAACTTTATGTGTCCGGGTTTACAGTGTAATAAATCCAATGGAAATTATTGAGTTGGTAATAATAGTTAATTCGGAGTACTCCACACTAAGTCAAGAGTACATCTGAACTCATTTTTTTAGTTACTTGAACTCAACAATACCATTTCACTTTACTTAGTTTTTTAAGGCAATCGGTTTGCATGCTTTTTTAAGAAAGATCAACTAATTCTATTTTACAGTGTAGCTACACAGTCTCACACGTCTCATCTTTGACATTCTCGCTGTCTGAACCATCGTTATCTCATGTGTGCATGTAGTGTACATACATGAAAGGCTGTTTTCATACATACGAGCTGTCAGAAACAAACAGACACACACACCTTATCTTTCTATAGCCACATTTCTACATTAAACTCTTCATAACTTTACATGTCATGCTGGAAAACGACAAACATCCGGTCTAACTTACTTCATTATGTTTCATTTTTAATTTCATGTAACTAGAAATTTGGCCCCAAACAAGCAGTGCTTAATGTACATACTGTACACAAACAGCAGGATTGTATTTATGAAAAGGTGTATATGTAAAACATTACTGAAGAGTAAAGGCCATTGCACATTGATTCTGAAATTTGCGTCCGAAATTTCCGATTAACATTGCGCGTATTTCACGGAAATAGGGGGTGACGCGGTGGGCTCTTTTATTCAGGCGCATCAGCACCGCATCGAGATAAAAAATCTATTTTTTTTAGAAAGCCGCCAGGTAACGGTAGGTCATGTGACAAGAGCTAACCAGCCAATATAGACAAGCTCAATGAAAATGGAGACACATATGATGACAGCATAACTTAGTCTAGTAGCTGAGATTATTGCAAGGTATTTTCAGTTCATATAATCTATATATTCTTTGTTTATACCTCCTCGTCTCAACGGCTATCGGAGCCCATGGTTGCTTAGCGACGACAGATGCCAGAAGAGCGCAAAGTCCAGTGCCCGGTTGCATAAAGCAACTTAAGTTTTTCCATTACGTGTTACACTTAAGGGGTGATTTCCCTTTACCAGAGATAATTGGAGAATAACTTAAGTAAAACTTAAGGTATATTTAAGGGCCCAATTAAGGGAAAATAAACTTAAGGTGCTTTATGCAACCGGGCCCAAGCGCTTTGGAAAAAAAAGGAGAACGCAGTGAAACTGAGATTTTTCGCTCGGTTTCAGACGTGAAACATGAATCGGCCTTAAGCGGGTCGCACACCAGACGTGGAAGCGCCACGTAGTGCTATTGTTTGTAAAAATGAACATATCGTTTTCTATGAGTGTGCACACACCTGCGCCGCCATTCCGCGCCTGTCAGGACGGACTTCTGAGTTCTGCAGCGAAACAACGCGCCACGCTTAGTTTAACTTTAAATTATAAAACTGAAATCATCTTTAATGTACATACTGACTTCACCATAAGCTACAAGATGTATTTTTGTTTGGGATAACAGTAAAACAGTGCATTCATACGGAAAAACCTCTCGATTCTACCACATTAATAGCAGAGTAGAAGCTGCGCTTCCGGTTCCGGTGTGCGTCCCCCTTCAGGCAGACAAGAGTGATTGTATTTTAGTATTTGCATTAGTAAATCTTCATATTGTTTCTAGAAAAAGAAACGTCGATTTAATCTGGGAATAAACATAAAGCCAGCAAGAAACAGTCATTAACTTCCGTTAAAATCTCGCGTTCTAAAGGATGAAACGGACTGCACGAAACTCTTTATAATCCAGTAACTGAGTCTGACTGATCGGAGTTGCGACTCCGTGCGAGCCGCAACAAAACTCTTCTATGCCGGTGACTCATCTGAACTTCTGATTGGTCATAAGGTTCATTCGCTGTCTATGATTGGTTGTGATGCTCAGAGCTGTGAGTTGAAACAATCTTTGATGCACCGTCATCGGACGCGAACGTGCTGTAACGGACACGTTTCGTTCATCTTCACATTTCATTCGTCTCGTCTATTAATTTTATGAAGACGGACGAGTTATCCCTTAATTTTCAGCGTGAGAAATGCAAGGTGTGGCGCGTGAGTGTGTGAACAGAGTGTCTCAGTGTGAATGCACTGCGTACTGAGACTTGCCTACACTATTAATAAGTTGTATATTAAAACCGCATAATGTCGCTTGTGAATGTCCGTGAAGAGAAATCAACATGATGTCACATCTACATCCAAACTGTTCAATAATGCCGATCTTATAATACACTCAAATAACGTTTCAGTCACGTTCAGAGTTCTCGCGTGATTTTTCGAGATCATAGGAGCTTTAATCTGGCACCCACAGTTCAACTGTCTCTTCATTGTCTACCTTATACCATTAAATAATATATACTGTTCCAGATAAAGATTTGAATAAACACGACTGTATGTGGGGTTGTCAAACTCACAAACACTCACGCGCAAGCACACACGGCCGATCTGCCATATTGTGGCAGTAAATTCATTTGACACACAAATAAATATTACTAATACATATTCCTGTAATGACACACATACATAAAACGGAACATAACACACACAAACATTAGAGTGTTAACGACATATAACACACACTAAAGCATCTCATGACATTTCTATGATCATAAAAATCCCTTAAATGTAGCGTCTCAAATATAACGTAACAGAAAATGTACATTTACCGTATGACCGAATGACTGTATGTATCGCCCAGTCACTGTGAAATGATGTCATGCTCCTAATATAAACTGCTGTGATATCACAGCGAAGCCAAACACGCGCACTGATAAATAACCTCAACATCACGTGCTTGAATGTTAAAATCAATGTTTAATCGCGATATATCAGCCGAAAAACTCAACGCCCAACACATCAGCTGCTCGTTTAAAAACTGCCGTCAGATCTATGAGCATTAGAGCAGAACTTACTGTCATCTTCTCTGATGGACTCCTCTTTCTCAAGACATTTTAATATCATCTACTTCATCATCATTATTATCATCAAAGACTGAGCGGTACAGAGAACCGACGCCGGTGAGCGGTGACCGTCCGCGGTGTAAGACATGGCGGAGCTCCGCTGCTCAAACACACACACGCGCACGCACACACACACACACCGACCGACAGATCTCCAGCGACCAGAGGAGACAACCCAACCCAACCCCTCCCCCCCCCTCTCTCTCTCTCTCTCTCTCTCTCTCTCTCTCTCTCTCTCTCTCTCTCTCTCTCTCATGCCAATAAGTGTGTTTGAATGTATAAGAGACTGAGACGGTACATAGCTACAGTATATTCAAGATGTATAAAAAGTCCAATGTGTAGCAATATAATATACATAACTATGTCTTCAGAGGTGTATAAAGATCTTACAGAATGAAGCGTTATGTTTTTATTATCTTAGAATGAGCTATTTCTATCTACATACACCGCGGGTCCCCTTACATTGAATTCATCATGTTGTTTCTACAGGAGCCCTAGACACAAACTGCTCTACAGAGTGTGTTTCATAAATACATGATCTTCATCCGCAAAGAAGGGAAAACATGACGACATCTCAGTCCTGTGTCAGCCGCCACAGTTCTTTGAAAGGGAGGGGAAGGGGTGGAATAAGTGTCAGCCGCCACAGTTCTTTGAAAGGGAGGGGAAGGGGTGGAATAAGTGTCAGCCGCCACAGTTCTTTGAAAGGGAGGGGAAGGGGTGGAATAAGCCATTGGTTGCAATTCACAACTTCACCACTAGATGGCGATACATTTCATTCACTTTACCATTTTTGGAATTGTTTATTGCATTTATTATTATGCACATCATAATTATGTTTAATTAATTTGCACTTGTGATCTTTAATCAAAACATTAACCTCTTCCTCCCTTCTCATTTCTGAAGTTGCTTCACTCAGATGTACTTCATGATACGGAAGAGAAAACAGTTGCTACTTCCGTTTCATGCTGACATTAAAGTTAAAAGGACAACTGTGGAAGAGATAAATAGATCAAATACCTCCCTGACTGACCATGTTTTCTTTTTGTGGTGTATTGATTAACACTGGCAAAACCATCCTTTTATTACAGTTACCTTGGATTTTTGGTTTTAAATTAAGATTTTTTCTTTCCAGGCGGCCTTCAGCTTCTTTCTATCAAAAACTTTTGGCAAAACTGTGCAAGAAGAGCAATCACAGAGCATTCAGTGTGCAAGGATCGCTTCTTGTCCAGCACTTGCTAAGATGAACTGTACATTCATTAGCCATCTTCACTACCGGTGTACAAAACTGCCGGTAGGGGAGTGGTCTACAGTCATAAAATTAGACACTATATATGGCTTCTAGGAGGCCGTATTTAAATAGCTAGCTGTCTATGCAGAAAACCGACCGCAATTTGAAACAGCTTTCTTGAAGGATTTTTTTTACAGTGTAGGCTAAGCCCTGGATATCCACTCAGTTTATCTGATTTTAAAATGTACTATTTCTAAGTATATGTTGTCACAGATGTGTTATGTTCTGTTTGGGATTTGTTCTGTATTCCCATTTGCCTGTGTTCCCTCATTTGATTCTATAGTTTTTAATTAGTCCCGCACCTGTTTCTGTTCTTTCTGAATATGTTTCCCCACGTATATAAGCCCTATGTTTTGCCTCATTCCTTTGTCGAGGGATTGTTTTGGTTTCGTGTGGTTTATGTTGCTCACCTTGGGCTCGTTTCAGAAAGCAGGGTAAGTGCAAACTCAGAGTAAGTCAACCCCAGAAAACAGAATACTCAGGGTTTTTGGTTTCAGAGCGCGAGGTATGTCAAACCCGCGACCGCAGGGTAAGTCAAGCCCATTTCAGAAATCAAGGTATCTTATACTCTTATGTAACCAGGGTAACATACTCCGTGAACCTAACCTGGTCGGGAGCAGGTTTTATTCCGCAAACCCAGGGTTTGTTACAATCTCCACCCCTTTTCGAAGTGCGAACGGTTTTGAAATTGCATACCCCATTTGTTTATTGATTCGTTTTCCTAATCGCGCTCTATTTAGTCACACACTTTAAAATGGCATGTCCGTTCATAGATGAGGAAGCTGCAATAATTCGCAGAGAGTGTAGTGGCAGATGCATGCACCTCACACACAATTGACTCAAATAAATAATTCACAACCGGCATTCACTCAGAGAAATGCATATGGCCCCTTTAAGGAGGCGGAGCCTTGATGGTTGTTGTTCCGTGTTGTTAGAATCTTTGTCATTCTTCTGATTAAAGATGCTGCGTTAGCAGTGGTTATAATATGCTGTTTCCTCGTGTTTATTTTGTTAGCACAATTGCTACATTGGTGACCCCGAGTCGGAACTACTAACACACAATGTCGACGAACGCTGTGTCACTAAAGCTGGCGGAGTTTTGGGAACAACAAGCGCCTGTGTGGTTCGCCCAAGCCGAGGCTCAGTTCGCTTTACGAGAGATAACCGCGGAGGACACGAGATACTACTATGTGGTTGCAGTCCTCAACAGTTCCACAGCCGCACGAGCGATCAACATTCTGGAAAATCCCCCGGAAACACGTAAATACGCTGCACCTTTTAAAGACTTTCAGAAAGAGCACGTTGTTTGCTCTCGCTGCCGGGGCTCGGTGATTCCCGTCCGTCCGAGTTGATGGATCATATGCTAGCATTGCTAGGTGAGCATAAGCCATGTTTCCTGTTTAAAGAGTTATTCCTGCAACAGTTGCCACAGAACGTTCGCACCTCACTCGCAAACAGTACGTTGGCTGACTACAGAGAATTAGCACAGCTGGCAGACGAATATCACACCGCTTCGCGCAAATGTGGGCCTAATGACTCGGTAACTACGTCTGTGTATCCTGTAATGAGAGCTGCAGCGCGTGGTCCTGACGAACGACCGTCACTTACTGCACGGCAGCCAGCTGATCAAGGATTTAGTTTTTTTCACGCCCGTTTTGGCGCAAAAGCTAAAAGGTGTCGTACACCTTGCACGTTCAGTGCGAGTCGTGGCACGCCAACAGTCATCAGTGTAGTGGCACATTACGCTGAATACCTCCTATTCATCACTGACTCTCTATCGGGACGACATTTCTTGTGTGACACGGGGGCTCAAGTTAGTGTGCTTCCTGCTTCATCGGTGGACAGACGATCAGGTGAAACTGGCTCACCTCTCGAAGCGGCCAACCAAGGCAAAATTAAGACATATGGAAAACGGCTAGTCCCACTGTGTTTCAATGGACAACGTTTTACATGGGAGTTTGTTTTAGCAGAGGTGAGCAGGCCCCTCCTGGGCGCAGATTTTTTGTGCTCTCATGGACTGTTGGTTGATGTAAAGAACTGTTGCTTAGTCACTTCGGAAGGTTTCAATGTGTTACCTTGTTCACGAAGAACTTTTGCCACAACCACGCTGTCTAGCACATTGACCGGAGAGTGTGAGTTTGCTCGAATACTCAACGACTTTCCCAATCTCACTAAACCCACTTTCTCATCTACTTCGGCCAGCCATGGGGTCGTACACCATATTTCTACGTCCGGACCACCAGTGCATGCCCGAGCCGACGTTTGCATCCTGAAAAGATGGCAGTGGCTCAGGCGGAGTTCACTAACATGGAAAACCTGGGTATAGTGCGACGCTCTAACAGTCCTTGGGCTTCACCCCTACATATAGTCCCCAAAATTGATGGGGGTTACCGCCCGTGTGGGGATTATCGTCGGGTAAATGATGTTACTACACCTGACCGATACCCGGTTCCTCATATTCAGGATTTTTCAGCCCACCTAGCTGGGTCAACCATCTTCTCCAAAGTGGATTTGGTGCGAGGCTACCATCAGGTGCCAGTGTTCCAAAAAGACATTCCGAAAACAGCTGTGATAACGCCGTTTGGGCTTTTTGAGTTTTTACGGATGCCTTTTGGTCTCAAGAATGCGGCACAAACTTTTCAGCGCATGATGGATTCTATCTTACGGGATTTTGACTTTATATTCGTGTACTTGGATGACATCCTGATCGCCAGCAACTCCACATCCGAACATCTGACTCATCTACGCTTGCTCTTCACCCGACTCAGTCAACATGGGTTAATAATTAACCCTGCCAAGTGTCAGTTTGGCCTGCGGGCTATCGACTTTCTTGGTCATTGAGTAACAGACATGGGGGCATTCCCCCTACCAAACAAAGTCGATGCCATCAAACATTTTCCTGTTCCCCACACTATCAAAGCGCTGCAGGAATTTCTAGGGATGGTGAATTTTTTTATCACAGTTTCATTCCTCATGCCGCTGAGCTCATGCGACCTTTGTACAGGGCCCTCAAAGGGCATGGCAAGAATAAACCGATCACTTGGTCAGAGGAGATGACCCAGTCATTTGTGGACACTAAGCGAGCTCTAACACAAGCTACCTTGCCAACTCATCCGATTCCTGGCGCTCCAATCGCTATCTCCACCGATGCCTCAGACTGGGCCGTAGGCGCAGTGCACGAACAGCTTGTAGGAGGTGTTTGGCAGCCCCTTGCATTTTTCAGCCGTCAGCTACGTCCGAATGAGACGAAGTACAGCACGTTTGACAGAGAGTTGCTCGCCCTATACCTAGCTGTCAGACATTTTCGTTTCTTACTTGAGGGCCGTGCATTTACAGCGTTTGTGGACCAAAAAACATTGGTTCATGCGACATCATTTCGCTTTCGTTTCTGAGTTCACGACGGATATCCAGCACATTGACGGAAAAAGCCACGTTGTGGCGGATTTCCTTTCGAGATCTACAGTGCAGGCAGTGCATTTAGGAATGTTTATTTTTTTATTTATTTTTTTATTTCAAAAGGAATCCCATTAGCTGACGCCGAAACGACAGCTAGTCTTCCTGGGGTCCAAACAATACATACAAAAATCCAACAATCACAATTACTCCCAAATATATCATATGTCAATACACATGAGAGAAAAAAAGTAAAAATAAAGTAAAATAAAATAAGTAGCACATAATACAATCTTATGATGGTAACAACAAATATAGTCTTAGTCTTTTTTTAAAACCAGTTTTTCCCTTAATTTCACGAACCCCAACTGGAAGATTGTTCCAAAACACAATTGCCCTATAAAACACTGTCCTCTTCATAGAGTCAGATTTAGGTAGGGGTAAAGAGATCTGACGACTATTCGCCCCTCTTGTATAATGTAAATGCAATCTGAATAGTAAATTATTTTATCATAAAAAATGTAGGAGTCCCAATGGTAATAATTCTATGAAGGTATACTAACATATTAGCAGATAGTCTATGCTTGACCATCAGCCAAGCAAGACGTTCATGCATCTCTGCAACATTGGTTCTTGCACAAGCAAGAACCAGTCTTGCAGCCTTGTTTTGAGCCACTTGTAATTTTTTTAAAAGACTACTTGATGCAGCCGACCATACAACAGAACAGTAATCTAAATGACACAAAACCAATGTACAAACAACACGACTAAATAGCTGTGAATTTAGAAACTGCACATTTACCTACAACTGCAACAGCTCTACCCATTTTAGCCACAACTGTATTAATGTGATCAGACCATGACAGTGTGGAATCAAGCCAAAGTCCAAGAAGCTTCACCTTTTTTACTTGCTGTATATTTTGATCATTTACATGTGAATTAATTTTAGGATTATCAGATAATCTATATTTAGAACCAAATATTATACTCGTAGTTTTTAAAATATTTAGAACAAGTTTATTTGTTTTGATCCAGTTATACAATTTGCTAATCTCACAAGACAGAACCTGATTCAGCTCTAAACATGTAGGAGCTGCATAATAAAGAGTAGTATCGTCAGCAAACATAGTCAATGTAGCCTTACTGAGTATATACGGCACATCATTTATAAAAATTGCAAATAACAAAGGTCCTAGACAACTTCCTTGAGGAACACCACAATCCAAAGACTTGCTACAAGATAATGCACCATTAAAATAAACTCTTTGCGACCTCTCCGACAAATAGCTCTTAAACCACTTGATTGCTGAGGAAGTGAAACCATAACTAATAAATTTGGAAATCAAAATTTCATGGTCGATCACATCGAAAGCCGCACTAAAGTCCAGTAATAGTGATCCCACTAGCATTGAATTATCAATTGATGTTAGCCAGCTATCCGACATTTGTGTCATTGCAGTGCAGGTTGAATGACCATACCTATAAGCATGTTGAAACATCGTAGTCAAATCATTGTTAGAAAAATAATCTTGCACTTGCTCAAATACAATCTTTTCCAATAATTTACTTATAATAGGCAAAATGCTTATAGGCCTACTATTTGAACCACAGAAAGTTGATTTTGTGTCTTTGGGTAAAGGAATTATCTTACCCTCCTTCCAAAGTTTTGGACACTCACCATCAATCAGGCATCTGTTAAAAATGTGACAGATTGATTTAGAGATATGCCCAGCTGATAACTTCAGTAGCCGACTATCCACGTTGTCTATACCAACAGACCCACCAACAGTCAAAGATCTCAACAACATTTCCACCTGCCCAACATTAACCCGATGAAATTCAAAACTACACAGTTTATCTTTCATGATACACCTTTCAATTAGCTCATTTAAGTTGGAATCAACAGTCTCTCTAAAGTTAGAAACCTTATTTACAAAATAATCATTAAAATAATTTGCAATCTGTATTGGTTTAGTCAAATAAACTCTATTCCATTCAACAAAAGAAGTACGAGTAGATTTTTTTCCCATAATTTCATTGAGTACATTCCACATTCTCTTACAATCTGTACCACTATCGTCAATTCTCTTCTGAAAATATTTTTTCTTTTTCACTCTGTTCACCTTGGTTACCTGATTCCTTAAAATACAATAACATTTTCTGTCTTCAAACGAGTCAGAAAGAACCGCAACCCTTTTAGCCTCTTCCCTTTGAGCCATTAAGCTCCTTAACTCCGTATCAACCCAAGGA
Source organism: Triplophysa bombifrons (assembly GCA_029783895.1). Lineage (NCBI taxonomy): Eukaryota > Metazoa > Chordata > Actinopteri > Cypriniformes > Nemacheilidae > Triplophysa > Triplophysa bombifrons. The sequence goes on from CM056451.1 coordinate 42,794, forward strand.
GCACTTTTGGTTTTAACTGTAAATTTCTTTAATGGGGCATGATTGTTAACAACTCTCATAAAAGAATCCATAAATAAATTAAGAGATGCATCTACATCATCAATGTTACTTATCAAATTCCATTTAACATTATCCAATTCATTTAAAAAACTCTCCTCATTAAATGACCTATGAGATCTTTGCATAATAATTTTAGGACAGGCTTTAGGTAGCTTAATTCTCCTAGAGACAGCAATACAGTTGTGATCACTAAAGCCATCTGTTACGGAAACAGGTGTCGAACACACATCAGGATTTTTAGTATAAATATGATCAATGCATTTTGATGTTAAAGATCTTGTATTGTAACTAGAAATTCTTGTTGGCTGATCCATTAATTATAATAGACCACAGGTGTCTGTCATAGTTTTAGGCTTATTCTTCAGAGGACAAATATCCGACAGCCAATCAATATTTAGATCGCCCAGCCAGTATAGTTCTCTGTTTTCCTCAGTCACCTTGTCTAGCATGTTACATAAACCATTTACATACTCTATCCTGGCACTAGGTGGCCTATAACAACAACCAATAATAATCGGTTTTAAACCTGTAACCATAACACTTCAACATCATCACACATTAAGTCATATCTTAGTTTAACAGTAAAATGATCACGTACATAAATTGCCACACCACCTCCAAACCGGTTTCGATCTTTTCTATAAATTGAAAACCCTCCTATGTCAACCTCTGAATTGTCTTTGAAGTGATCCAGATGACTTTCAGAAATCATAAGTATGTCTATTTTGTTTACATGTAAAAATAAAGACAGGTCTTGAATCTTGTTCCTTAGACTACATATATTAATATGTGCAAGGATTAAACCTTTAGGTAGTTTATTTATACTAGTCATCTTAGTTGAAGGTAAATAAATCATATATTGTAATCTAATTGAATATCTTATACCCCAAGTTATTTTATCATCATCTAGTAGGCTTCATACATATAAGTCCTACACACAAACACACATGAATGTTCACAACCATATATAAAATTGAGCATTAATCTCATTAGGTCAATAACTGACTTTGTCCAGCCCTTGGGGTGATAATCAGTTTATCATACTTCAAACTCGCTTTATCACCTCTCTCTCTGGCCGCTTTCACCTTCGTTCACAACTCTTTCCTCCTTTGTTGCACAGCTTCAGTGAAATCTTCATTAATGTATATCCTAGTGCCCTTTAATTACTTGGCAGAAGAAAGAATCAGCTCTCTATCTTTGATGCGAAGAAGTTTGACAACAATTTTCCTTGGCCTTCCCCTCTCCTGAAACTGACCAAGTCTCTGGGCACGCTCAATGTCCATGTGTATTCCATCTAAGGCAAATTTTTTTCAAACATTTCACGCACCTTTCTCTCTGATTCACACCAATTCTCACCTTTCTCGTCAGCAATGCCATCAATTAAAATATTTGTTCTCCTGCTCTGGTTTTCAATGTTTTCAAGCTTGTTGAACATTGCATCCAGTTCCTGCTTGGAAGTAGTGATGTTTGTCTCGAATTACCTTATCTTTGCCTCAATCTCAGTGCATCCCATCTTCTCCTCTTCAAACTTTGCTTGGGTAAATTCCAAGCTGGTCTTCAGCTCTTGTACATCTCTGATAACACTATCCAGTCTTTTGTTAGTTCCATCCATGATCAACTGAATAAAACATTTGAAGTTATCTTGCTGCTGCAATAACATATCTTTATAGATCCCTTTCTGCTGCTCCATTAACTGGGAAAGTACACTCATTGTGACAACAGCCTCCTCCTCACAAGGAGCTGCTTTAACCTTTTTAGGAGGCATAATGTGTCTTACCAGGATGTACCTGAAGTTGATGAAAATTGCAAATGTTGATGGTGACAGATCTGTTTTTCAATGTCCTAGTAGGCCCAAACGCCCATCAACTTGGGCAATAGCACAAGCTCAGCAGATAGTAGAAATATTGTCCTCAATATTGCAACACAATTTAAATAAAATGCAACTTGAGTCAATTAACCACTAAATTTGAGAATACCAGAAAGGATTCCGTCGATTTTTGTTTGATTCTTAAGAGGCAGGTTCTCAAAGACAACTACTGGCAGCCATCTTGGGACTACTGGCAGCCAACGGACTTTGTCCGTTTGGCAGCGGACCAACATTCTGACCCCGAAGTACAGGCATTCAGGACAGCGGACTCGAGTCTAATAATCGCTGATGTCTGTTTTACTGAGGCAGGAGTGACCCTGATGTGTGACGTCTCATGCGGCCATCTTGCCCTATCCTCCTCATGCAGTGGAGACGTACGGTTTTCTTTATGGTCCACTGTTTGTCACATCCAGGGCCGAAAGCTTCGCAGACTCTGGTCTCATCCAAATATGTGTGGCATGGATTGAAAAAAAGATTTTCGAGATTGGGTTGCTGCCTGTGTGGAGTGTCAGCGGGCTGAAGTACAAAGGCACGTCACAGCACCTTTGGAGACATTTGAGGTACCAGAGCGTCGATTTGAGCATGTCAACATCGACCTGGTGGGTCCATTGCCGCCCTCCCAGGGGTTTACTCACCTTCTGACCATGGTGGATCGGACCACCAGGTGGCCGGAGGCAGTTCCATTGACCTCGACTACAACAGCGAATGTTGCACAGGTTTTCATTGACAATTGGGTTGCGCGTTTTGGCACACCTGCGGACATGTTTTCGGACCGTGAGGTGGCCCGCATTCTGGGAGTGCAGCTCCATCGAACTACGTCATTCCACCCACAGGCCAATGGGCTGTGTGAACGTTTTCACCGCTCTCTTAAGACTGCTTTGAGGGCCAGTTTAACGGACGACAGATGGCTCGAACGACTACCCTGGGTCCTTCTGGGCCTACGGACGGCTCCTAAAGACGATCTGCAAACCTCTTCGGCAGAACTGGTGTATGGTCAGACACTGCGTGTCCCAGGCGATTTCATTCCATCCTGTACTACACCCTGGAACCCTTCCGTTGAACGGTCTGTCCTTGTTGATAAGATGAAAGCTTTTCAGCATGTGCCTACTTCACAGCACGGCATGGGGCAGTCATGGATTCCCCGGGATCTATCTACGGCTGATTTTGTGTTCATTCGCTGTGACGCGCGCCGACACTCCTTGCGACATCCTTATGATGGGACGTTTCGTGTACTGGAGTCTGGTGAGAAGACTTTCCTAGTTGACATTGGAGGTCGCACGGAACGAGTTACAATCGACCGACTCAAGCCTGCTCATGGAGCGCGAGGTTGTTCGCTGATTCCTGCGTGGGCACCCAAGCGGGGTCGGCCATCCACTCACAAGAGTACTACCTCCAGGGAGGCATCCCTGCCCACTCAAGCTGTGCCGCCGGTTGCCGACCCACATCTTTTCACACGCTCATGTTGCCGGTGTTGGTGAATTCTGGGGGGACCTGTGTAGTGGCAGATGCATGCACCTCACACACAATTGACTCAAATAAATAATTCACAACCGGCATTCACTCAGAGAACTGAATATGGCCCCTTTATGGAGGCGGAGCCTTGATGGTTGTTGTTCCGTGTTGTTAGAATCTTTGTCAGTCTTCTGATTAAAGGTGCTGCGTTAGCAGCGGTTATCATATGCTGTTTCCTCGTGTTTATTTTGTTAGCACAATTGCTACAAGAGTTACATTTACATCGGGAGAGAATTGTGAGGCACGGTTTGGACGTTTTATCTTAACTTTTAAGGCCAGTTTAAGTAGTATATTTAACATTTCCCAATCAGGCATCCTACTAGCAAGAGCATTTTATTTCTTTAAACTTTCTTGAATGAATGATGTTATTGTATTTCATATTCAGCTGCTGCCAAGATCTTTTTATTGCAGAAGGATAGCACCTACATGAGAGGACGAGAGTTAAATATAATTCCCATTTTCACAGTTTCAACAAAATAAATATAAAAATGATTGACATATAAACTTGTGCATTAACACGTGAAGCAATTTTCTCCCACGCCAACTCTCTTTCTTTTGCTGCTGCGGCTGTGTTGCTCTTTTTTCTAAATATGTGCTCATATTCACCGTACGCTTGTAACAGAACCTTTAATTCGATTGGCGAGAAATAAACAAAGCGCTTTTTGTCACGTGCCGTTGCCATGGTGAATCGTGCTATCTTCACTCAATTGATGATGGCTTTTCATCGCCATGCTGCACGCGCAAAACCTAGAGTGAACTTACTCAGAGTGGATTGAACTAACTCAAATCAGCTGTTCTGAAACTGAAAACTCAGAGTAGCGATTTTCTGAGTAAATCAACTCTTTTCAGATTTAAACTCTTTGTTGGTTGAACATCCTTATTGAAACGGGCCCCTGCTCCTGTGTACTTCTGTGTATTTATTAAGGAAAACCCTTTTCGGAATTCTTCTCCTTCATTGTGTGTTTAATATACACCCCATGTTCATGTGTTTAGGTTAAATAATCATTTTTGTTTCATTTTGTAAATAATTTCAAATAAAAATGTTGTAAAGTGGATAATAACAGTAAAGATGCTGTGTGTTTTTTCAGACCTCAAATACTGAAAAGGAAACTAGTTCAGATACACTTTTAAGCAACACGGAGTTTTCATGTGTCTTGACATGCTGTCAGTCTTTCACATTGCTGTTGGATGACTTGATGTTAGTGGTGGTGAGATGAAGCATTGAAGCCTTTTAGCCAAGTGGTTCACAAAGGGGTTAATTTCTCGAGGCTTCATTTGCTCACAAGACTACCTAGTGGCCAAAGAGTGTAAAACAAGCAGACACATTAAAGATGAGCCTGGTGTGGTCTGTATAAAAATCAATTTCCACATAGACTTATCTATTTATATGAATATGTATATAGTGTTTGAACATAACTGTGTAATTAAGGCATTGGCATGAAATGATCAGGGGCTATCAAATGTGAGTAATTCAATTATTTGGTCATAATAGGCAGAAGTGCCAATATAATTATTCTAAAACTGGAAAGTGTCTGGGTTTAAATGGGCAGAGGGCAGTGAATGTGCATGTGTAACTTAGTTTATATAGCTGTCAAAATATCGCGGCAAGATTCAAACCGCTTGCTGAACCAGTCAGGTTGTAGTGAGGCTTCAGACGTTATCTATGATGTCATTGGTCTAAAGCGATACCTAGCCTAAATACACGCTTCACTGAAAGCTTCCGCAATCCCTCATCACACGCTCTGAAGCCTCGACACAGAACCTAACATCACGACCTGATGTCACTCCTGAGGTTTGCTTTTGTTGGAAGACACTGGACTGAAATCACCATAATACATCTAGAAATGATGATTAAATGAAAATTTGTAATCGTCTCTTATTTTTTTCCGCAGCTGAATATGTTTAGCTTTTTCCTGCCATCAAGCACAGAACAGAACAGTTGCTCCTACGGAATATAGTCAATAATGTAATGTGATATATCTATCTGAAGATTTAACAGCTTTGAGTTCTTGGAATCCAGTGTGGCAAGTTGCCAGCACCGCCCGGTCCTGTAGATTCATCCTCTACAATATCAGGAAAATTAGACCCTTCCTATCAGAGCATGCTACACAAATCCTTGTCCAGGCTCTTGTCCTGGCCAGACTGGACTACTGCAATGCACTACTGGGAGGACTTCCAGCTTGCACAACCAAACCTCTACAGATGATCCAGAATGCTGCGGCAAGAGTTATCTTTAATGAACCAAAGAGAGCACACGTCACTCCTCTACTCATTAAGCTACATTGGCTTCCCGTAGTCGCTCGCATCAAATTCAAGACTCTGCTCCTGGCCTACAAGACCACTACTGGTTCGGCACCACCTTATCTTAAATCGCTAATGCAGACATATGTACCCGCCAGATCCCTACGCTCTGCAAACGAACGACGTCTTGTGATGCCATCACATAAAGGTAAAAAATCTCTCTCGCGCACCTTCTCCGGATCTGTTCCACCTATGTGGAATGATCTGCCCACTGCTACAAGATCTGCAGATTCTGTATCCATCTTTAAGAAACGCCTGAAAACACATCTCTTCCGCCAACATCTGACTGATCTGTTATGACGCTTTTCTTCTCTACTCTACTCTACTCCAAAAAAAAAAAAATGAATGAATGAATGGTTCCGTATACTGTGTTAGGCTATATAAGACTAGTCTTCTTTTTGATTGCACTTATGCTTTTGTTGTACTTATGCTGTCCCAATTGCTTCCATTGCCTACCCAAATGTAAGTCGCTTTGGATAAAAGCGTCTGCTAAATGACTAAATGTAAATGTAAATGCAGTGAAGAACTGCAGTCTATTCAGGGCTAAGGGGTCATGGAGAGTGTATGTCTTCCATTAAAGGTCCGGTTGAACGTGCAGTTTCTGCCAGTCTTATCATAATCTTAAGTACCTATAGAGTTGTATTGCATACTTTGTGTCTTCCAAGAGTGTTTAGTTTGAAAGAGTTACAAATCCAGCGTTATATCCACCGTTTATATAACATCCATCATTGAAATGCTGTGAACAAACAAACATACCTCAACTTCTCTCACTCTTGCAAATGTAACGAGCTGAAGCTGCAGGCCCACTTGATGGTAAGCGTGTCTTCCAATCGCTCGTTGGTTGGCGCAGTGGCAGGCTATTTTTTTCGCCTTTCCGTGGGCATGCTTTTCCAGGAGAATTGTCCAATAAGGGACTAACGGGGCTAAGGGACTAATTAAAAACTCTTGGGGGACCTCATCGGACACATCCAACCCGGAATCAGCCACACCCCTTACCTCGACCCTGCAGCCGACCACCAGTCAGGTGGTCTGGGTTAACAAAACATTTATAGATTACTTTTTCAATAACAAAAGTCCAAGTTTGGGAGTTCATAAATTTTCAACAAGGTTGCAGAGACATCCTTCAAATCGGGAGTAATCTCATTTATTGGGGTCTCTTTCAACAACTAAAAGACCTGTCCCATGCTGTAATAACAGTAAATTCCTCGAGTAAGCTTTTGCTTTCATAAGTCTATAATTGTCTTAGTACGACAAATTGATCTCTGTCCCAGCAAGGTGGCCACTGCCGTTATGTTGTTAAACCCAGGTCCAGCCTCACAGATTTAGTTCTTCGTTTAAAAGCTTCATTGACAGAAAACTTGTGCATAAGTCCCAAAACATCATCAGTTATATCCAGACGAGCCCCTTTTATGAGCGGCTCCTCCATTGTGAGGATCCATAGTTAAATATCCCCGGATTTTAAAAAGTCTCTGGTAAAAAGAAGGTAATCCAATCAGACACAAAGGAAAAAGAGCACTGTCTAGCCCAAGTCCATCCACTCATTGTAGAATCACTTTAGTCATGTTTCGCCAAACTAGATCTGTAGAGCCTGATTAAAACCTTTGCACAAATTGCAGACGAAAGTTACCATCCTACTTGTAATTGCACCAAGCCTTGGCCTCCTTACTCTTTAAGCAGGTAAAGTACACTCTGAGGAACCCAATACAGTTTATTCCCCAAAATATCCCCATGCTTGTAAATGAGACAATAAACCAAAAGGTGGGACTACGCATGCCAGCTAATGCCACACTGTAGATGGGACCTGATTGTTAGCTATGAGCACTCTTAATAGTTGTGAATTAATCCACTTCCATTTGGCTAGTTTAGCCCTCCATTCTTTCCACAAGGCCTTCCCAGTTTTTCAAAATTTCCCCCCATTGACTTTACCTAGTCATTTTTATTCCTACTATGGAAAGTCAAAGGGGGCAAATTTTGCAGTGAGCAACTCATTCAAGAGCTTTATATGTTTATTACATATATGTTTAGTTTAGATATAATCCTGTATAATAATTTAGTCTCAATATCCTCAGTAGCCCTCTAGGCCTATATGTATTTATGAGCAGTGTTTTTTTATTTTGTATATTCCCTTTACCAGTTGTACTGTGGTTTTACTAAAGATTATTAAGGGTAGTATGGTTCCTATAAATAGAAAATGGTTAATATGTGGATACTGTGATTTTACTGCAAATACCATCCCGGCTGATTTTTTTTTAATCAGAATGAGATTTTTACATAAACATTGATTTTTACAATAGGATTTACCATCCCACCAATAGAATCCATCTCATACAAGTAGACAACAAGTATCCATTGTACGATTTCCATTATAACCATTAAATGAATTACATTTTCTGTTGTGGGAAGGTTTCTATTGTTTTTATTTCAACAGGAATACTTCAACTATAGTTACTTCGGTTAAAACATCATTAATTTTCCAAATCGCTTTAAATGATATAGCAGCAGATCAGAAGTTAACACACAAAGGTAGCTCAAGGTGTATGTGATGCTTATTTACCGTTTAGCCATTATCCCGATCATTTTCATGACAATGTTTCTATGATCTTTGAATGATTGTAACCCACAGATGATTACACCACACTTTAACGTGTGCCTTTTTCTTTGATTGTTCTATTTGCCTTTTTAGAGCGCTATCAACAGTGTAGCAGCGCCTACGTTTACATTAGTTTCGCGGGAAGATCCAAGAGTTGCCAGATTTGCGTAAACAAAATCTGCCAAAATGGAAAACCGCAAGCTTAGAAAATCGGAAATACTTGGCAACAGTAAAAGGTCCTGACACAGGAAAACCAGCTGCAGAGAAACCATTTTCTACTTTTGGACCTTTTTGAAGTGGAGTAAAAAGTATGATATTTGTCTTTCAATTGTAGTGAAGTTAAAGTACAAGTACTCAGAAAAAATAATACTCAAGTAAAGTACTGTAAGATTATTACTTTTTGTCCCCTTGTCTAGGTGATTATTTTCTAAGGTTGAAGAGTCTAGTCTAGTCGATTGAACCTTCAGAGTTTCGGGATCCCGGAGACCAAGTTTGACACAGACACAGAGATGTGCAGTTCAATCAGAGTTCAATTTTATTGTATTAAAGGGTAACATTTATATGCATAAAACAGGAAGTAACATTCGGTCATGGAAAATCACCAGACCTCGGATCAAGATCACCAGACCTCGGATCATATTATTTTGTCAAGACAGCATATATTTTAGTTCCCTGTTCTCCATCATCTAGAACAGTGGTTCTCAACTCCAGTCCTCAGGCCCCCCTTACAGATTATTTTAGATGTGTCCCTATAGAACACATGAACGAGTTGATGAGATAATGAAGTGATGATTGATCAATAATGATGAACACCTGCTGGTAACAAAAACATCATCAGTAAGAACAAAAAAACATAATAATGTTTCCTTTAGTGTGGCTCTTACCCTTGATTTATTTATTTCTGAACACCCAGACAAAAGACAAAATTGTTGGAATGAAACTTTCTTAAACTGTCTGACAAATATCGTGACACACCAAAATCGACCAACATTTGTACAGACTCAGAAACAAACTATTTCAGCTAGCAAAAAATGTAACATAATAAATCAAGGATAAAAGCCACACTAAAGGAAACACTCAACACTATTATGGTTTTAATTCTTATAGTTGATGTTTTCATTAGTGATTGTGTTTGTTAACTTCACCTGTTCATCATTAATGACTCAATCATCACTTCATTATCTCATGTGTTCAATAGGGAGACATCCAAAGTATTCTGTCAGGGGGGGCCTGAGGACTGGAGTTGAGAACCACTGATCTAGAACATTCAGGGACATGGTGGCCGAATTGATGTCATCCAGTCCGGTTCAGACATGTCTCTTGGGTATTACTCATCATAAGACAGAACAGATGGTTTAGGACAAAGCATATAAACATTTCAGGTTATGTACGGGACAAGGCCGAAATCCACATTCTCACAATGGCCACTTTCAGACCAACGGTCTTACTAACAGGCCTGTGTCCCCTTTAAAGAACAAAACATAGTAGAAATACTGTAAGAATTGATATCAAAGAGATCCATAAGAAATCTTTCACTTTAGGATAACAATTTTTCCTTTTGACAATTTAATTTGGCCCTCGGTGCATTTCAGGGGAAACTACGGAGTCAGCACTGTTGGCTCAATGGGCCTTCTATCTTCTTGCTTTGGGTGGCCCCCACCTCACAAAAGGTAGTTCTTTCCTCAGCTTAGTCAGTGCTTTCTCCACCCTGAGGTGCAGTAAGGTGAATCCCCTTTGTGAGATTCTATTTTAAATTTAGAGCCTCCCTGCTCTCCTGAAGACACAGCTTCAGTCTGGAAGCGTGTATCCACTGTGGCTGGTAGTCCGTCAGAACTCCTGTCCGTGTAACGGCAATCACAGTCGCTGGTCCGTGGTAATTTGATTCTCCAACCCTTGTTGGCTTCAGACTTCTCACAAAGACTTTCTGTCCTGGAACAAAGTTATGAGTAGGCTGTTCTGAGGGAAGAGGAAGACACAAAGAAACATCAGCACATATAGAGTTTAACTCTTCGACTAGGGAAGTCACGTAGTCCTCCTGGATCACCTCAAGGTCCCCTAAGGAAGAAATACCAGACTGGCCTTTGACCCACGGGGTCGGGAAAGGTCTACCCATTAGTACCTCGAAAGGTGACAATTTTTTCGTGGAAGATGAGATCATTCTTATTTCTGTCAAAACTGCGGGCAATAAATCAACCCACTTTCTTCTTGTTTCAAGTACCGCTTTTGTTAGCCGTGTTTTTAATGTTTGATTACTTCTTTCCACGACTGCTGCACTTTGCGGATGGTACGGAATATTAAAATGCCAATCAATAGACAACGCTTTTGCTAAGAGCTGCGTTTCCTTTGACGTGAAACTCGTCCCGTTATCCGATTCCAAAATGGAAGGTATTCCCCACCTGGGCACAATCTCCTTCGTTAAGATTTTTACCACTGTTCTAGCATCTTCCTTTGCGCATGGAAATGCTTCAGGCCACTTTGAGAATCGATCAACAATTACCTAAAGATATTTCAGATTTCCTATCGGCGGCATGTGCGTAAAATCAATTTGTAGGTGTTGAAAAGGATCTTCCGGATGTGTCAATGCATCGTGCTTAGCTGATTTGTGCGGATTTACCTGAGCACATGTTAAGCATGCATCCAACATAAGCTTTGCAGTCCTATGAACATCAGCAATGCAATATAATCGATTAATTGCTTGAACTACTTTTGCACAACTGGTGTGAGATAACCCGTGGTAATGTCTAATTAGGATAATTAACCCTAATTTTGGTAGTGCTATCCTACCCTGTTCATCCCTTATGATCCCTTCCTTGTCAGGAGCACAAACATTTTTGCTCCAATGCTCTAAGTCTCCCTGTGTTGGTTGACTTTGCAGGATTTTGATGTCAATGTCAGGTACATTCGTTATGTGCACTGTCATTGCTATCTGTGTCTCATCTTTCTGATGAAATGGTGATTTAATCTGAGTTTGAGCTGCTGCCTTTGCGGCTTCATCAGCCCTTCTGTTGCCTATAGCCTGTTCATCCTCCCCTGAAGCATGACCCTTGACCTTCACTATGGCCACTTCGAGCGGGAGCTGAACTGCTTCAGTCAACTGTCCTATCAGATTTGCATGTGCTATTGGCTTTCCATCAGCAGTTGTGAAACTTCGTGCTTCCCACATTTTTGCATAATGGTGAAGAACACTCCACGCCTACTTAGAGTCTGTGTAAATTGTTACTCTCTTTCCTGTCATCAGCTCACAGGCCCGTATTAATGCTATCAACTCTGCAGCTTGAGCCGAATTGTAATCTAGAGCAAAAGCTTCTTTTACCTCTCCTGACTCGGAAACCACAGCATAGCCACAGAGGTAGACACCGTCAGATGGCTTTGAACAAGACCCATCAACATAAATATGTTCTCCCCCCTCTAGGGGCATATCCAACAGATCGACCCTAGAAGAATAAGAGGTAGTAAGTTCAAAGATGCAATCATGTTCAACATTAAAATCTGCCATGTCTACCATACCCAAAAGACTCAGCAAAGCAGGATTAATGTTTGCTGTCGGTTGAATGCTAAGATTCTTCGTTGCCAACAGAGTAGCCTCGTAACCTGAGCATCTTTGCGCTGTCATGTGTTGTGTTGAGCTGTGTTGTCACCAGAGGTCGGCTGGGGTGACTCAAAGTTGTGCAACTGTCTGCACTCTCGTTTGTAATGGCCCCTCCTGCCGCAATGAAAGCAGACTATGTCTGACTTCCTCCTTTGTCTAGAGTGTGGCTGTTGTGGATTTTCAAAATTCTGTTCATTGTTCCGTTTTTCTCGAAAGCCTGAAAACATGGCACCCTCAGATTTGATCAAAAACCCACCGGAAGCGTCAAGCTCCCTAATCCGCTTACCTAGAGCCTCTAGAGTCATGTCATGCAAGTTTGACGTTGTGATCCTAATCAATTGCACTTCTTTTGCATTCATGTTATTTAACAAGGTGTTAACAAACAGAGGCCTTATGTCATTATTTAATGGCAATTTAGAATCTTCAATCCATGCTTTCTTAAAACGCACAAAGAATTGAGCTGCTGGTTCTTTTACAGCCTGTTTAGTGCTTGCAGCGAAGGATAGATCCTGCTGGCTGCCCAATCGTTCATCAAGAAACACTCTCAGCTGTGCAAAAAATATTTCAACATTTTTGTACGTTTCCCAAAACAACACATGTGGGTTTGCAGCCGAACCGGTGCTTGTGATTTTATCATTTTCAATTGACAATGTGGGACATTTTTCAATCAGCATTGTTTCTGTCACATCTTTCTAGTGTTCTTAGCAACACCGCATGGAAATCAGCTCCGGTAAAATGTGCATATTTTGTGTGCATTTGCAAAATTGATACATATTTTCCCGCTTCTTGCAGTGAGGGCAAACTTTTACAAATTGCTTCCATGTCAGACATTCGTAACAGCCTCACATTTAGCGTATTTCCAGCTCTCACCCAAACCATTGAGTTTTGAGGTCTCTCCGTTGTGTCAGGTTTATTATCAATACATCGTCTCACCGGTGTTTTAGGCGGTTTAATATCGACCGGTTGTTCCTGACTGTGGAGAGGTGGGCGTGGTTCAGCACGGTCTGCGGGAGGGGAGAGCGTCAGGAGAAAAACGGTGAGTAGGCAGATCAACGGTTTAGTGAAATCACCTGCTTCTCATTGTAGTAATTGGCGAGGAGACGCTTTAAAAAGGAACGACAGATGGGAACGAGTGAGAGAGAGACCGGCTGGGAAGACTGGAGAGACAGGATCCGAGAGACGTTGCGTCCAAGGAAACTACAAGAAGGAATCTTCGATCAGGAAGGATCGTACAGAACTTTTACTTTGAAACCGGAAGTGTGAAACCCGGAACTATTTTGTTAATAAAGAATCTTACAGTCTTTCCCAGCCACGCCGACCCCGACTCCTTTCTTCATTTATATTGGGAACTAGTTTACACTGACCCTTAGTGTTAAATTTTGCAACAATTTTGGGTTTTGCTCCTGATAGCAGGGGTGCAGAGGGAAGAATCTGGCTTTGGCAAGGGACAGAGTATGTGGGCGGCTTTTCTAAAGGCCACCGATTTTGGTTTGCAACATACGCAACAACTTGTGCTTTTTCGGGACCCTGGTCCCAGACCTTTTTTATGTCTTTCCATACGGCATAAGCTTTATTCATGTATGGATAATCCCACATTGGGTCTCCCCAACCTTCTTTCACCATGCTCTTTGCCAAAGCCATATTTTCATCAGAAAATGAACCGTCCCTCGGATAGGGAATATCAATTTGCGGTTTCATACCCTCTGACCATCATGCGAGATTGCTAACATATGGATCTGTATAAAATCCTTGATTATTTCTGTACATAAATGCAACTGGCGTTTCGCCCGGCAGTGGCCTTGAAACAGAACTCCCCATATTACACTCCAAAAAATGGCAGTGATAAAAACAAGACAGACAAAACAAAAATAGCAGCAAACTCATGGGTTCGATCGACTGACAGTTTCAACAATATTTCATATATTATATTGTGATCTGGGGTGATCTTAAATTCACCGTCTTTTTCCTGATAACAATGTTCCAATATACCATGCAGTGACAGTGATATCAATAATATATTTCCCCAATTTAATAGAATTGAAAAAGATTCATTTATTCAAAGATTGTGAGTAACAGAGCCTTTTTCCTCTGAGTAGCCAAGCTGACACCGCGATCCCAAGTTACAGTGTGATCAGTACTGCATTACTGTTCATATTCGTGGGTTAATAATTAATTAATTAATCACTGTTGCCAGCTGCGCTGTCACAACAATGGGAAAGCGAATTCCCACTAACATGAATTGAAAAACCCTATTTCGTCTGTACAAAATATTAATTCCACAAGAATCCTACAGGGTAAGCGTTTTATTTCTCTAGTCAGAAAAAAACTGTATAGAAGAAAAAAACACTCACCCCTTTAATGTAGGTCTGTGCCCGATCGTCAGGTGTGCTTGCCTCAGCTCAGGTCTCTGTTCTCGTGGTTCTTAAGAGAGATGCCTTCCCCCCTTTCGCAGACGAGCCCCCAACTGTAAGATTATTACTTTTTGTCCCCTTGTCTAGGTGATTATTTTCTAAGGTTGAAGAGTCTACTCTAGTCGATTGAACCTTCAGAGTTTCGGGATCCCGGAGACCAAGTTTGACACAGACACAGAGATGTGCAGTTCAATCAGAGTCCAATTTTATTGTATTAAGGGGTAACATTTATATGCATAAAACAGGAAGTAACATTCAGTCATGGAAAATCACCAGACCTCGGATCAAGATCACCAGACCTCGGACCATATTATTTTGTCAAGACAGCATATATTTTAGTTCCCTGTTCTCCATCATCTAGAACATTCAGGGACATGGTGGCCGGATGGATGTCATCCAGTCCGGTTCAGACATGTCTCTTGGGTATTACTCATCATAAGACAGAACAGATGGTTTAGGACAAAGCATATAAACATTTCAGGTTATGTACGGGACAAGGCCGAAATCCACATTCTCACAAGTACAGATACTCCAAAAGTGTACTTAAGTACAGTACTCAGGTAAATTTACTTCGTTACTGTCCACCTCTGTCTGTACGACATTAAACCCTGCCGAGGTGTGCTCTCTGATTCGACCCCAAGCATTACATTTTGACTCCAAATTCTTTAACAACAGTTCCCTTTCTGTCGGTCTCTCGACGTTGTATCGAACCAACAGATGGGGTTCGCCCTTGAGAACCAATCAACTCTGACTACTATAGAAAAGGCACCGAGAAAGTCCGCTTTCTTGGTGCAGCCGTCTCGCAGGGTGGGCTGTTGGTGACACCATCAAGGATTGCTTTCAGCAGTTTTCGACGGTAAAGAAGAAGACAGTGCCGATTAGCCACATTTTACCGCGCCGCGACTCGGCCGCCCAAAGGCCTCCGAGATCCCGCGCGATGTCTGCTTCCCGGCAGCCCAGGACCCCTTCGACATCGGCTCTGGTTCCTGTGCCCCCAGCACAGAAGGCACCCTGGAAGCGGAGGTCGAGGGGGAAACCTCTACCCCGTCAGCAACATTGGGGCCGACCTTCACACCCATGGCTCTGATCGGTTGGTACAGGACAGCTCCTGCCTCATCACCAAAGCCGGACCCTTTTCAGGGCCTGGAGCCCACTTACTCACAGAGTTTTTTCGTTTTCACCGGGTGTACTTTGCAGCCGATCCCACACTCCACTGGACTGTGCTCGGCAATCTGATCTCACGTCATGGCGAGGCGTGAGGTCGAACACATACGACAGCAGCCACCACTCTCAAACCGGCAGTGCGTGCAGCTGTTATGCCAGGCAGGTAAATAGGCGGAGGCAACCTGTCCTCCGGGGCCACCCCGCGAGATGTGGTTGGCTCTGCCAGCCAATGAACCATCCCCCGTGGGAATGGTGAAGCAGACCGTCCCCTTGGTCCCCCTGCAGTCCCTGGGAGCTTGAGAGATGCCCACACTGTCTCGGTGGCTAATGAGGAAGGTCCGTCTTGGCTACTCGATCCAGTTCGCCAGAAACCCTCCCAAGTTTCAGGGCATCATCTCTCCCTCTGTCAGAGGCAGGGACGCCTCCGTACTTCAGGTAGAGGTCACCACCCTTCTGGCGAAACAGGCATCGAGTTCGTCCCTCAAGCCAAGATGTTCAGCGGGTTTAACAGCCTGTACTTCATCGTTCCCAAAAGAGACGGCGGGTCGCGCCCCATTCTAGATGTGTGTACCCTGAACAAGCACCTTCACAAGCTGCCGTTCAGGACGATCACACAGAGGCGCATCCGTTTGTGGAAATTGACCTGAAGGACGCTTACTTTCATGTCTCGATCCTCCCTCGACACCGGCCATTCCCACGGTTCGCGTTAGAGGGGCGGGCATATCTGAGATCTGTTGTGTACGCAAAGGGACCTGGTGCTCAGGCACCTAGATCAATTGGGACTACAGGTCAACTGAGAAAGGAACAAACTCTCTCCAGTGCAGAGCATCCTCTTTCTCGGCATGGAACTCAACTCTGTCACTAGGTCGTTGCGACTGTCCGCAGTGCGCGCCCAGTCGGTGTTGAACTGCCTGGAATAATACAGGCAGTCAGCTGTTCCCCTGAATCAGCTTTCAGAGGCTCCTGGGACACATGACGTCCTCGACGGGGGTAATAGCCCTCGGGTCGATGCACATGAGACGGCTCCAACACTGGCTACAGAGTCGAGTTCCCGAGGAAAGCATGGCACACCGGCAGCAGGCGCATGGTGATGACGCCCCTCTACCGACACACCCTGACCCCCTGGTCTTCCATGACCTTTTTCCGGACTCAGGTCCCACTTGGGCAGGTCAAGGCATGTCGTGGTGACGACGGACGCTTCCCTGCAGGGGTAGGGGTGCAGTGTGCAACGAGCATGCAGTACCGGGGCGCTGGACGGGCCCCCGTCTGCGCTGGCATACCAATTGCTTAGAGTTGTGGGCTGTGCTGCTTGCACTGAGGAGGCTACGGCCGTTCGTGCAGGACAAGCAGGTGCTGTCCGCAGCACTACAGCCATGGCTTACATCTATCATCAGGGTGGTTTACGCTCATGGCAGCTAACACGACTTGCCCGACGCCTCCTCCGGTGGACCCAACAGGTGATCCGCTCCCTGCGGGCCACACACTTCCCGGGCAAACTGAACCAGACAGCCGATGCGCTTTCTCTTCAGTATACACAGTCACTGTGCAAAGTCAGGCAAGAGAAGCACCAAGTGTTATTGGTTGCGCCACACTGGCCCAACCGCACTTGGCTCTCAGAGCTGATTTTCTGGACAGCGACTCCCCCTGACCCATTCCCTTGACAGAGGACCTGCTCTCTCAGGGGAAGGGTTCTGGCATCCCAGACCTCTGGTACCTCTATGTCTGGTCTCTAAACGGGACGAGAAGATCCTGAGGTTTTACGTCTCTAGATGGCCCCTCTTCTCGTCCGGGTGTCTCTCTCACCGAAAAGACCCACTGAGGTGCTCGATCAGGATCGGGTTGTCCTTCTTAAGAGACTGGAGACTAACATCTACCCTCCACACTGAATGTGTATGTAGTCGCTATCGCCACTCATCACAACTCAGTTGATGGAAAGTTTCTAGGGCAGCATGACCTGGTTACCAGGTTCCAAAGGGGCGCGAGAGGGCAGAATCCGCCTCGCCTCTGGCTCCATACCCTTTTGGGACCCTAACGTGGTCCTGGTGGGCCTCTCTGGGCCCCCCTAGAGTCCCTCGGAGGTTCCGATCTTCCTTTCGAGTAAGACGGCTCTCCTGAAGGCGCTCGCTTCCTTCAAGAGGGTATGGGACCTTCAAGCATTCTCCGTGTCCTCGGATTGCCTTGAATTCGGCCCTGGCAACTCTCACATTATCCTTAGACCCAGGTCCGGATACGTGCCCAAAGTTCCCATGACTCCCTTCCGGGACCAAGTGGTGAGTTTGCAGGCGCTCCCCATCAGGGGGGAAGACCCAACCCCATCCGTGTTGTGTCCAGTACGTGCACTGCGCCTCTACTTGGACCGCACTCAGAGCCTCAGGATCTCAGACTCTTTGTCTGTTTTGAACGACAGTAGAAGGGGAAGGCTCCCCAAGCAGAGACTGGCGCACTGGATCGTGGATGCCGTCACGGTGGCATACCGATCACAGGATCTCCCATGCCCAATGGCAGTGCTGGCTCACTCCACACGGGGTAGAGCCACTTCCTGGGCACTGGCTAGAGGCGCCTCTCTGGCAGACATTGTAGAGCTGCGGGTTGGGCTATGCCCAACACCTTCCCAAGGTTTCACAACCTTGGCGTAAAACCCGGTGTCAGCCCATGTCCTGCGTGGCAACTTGTAGGATTGGCATCTGGCGGGGCGTATGCCTGCGAAAGCACCTCCCCACCCTTCAGCAGGTTGGGTCAGTGTGCTATCTACCTCTCTTCTTGCCCTACCACATGGTTAAGAATAGTCATCCCATATTCCTCCCTTCTTACCGAATCACATGGTTAAGAATGGATGGTATTCCATCCACCACTAAGTAAGCACCCCTGGGGGTCAGCTGGGCAGAGCAGCCTTCCCCTTTAGGCTGGGAGAACATATTTGCTATCACAGATAGATCTAAACGGACCTAGTCTGATGTATCCTAATGAGTTGGTTCCCATTCCTGGTAACCCATGACCTTCCCCAGGGGGACCTCCACCTCGCGGTTAACTACTCAGTCTGCACGTTCCATGTGATCTCCCCCAAGGGCGAGACCATATCTATATCCACTATATTCCTCCCCCCGGGTAGGAGGTGGCCTCTGCAGGGCATCCCCAATTAAGGAAGTTGCGCTCACCCGGTGTAAACCCGATCCGGACGGCCTCTCGCCAGTAGAGACCTAAGGCCTCCGTCCGTGAAAGGTTACCGGTCAGGGCTGTACCCATCTTTTTCCAAGAAAGCATTGGGACCCCCTACCATCACACTGGAAGGTTACAGTTTCGCGAAAGCCTCGTGCTGACACGCCCAGGCCTGCTACCATCACTTCGCTAGAGATTGCGACATGGTACAGCATTGTGGCGTTTTCTATAGGAACCCCATCTGTCGGCTCGACACAACGTCAAGAGACAGACAGAAAGGGAACGTCTTGGATACGTCTGTAACCTCAGTGTCCTGATGAAGGGAACGAGACATTGTGTCCCTTATGCCTTGAACTTATACTTGAATTTTGGTTTGTACATTTTCGTTTGGGACATCAATAGCTCCAGCTAATAGAGTGGTGAGTGTTTTTTGCATGAGCTGTTCGGGTCGGCCTCTGAATCAGTTCCTCAATCAGATTGAAGCCCAGGAGTGGCCTCTTAATTGACATTTTGCTTACCAGGAATGGTACATTGATGGAAAGGCCCGGATCCTTGTTTCCTATTAAGCTGACTGTACTGACTGTCCATCCTCCAAATGGAATAGGATCTCCATTAACTGCACATATCTCCAAATCGTCCCCCCCATCCCAGTAGGCCTAGCAGTGGTCTCATCTCAAAATCAGGAAGGGATTTCTCTTTCCAAATACGATCAACTATGCTGACCTGTGCCCCTGTGTCCAACAGTGCCCTCACGGTGAGTCCATTTAAATTACACAGTTAAGGCTTAGGTTCCAATCAGTTTAATGATTCATTCAGATTTGGCCTGGCAAGTCCAGTGTCCAACCTTCAGGTCTGTATATTCATCCTTTTGCCGCTTGTTGGTGCTTCTTTGATCTATGGCTTTTCATCCTTCAGGCCTGTCCAGGATAGAGGGGTTTGAATCAGTTTGGGACATTTGCGTGCGGTCACTGGTTGTCCCACTACAGTGGCCGGTTCCTGTTTCCCTGGCGCTGAGGTCGTCTCAAGCATCCAATTGCCTGGTGCCCCTCCTCACTGCAAATGAAGTAATGTGAACAGTCCTGTCGTCCTTCTTCGGTACACTTTAAAAAGCACAGCGAGCCGTTCACTTTGTGGGAAACTGGTTGACTGGCCACCTATCTCCACTTGTGCCGCCATGGAGCGTTGAAGTGCATCGTCCATGTTGGTAAGGGCGTTGAGTCTCTCGGTCAGTTGTTTGATAGGATCATTTTGCCCTCTCTTTACCGCAGTCTCTGTCCTTCCCTCCTCATCACTGCCATGTTCACTGTGGACTTGAGCGATACTCGCTGTAGACTGTTTTGTTCTGGTTGATTGACCCAGCCGTCTCAGTCTCTTATTTTCACCGCTTGTGACTTTAATTACATGTCTGAAGATGGCATCATCGGTCACATCAGTGTCGGCAAGCAGTGGCCTTAATTCACTGCAGATGTCTTTGCATCGGTGACTCAGGTCCTGGTACACTGTGTGTGAAAACACATCTTGCACGGTGGCTGCATTATACTTACGGTCTGAATCAGCTTGGGGTCTCGTGGTCGCTTTATTTGGTGCACATCAATTCTTTGAATATTTCTGTGCTGCTTCAATCTCGATATCAGATGGTGTTGGAATGGCGTTCCCCTTCCCTGCACTTTTGTTGAAATCAGTATCTGTGGCTGGTGACATGTGTTGATGGATTCTCGCAAGTTCTTCATCTCTAGGTTTGTTTCAGATACCTCCCTTCTAGGGCCCCCTAAGCCTGTGTCGTGTTGGTGCAATGGTGGTAAGTAGGTGTCGTGAGTAGGTAGTGTGTGTGTAGAATGTGTGTTATGAGGATTTTTTACTCTTTAAGATGTACATATTACAGTGCAAATCTTACTGGTTTAGCTGATTCTAGAGTCTCGTGCAAAGACAACAGTCCACTCATACCTTGATCCTCAGTCTCAAGCAAGGATTTACTTGACATGAAGGCATCGATGTACTCAAAACTCCAGGTCCAGTTCAGATGAATTTTTACCTTTTACCGGCCCGATGGCCTTGGCAATGTAAAAAAGTTCATCCGACGGTAGTGTGATTAGATCTTTACGGATGTCCCTCACCAAGCGTTTCCTTGTACGACCCGCCATGATCTCGTTCTCCGTTGTCCCTTCCTTTTCAGCCTCAGCCCCAGGATGGAGATAATCACCTGTAGAGCACCTGGCACGGGCCTCGTGTCTCGTTGTTTGTAAATTAAGCAGCCGCCGGCCTCCAGCCCAACGCCACCTGATACCAACGGTCCAACGGTAAATACTGCATTAGGAAATAATGTGGTAAATGGACACAATACAAATAAGCAGAAATAAATAAAACGTCTTGGTTACGTATGTAACCTCAGTTCCCTGATGGAGGGAACGAGACGTTGTGTCGAGAACGACAGATGGGGTTCGTCCTTGAGAACCTATCAACTCTGACTACTAAGAAAAGGCCAATGAAATTTGGCGAATGAAATTTGCATGCCGGGCTCCGCCCCCGGATATCCGGTATAAAAGGGAGCCGGCGTGCAGCATTCATTTACCTCTTGTTCTGAAGAGCCTGAGAGCCTCTCACAACTGCAACAGAAACGATACAGGTTTGTGGCATAAGGGACACAACGTCTCGTTCCCTCCATCAGGGAACTGAGGTTACATACGTAACCAAGACGTTCCCTTTCTGTCGGTCTCTCGACGTTGTGTCGAGAACGACAGATGGGGTTATCTATGGAAAACGCCACAAACGCTGTATCGCGTCACAATCTCAGGGAAGCGACGGTAACAAGCCTAGGCGTGTCAGCTCGAAGCTTTCGTGAAACTTGTAACCTTCCAGTGTGGTGGTCGGGGGGTTCCAGAGCTTTCTAGGAGAAAGATGGGTACAGCCCTGACCGGTAACTTTCACGGACGGGGCCTTAGCTCTCTATAGGCGAGAGGCCGTCCGGTTCGGTTTACACCGGGAAAGCGCAACTCTTAATCAGAGAAGCGCTGCAGAGGCCACCTCCTACCCGTTGGGAGGAAAATGGTGGAGATATAAGTATGGTCTCGTCCTAGGAGGAGAACGCATGGAACGTGCGGACAGGGTAGTTAACCGCGAGGTGGAGGTCCACCTGGGGAAGCTCATGGGTTACCAAGTGTGGGAACCAAGTCATGAGGGTATAACAGACGGAACAGCCCACGGAGGGGGTGTTACTGCGTCTGATAGCACAGGTCCGGTTAGAACTATGTGAGATAGGTCATAAGGAATCCCGGCCTAAGGGGGAAGGCTGCTCTGCTCAGTCAACCCCCAGGATGTGCTTGCTTAGTGATGGATGGAATGCCTGTTCTTAACCAGAGTCTGGGTAAGAAGGGAGGCTGGTGAAGTACCAATTTTCTTAGCCAAGGTTGGGTAAGAAGAAAAGGGTAGATAGCACACTGACCCAACCTCGGGGAGGGTGGGAAGGTGCTTTCGCAGGCATACGTCCTCCCGGATGCCAATCCTACATGTCGCCACGTAGGACGTGGGCTGACACCGGGTTTACGCGAAGATTGTAAAACCTTGCGAAGGTGGTGGGCGTAGCCCAACCCGCAGCTCTACAAATATCTGCCAGAGACGCGCCTCTAGCCAGTGCCCATGAGGTGGCTAGACCCCGAGTGGAGTGAGCCGTGACCGTCAATGGACATGGTAGATTCTGCGATCGGTATGCCGTGGTAACGGCATCCACGATCCAGTGCGCTAATCTCTGTTTGGAGACAGCCTTCCCCTTCTGCTGACCTCCGAAACAGATAAAGAGCTGATCAGAACTACGGAAGTTCTGTGTGCGGTCCAAGTAGAGGCGGAGTGCGCGTACTGGACACAACACGGACGGGGTTGGGTCTTCCTCCCCGGTGGGGAGCGCCTGCAAGTTCACCACTTGGTCCCGAAAGGGAGTAGTGGGAACTTTGGGCACGTATCCGGGCCTGGGTCTCAGGAAAACGTGAGAGTGACCAGGGCCGAAATTAAGGCAGTCCGGGGACACAGAGAATGCATGGAGATCCCCTATCCTTTTGAAGGATGCGAGCGCCACAAGAAGAACTGTCTTACTCGTTAGGTGAGGAAGATCGGAAGCTTCAAGGGGCTCAAAGGGGGGCTCGGATAGGCCCCTCAGGACCACGTTCAGGTCCCATGAGGGTATGGAGCGGAGACGAGGCGGGTTGCGTCGTCTCGCGCCCCTTAGGAACCTAGTGACCAGGTCGTGCTGCCCTAGAGACCTTCCGTCCACTGAGTCGTGATGAGAGGCAATAGCGGCTACATACACTTTCAGTGTGGAAGGGGAGATGTTGGTCTCCAGCCTCTGTTGTAGAAAGGACAGCACGATCCCGACCGAGCATCTCTGTGGGTCTTCTCCATGGGAGAGACACCAGGATGAGAAGAGGCGCCATTTGTAGGCGTATAGTCGCCTAGTGGATGGGGCCCTAGCCTGTAGGATGGTTTCAGCCACAGCGGGGTGTAACCTACTCAGGATTTCCTCGTCCCGTCCAGAGACCAGACATGGAGGTTCCAGAGGTCTGGCCTGGGATGCCAAAACGTGCCCATCCCCTGAGAGAGCAGGTCCTCTGTCAGGGGAATGGGCCAGGGGGGAGTTGTTGTCAAGAGCATCAGCTCCGAGAACCAAGTGCGGTTGAGCCAATACGGCGCAACCAGAAGCACTTGTTGCTCCTCTTCCCTGACCTTGCACAGTGTCTGTGCAATGAGGCTCACTGGGGGGAAGGCGTACTTCCGCTTGTCTCGTGGCCAGCTGTGCGCTAGGGCATCCGTGCCGAGGGGGGCCTCGGACAGGGCATACCAAAGCGGACAATGGGTGGTGAGTCGGGAGGCAAAGAGGTCGATCTGTGCCTGTCCGAACCGGGCCCAAATAAGCTGAACTGCACGAGGGTGGAGTCGCCACTCTCCGCAGGGTGTGTACTGGCGAGAGAGCGCGTCGGCTGTCTCGTTCAATACGCCTGGGATATGTGTGGCACGCAGGGAGCGGATCACCTGCTGACTCCAGAGGAGGAGGCGTCGGGCAAGTTGTGATAGTTGCCGTGAGCGTACGCCACCCTGGCGATTGATGTACGCTACGGCTGTGGTACTGTCCAGGCGAACCAGTACGTGCTGACCTTGTACTAGAGGCCGGAGCCTTCTGAGTGCAAGCAGTACAGTGCACAACTCTAGGCAATTGATGTGCCAGCGCAGCCGGGGGCCCGTCCAGCGCCCCGCTACTGCGTGCCCGTTGCACACTGCACCCCACCCCTGCAGCGAGGCGTCCGTCGTCACCACGACGTGCCTCGTAGCTAGGCCGAGGGGAACTCCCGCTCGGAGAAAAGTCATGGAAGACCAAGGGGCTAGGGTGCGTCGGCAAACAGGAGTTACCACCATACGCCTGCTGCCGGTGTGCCACGCCGTCCTCGGAACTCGACTCTGTAGCCAGTGTTGCAGCGGTCTCATGTGCATCAGTCCGAGGGGTGTTACTGCCGCGGAAGATGCCATGTGTCCCAGGAGCCTCTGAAATTGTTTCAGGGGGACCGCCGATTGCTTGAAATGTTCCAGGCAATCCAACACTGACTGGGCGCGAGCTGAGGACAGCTGCGCCATCATGGTGACAGAGTCGAGTTCCATACCGAGAAAGAGGATTCTTGTCGCCGGGGCTTCCCCGGAGGGATGGTTGGCTCCACGTTTTTGCCTGCCTGGCGGGACAACGGCACGCACTGTCGGAACGAGAGTGGTGACAGCTGTCGAATGTGTACGGCCTCACACCTCGCCAGGGTGTGAGGTCGGTTCGCCGTGCACAGTCCGAGGGAGTGTGCGAACGGCTGGATGGAACGCCCGGGGGAAACAACTCTCTTTGTGAGGAAGTGGGCGCCAGGCCCTGAAAAGGGCCCGGCTTTGGAAACGAGGCAGGCTTCGTTCCATAATGACCAGTCAGAGGTGGAGATGTGACGGTCAGGCCAGATGTTGTTTCTCCCGGTGTCGTCTCGTCAGGGTCGCTTCCTGGAAGGTTGCTGACGAGGAGGGGGCCTTCCCTTCGGAGTCCTCTTCCGGGGTGTAGGCTGAGGGTGCACCTTACCCGGATTCGGATTCGAAGAGGCCCTGGGCTGTCGGGGAGCAGGAAGTGCGCGGGAAGTCGAAGGCCGGGGGGCCGTCGATTCACGGCGCGGAAGAATGTGGCTTATCGCCTCCGTCTGCTCCTTCACCGTCGAGAACTGCTGTGCGAAGCTCTCGACGGTGTCACCGAACAGCCCACCCTGCGAGATGGGTGCGTCGAGAAAGCGTACTTTGTCGGCGTCACTCATGCTCGCAAGGTTGAGCCAGAGGTGTCTCTCCTGGACCACCAGAGTGGACATCGTCCGACCCAGGGCCCGCGCCGTCACTTTAGTCGCCCTTAGAGCGAGGTCAGTGGCGGCGCGGAGTTCCTGCATAACACCCGGGTCGGCCTTACCCTCGTGGAGTTCTCTCAACACCTTCGCCTGATGGACCTGCAGGATGGCCATGGCGTGGAGAGACGAGGCAGCCTGGCCCGCAGCACTGTAAGCCTTCGCCACCAGGGAAGCAGAAGTCTTACAGGCTTTGGACGGGAGACGAGGTCGGGTCCTCCAGGTGGCAGCCGTCTGCGGGCATAGGTGCACCGCGATGGCACGCTCCACCTGGGGGACATCGACGTATCCCCTGGCTGCCCCACCATCGAGGGTGGTGAGGGAGGCGGAGCTGGTCTGAGTGGAACGAGCCGTGAGAGGGGCGCTCCAAGTCCGACACAGCTCCTCATGCACTTCCGGGAAAAATGGAACCGGGGGTGGGCGCGGTTTGGCACCGCGTTCCGACCCGAGGAACCAAGTGTCCAACCGCGAGCGTTGGGGGAGGGGCAATGGCGTACACTGCAGCCCAATGCTCGCGGCAGCCCGGGTTAGCATGGCCGACATCTCAACTTCTGCTTCCTCCTGAGCTCTACCCCCCGGGGGGGGGGGAGCTCGGATTCGTCATCGTCGGATGCCGGTAACTCTCCCTCCGATGCTGCGATAGACATCTCATCGGCTCTGCGGTCCGTTTCCGAACGTGCAGAGGAGGATCCGGACGGTGTGCCACCGCCGGTTGGGGAACAACCAGAAGAGCGTGCTGGGGTGTGACTGGCCCGTGAGCGCTTGGCTGGCGGGTGAACAGTCGCAGAATTCCCCAAATCACTAACGCCACTAACCGGACCGGAGATCTGGGCCGTAGCCATAGATGTCACAGCCCGGGTAGCAGACGAGATGTTAGCTGGTTCCCGTAGGAAGACAGCCAACCGTGACCGCAACTTCTGTAAGACAATCTGCCCGCAGTGCGGGCAAGATGTGTCAACGAACGCTGCTTCGGCGTGCTGGACGCCCAGACACCTAACACAGCGCTCGTGTTTGTCCCCCTCCTCGATGAGGGTACCGCACCCAAGAGAACAGCGGGACATGCCACACTGTAGAGTGAGTCCTGAAAAGGACTGTTGTAGAAATTGCTCTGACACCACTGGAACCGCCAAGACACCGAGGGGAAGGTCGACGCAGGAGGGACGATCCGCTGGGACAGGTCGTAGATCCGGCAGTTGTTGTAGCTGAAGAAAGTTTAAGCTTTTTGCTTTAGGCTTGCTCATGAGTCGATGGCTCTGAAGAACAAAAGGTAAATGAATGCTGCACGCCGGCTCCCTTTTATACCGGATATCCGGGGGCGGAGCCCGGCATGCAAATTTCATTCGCCAAATTTCATTGGCCTTTTCTTAGTAGTCAGAGTTGATAGGTTCTCAAGGACGAACCCCATCTGTCGTTCTCGACACAACGTCGAGAGACCGACAGAAAGGGAACAAAACATTATACAATTGTGGACATACTTTGTGTGTATCACATTAATGACAAGCCCTTCCCCGACACTGAAGAACAAAATATCTCACATGCAGCTGTAATCCGGAGCTGTGAAGGCCACAGCTACTTTTTGACACTGCTGGGTTTTGTTTAACAGTAAGTTGCACAAATATTAAATTCATCCAACCGGACACATGAATTGATTTAATAAGGGAATGATGACAGTGATTATTTTGAGCATGTTCTTGGCTCTTTCAATCATTTAGTGCTGGGACCCCATCACATGGACCCTGTTAATGTGAAATCTAGACACCCTGATGAATAAAAAGTGAATGAATAAATAACGAAAGCACACTCCTTAAAGCCATCCTTAAGCATGTCTCAGGATGAGTTTAGAGACTATATCTGAGTTTTCAGATGAAACACTGGTGCACAACACTGGTGTTTGTTGTCACGATCCAGTCTGCGTTTCCCCTTGTCTTGTGGCCTTTTGTTGTTATGTTGTGTACTTTTAGTTTGTAGAGAACGTCTTGGTTGTGTCGAGCCGACAGATGGGGCTGGCCTTGAGAACCAATCAACTCTGACTACTATAGAAAAGGCGAATGAAATTTGGCGAATGAAATTTGCATGCC
Source organism: Triplophysa bombifrons (assembly GCA_029783895.1). Taxonomy (NCBI): domain Eukaryota; kingdom Metazoa; phylum Chordata; class Actinopteri; order Cypriniformes; family Nemacheilidae; genus Triplophysa; species Triplophysa bombifrons. Next base: position 69,914 of record CM056451.1, read on the forward strand.
AGTCTCCGCCCCCAGATATCCGGTATAGAAGGAAGACGTCGTGCAGCATTCATTTACCTTTTGTTCTTCAGAGCCTGAGAGCCTCTCACGACTGCAGCAGAGGACGATACGTGTTGTGGCTTAAGGGACACAACATCTTGTACCATCCATCCCCTGATGGACGTCTTCCTTCTGAGGTTACAGACCAAGGCATTCCCTATCTGTCGGTCTCTCGACGTTGTGCTCTCCAACGCCAGCCTCTGCTTGGAGACAGCCTTCGCCTTCTGCTGCAAAACAGACAAAAAGCTGGTCAGAGCTCCTGAAGCTCTGCGTGCGGTCCAAGTAGAGGCGCAGTGAGCATACTGGACACCGTGACGGCATCCACGATCCAGTGCGCCAGTCTCTGCTTGGGGAGCCTTCCCCTTCTACTGTTGTCCAAAACAGACAAAGAGTCTGAGATCCTGAGGCTCTGCGTGCGGTCCAAGTAGAGGCGCAGTGCTCGTACTGGACACAACACGGATAGGGTTGGGTCTTCCTCCCTGATGGAGAGCGACTGCAAGTTCACCACTTGGTCCCGGAAGGGAGTAGTGGGAACTTTGGGCACGTATCCCGGCATGGGTCTCAAGATAACGAGAGTTGCCCGGGCCGAATTCAAGGCAATCCGGGGACACAGAGAATGCTTGAAGTTCCCCTACCCTCTTGAAGGAAGCGAGCGCCATCAGGAGGGCCGTCTTACTCGAAAGGTGAGGAACATCGGAACCTCCGAGGGGCTCTAGGGGGGCCCAGAGAGGCCCACCAGGACCACGTTAGGCTCACAAGAGGGTATGGAGCGGAGACGAGGCGGATTCCGCCCTTTCGCAACCCTTAGGAACCTGGTGACCAGGTCGTGCTGCCCTAGAAACTTTCCATCAACTGAGTCATGATGAGTGGCAATAACGACTTCATACACAGAGGTCCAGAGGTCTGGTCTGGGATGCCAGAACGTGCCCTTCCCCTGAAAGAGCAGGTCCTCTGTCAGGGGAATGGGCCAGGGGGGAGTCTTTGTCAGGAGCATCAGCTCCGAGAACCAAGTGCGGTTGGGCCAGTGTTACGCAACCAGTAACACTTGATGCTCCACTTCCCTGACCTTGCACAGTGTCTGTGCAAGGAGGCTCACTCAGGGGGAAGGCGTACTTCCGCTTGTCCCACAGCCAGCTGTGCGCCAGGGCATCCGTGCCGAGGGGGGCCTCGGACAGGGAATACCATAGCGGGCAAGGGGTGTTGTTGTGGGAGGTGAACAGGTCTACCTGTGGATGCCCGAACAGCACCCAAATGAGCTGGACTGCACAGGGGTGGAGTTGCCACTCTCCGCAAGGTGTATACTGACAAGAAAGCGCGTCAGCTGTCTGATTCAGTTCGCCTGGGATTTGGGTGGTCCGCAGGGAGCGGATCACCTATTGACTCCACAGGAGGAGGCATCGGGCAAATATTGTTAGCTGCCGTGAGCGTACACCACCCAGGCGATTGATGTATGCCACGGCTGTCGTGCCATCCAGGTGGACCAGCACGTGCCGGTCCTCTATGCAAGCAGAACAGCCCACAACTCTAGGCAATTGATTTATCAGCGCAGGCGGGGACCCGTCCAGCACCACGCTACTGCGTGCCCGTTGCACACTGCACCCCATCCCTGCAGGTAGGCGTCCGTCATCACCACGACGTGCCTCGTGATCTGCCCAAGGGGGAACCCAGTCCGGAGAAAGGTCATGGAAGACCAAGGGGTTAGGGTGCGTTGGCAGAGGGGCGTCATCACAATGCGCCTGCTGCCGGTGTGCCACGCTCTCCTCGGAACTCGACTCTGTAGCCAGTGTTGAAGCGGTCTCATCTGCATCAACCCGAGGGGTATTACACCCGTCGAGGACGGCATGTGTCCAAGGAGCCTCTGAATTGTTTCAGGGGGACCGTTGGCTGCCTGAAGTGTTCCAGGCAGTTCAACACCGACTGCGCGCGTGCTGCGGACAGCTGCGCCGTCATGGTGACAGAGTTGTGTTCCATACCGAGAAAGAGGATGCTCTGCTCTGGGTAGAGCTTGCTCTTCTCTCGGTTGACCTGTAGTCCCAATCGATCTAGGTGCCGGAGCACAAGGTCCCTTTGTGAAACAACAGATCTCGCGAGTGTGCCAAGATAAGCCAGTCGTCGAGATAGTTTAGTACCTTCTTGAAGACCCGTGGAGACAGGGACAAACCGAAAGGGAGGACTCTGTACTGATATGCCCACCCCTCGAACAAGAACTGTGGGAACGGCCGGTGTCGAGGGAGAATCGAGACATGAAAGTAAGAGTCCTTCAGGTTGATTGCCACGAACCAATCCTGACACCTGATGGATGTCAGGATGCGCCTCTGGGTGAGCATCCTGAATGGCAGCTTGCGAAGGTGCTTGTTCAGGGTATGCAGAACTAAAAGGGTGCGCGACCCGCCGTCTTTCTTGGGAACGATGAAGTGCGGGCTGTAACCCGCTGAACATCTTGACTTGAGGGACGAACTCGATGCCTGTTTCACCAGAAGGGTGGTGACCTCTACCCGAAGTACGGAGGCGTCCCTGCCTCTGACAGAGGGAGAGAGGATGCCCCGAAACTTGGGAGGGTTTCTGGCGAACTGGATCGAGTACCCAAGACGGACCGTCCTCATTAGCCTCTGAGACAGTGTGGGAAGCTCTCAAGCTCGGCTTCACCATTCCCACGGGGGGTGGTTCGTCAGCTGGCGGAGCCAACCACATCTCACAGGTGCCGCCTACTTATCTGCCTGGCGTAACAGCTGCATTCACTGTCGGTTTGAGAGTGGTGGCTGCTGTCGTGTGTGTTCGACCTCACGCCTCGCCAAGACGTGAGATCGAATTGCCGAGCACAGTCCAGTGGAGTGTGGGATCGGCTGCAAGGTACACCCGGGGAGAATGAAAAAACTCTGTGAGTAAGTGGGTGCCAGGCCCTGAAAAGGGTCCGGCTTTGGTGACGAGGCAGGAGCCGTTCCGTACCGACCGATCAGAGGCATGGCTGTGAAGGTCAGGCCCGATGTTGTTCTCCCTGGGGTCTTCCCGTCAGTGTCGGATCTTGCGAGAAGGTTGCTGACGGGGGGAGGTTTCCCCCTCGACCTCCGCTTCCGGGGTGCTGCCTGTGCTTGGGGCACAGGAACCGGAGCCGATGTCGAAGGGGTAATGGTCTGCCGGTAAACAGACATCGTGCAGGATCTCGGAGGCCTCTGGGCGGCCGAGTCGCGGTAAAATGTGGCCAATCCGCACTGTCTGCTTCTTCACCGTCGAAAAACTGCTGAGCGCAATCCTCGACGGTGTCACCAACAGCCTCCTGGGGGCTGGGGGAGCTCGGAGTCGTCAGTGTTGGATGCCAACAAGTCTCCCTCCGATGCTGCGAGCAACATCTCATCTACTTCAAGCATCATTTCCGAGTGCGTGCCTGAGGATCCGTACGGTATGCCACCGCTGGTTTGGGAACAGTCAGAAGAGTGAGTCAGGGTGCAAGCGGCCGTGAGCACTTGGCTGGCGGGTTTACGTTCGCAGAGGTCCCCACATCACCAACGCTGTTAACACTCAGGGCCTTAGCCACGGGCCAGCCAAAGGTTACGCCGATATCCCCCAGGTGGAACGTTTGGTTGCGGTGCACCTGTGCCCGCAGACGGCTGCCACCTGGTGGAATCGGCCACGCCTACCGTCTGAATCGTGTAAGACTTCGGCATCACTGTGTTCAAAGTGTTAAGAGAGCTCCACGAGGGTAAGGCCGACCCGGGTACTGTGCAGGATCTCCATGTCACCACTGACCTCGCCCTACGGATGACCAAGATGACGGCACGGGCCCTGGGTCAGACAATGTCCACGCTAGAGACGCCTCTGGCTAAATCTTGCGCAATTGAGTGACACAGAGAAAGTCCGCTTTCTTGACGCACCCATCTCGCAGGGGGGGGGCTGTTTAGTGACACCGTCGAGGACTGCACTCAAAATTTCTCGACGGTGAAGAAGCAGACACAGGCTAATAGGCACATTCTACCTCGCCACGACCCGGCTGCCCAGAGGCCTCCGAAATCTTGTGCGACGTCTGCTTCCCAGCAGCCCAGGCCCCCTTCGACATCGGCTCTGGTTCCTGTGCTCCCAGCTCAGGCTGCACCCTGGAAGAGGAAGTCGAGGGGGAAACCTCCCCCCCGTCAGCAACCTTCTGGTTAGGGTTACATCCCCTGGTTGTTCCTTGCAGCTGATCTCACACTCCACTGGAATGTTTTCGGCAACCCGTCCTCACGTCTTGGTGATGCAGTTCGCCAGAAACCCTCCCAAGTTTTGGGACATCCTCTCTACTTCGGGCAGAGGTCGCCACCCTTCTGGCGAAACAGGCCATCGAGTTCGTCCCTCAAGCCAAGATGTTCAGTGGGTTTTACAGCCCGTTCTTCATCGTTCCCAAGAAAGACGGCAGGTCGTGCCCCATTCTAGATCTGCGTACCCTGAACAAGCCCCTTCACAAGCTGCCGTTCAGGATGCTCATGCAGAGGCGCATCCTGACATCCATCAGGTGTCAGGATTGGTTCGTGGCAATCGACCTGAAGGACGCTTACTTTCATGTATGGATCCTCTCTCGATATCGGCTGTTCCTACGGTTCACCTTCGAGGGGCTGGCATATAAGTACAGAGTCCTCCCTCTCGGTCTGTCCCTGTCCCCACAGGTCTACACGAAGATCCTGGAAGCCGCCCTTTCTCCCCTCAGTGAAAAGGTTGTGCGGGTACTGAATCTCGATGACTGGCACACTCGTGAGATCTGTTGTGTAGACAAAGGGAGCTTGTGCTCCGGCACATAGATCGTTTGGGACTTCATTTCAACTGATAAAGGAACAAGCTCTCTCCGGTGCAGAGCATCCTCCTTCTCAGTATGGAACTCAACTCAGTCACCATGTCGGCGAAACTGTCCGCAGTATGCGCCCAGTTGGTGTTGAACTGCCTGGAACACTTCAGGCGGCCAGCGGTGCCCCTGAAACAGTTTCAGAGACTCCTGGGACACCAATTGCCTAGAGTTGTGAGCTGTGCTACTTGCACTGAGGAGGCTACGGCCTCTTGTGCAGGACAAGCACATGCTGGTCCACCTAAACAGCACTACAGCCGTGGTGTACATCAATCGTCAGGGTGGCGTACAATCACGACATCTAACATGACTTGCCCGACACCCCCTCCTGTGGAGTCAACAGCTGATCGGCTCCCTGCGGGCAACACACATCCCAGGCAACCTGAACCAGACAGCCGAAGCGCTTTCTCGTCGGTATACGCCTCTTGGAGAGTGGCGACTCCACCCCCGCGCAGTCCAGCTCATTGGATGTTGTTCGTGCAGGCCCAGGTAGACCTGTTCGCCTCCCGCGACACAACCCATTGCCCGCTTTGGTACTCCCTGTGCGAGGCCCCCCTTGCCCCGGATGCCCTTGGTCACCAGGTTCCTAAGGGGGGCCAGAAGAAGGAATCCACCTTGTCTCCGCACCATACCCTCTTGGGAACTTATTGTGGTCCTGGCGGGCCTCTCTGATCCCCCTTACGAGCCCCTCGGAGGTTCCGATCTTCCTCACCTTTCGAGTAACACGGCCCTCCTGATGGCGCTTGCTTCCTTCAAGAGGGAAGTGGACCTCCAAGCATTCTGCGTGTCCCCGGTTTGCCTTGAATTCGGCCCTGGGAACCCTCACGTTATCCTGAGACCCAGGCCCGGATGCGTGCCCAAAGTTCCCACGAATCCCTTTCGTGACCAAGTGGTGAATGTGCAGGTGCTCCCCATTGGGGAGGTAGACCCAACCCCATCCGTGTTGTGTCCAGGACGCGCACTGCGCCTCTACATGGACCGCACACAGAGCTTTAGGAGCTCTGACTAGCTCTTTGTCTGTTTCGGAGGACAGCAGAAGGGGAGAGCTGTCTCCATACAGAGACTGGCACACTGGATCGTGGATGCCATCACGATGACATACCCATCACAAGAGGCGCCTCTCTGGCAGACATTTGTAGAGCTGCGGGTTGGGCTACACCTTCACAAGGTTTTACAACCTTCCCCCTGGTAGGAAGTGAACTCTGCAGTGCATCTCTAATTAATGAAGTCGCGCTCACCCGGTGTAAACCTGATCCAGACTGCCTCTCGCCAGTAGAGAGCTAAGGCCTCGTCTGTGAAAGGTAACCAGGTGTATCCATCTTTCTCCAAGAAAGCACTGGGACCCCCGACCATCACACTGGAAGGTTACAGTTCCGCGAAAGCCTCGTGCTGACACGTTTAGGCCTGCTACCATCGCTTCGCTAGAGATTGTGACACGATACAGCGTTGTGGCATCTTCCATAGGAACCCCATCTGTTGGCTCGACACAACGTCAAGAGACCAACAGAAAGGGAACGTCTCTTATGCCACAACACGTATCTTCCTCTGCTGCAGTCGTGAGAGGCTCTCAGGCTCTTCAGAACAAAAGATAAATGAATGCTACACGCCGTCTTCCATTTATACCGGATATGCGGGGGAGGAGACCGGCATGCAAATTTCATTCGCCAAATTTCATTGGCCTCTTCTATAGTAGTCAGAGTTGATTGGTTCTCAAGGGCGAACCCCATCTGTCGGTTCAACACAAAGTCTTGTTTCCTCCATCAGAGAACAAAGGTTACATTCGTAACCAAGACGTTTTATTGGCATACGCTATTTAGGCCTTTCGGGCGCACGTACACTTTTAGTAAGGATTCTACGCACAGTTTTATAAATGAGACCCCTGACATGTTTTAGACTATTAATGTTGATTTACTTTCCAGATCAACAGTTCCTTGTTTCTGTTATGGCACAAGTAGGAGCTGCTATAAAAAAACAGGTATAGTGTTAATAAATAGCCATATGATTATGTCTTTAGCTGACAGTAACCGCATCTGCAGCTTTTTGCAGTCTCAGACTTGCACTGTCAGACATCTTCGCTTCCTGTGACGTCACTTACAGTCGACACAAATAATCCCGACAATTTATCCCTCCAGAACTACTACAAGGATTATATCTTTGTATTATTTTATTTTAACATTTAAATAAAGTATGACTATATATATATAATATTTAAAATAAATGCTATATTATAATATAACGGCAAAGACTATCGTGTATATATCCAGAGTGAGGAAAATGTCTTAGAAAATCACCCTGGACTTCTCACATCCAAGCCATCATCTCTTCACAATGCTGCTGTCAGGTCGGTGCTACAGAGCACAGACCACCAACACAACCAGCTACAAAAACAGCGTTTTCCTTCAGGCCATCCACTTCTTGAACAGTTTATTTTATTACCCAGCATGCAATTTAATTACTCTGTGCGATAATAATTAAGTGCAGTATTAATTATAACCTTCAGATAATACACCATCTATTTTTTTTACTTTTTCTGTAAATTATATTTCATTCTGCTGTATATAGTATATACCTTCTACATACAATAGTCTATTCTTATTTTTTACTTGTACATATTTATTTGGAAAAAACATATTTTTTTAAATGGCCTTCCAGTGTAGCTTTATTTTCCTCAGTGTGGTTGGTTTCTGTCACAGTCACCAGCTGCAGTGCCCTCTCAAATCCCCTAGAGGGCACTCCTTTCATCACTCGGACCGTCACTGCACACTACATTTCCCATAACCCTTTGCTGGAGTCATTATGTTGATCACATTCACCTGTTTAAAAACCATGAGACCAATATATACATACATTTTTTAATTTGTTAACGTTAGTTAATAAAACATTGCGGTTTATTGTCCATATTGACTCAACAAATACAACATTTAAATGTTAAAATGTTTTAGTAAATTTGAACAAAAAAATAACAAATGCAGTAGAAGTACAGTTACAGTTTTTGTTAACTAGCGAATATTACTAAAACTTTTTGATTATAAATTACGTAAGTAAGTTAATATCAAACCAACACCATCAAGCACTTTCACAAACTTATTTTCACCAGAAATAATTAAACAGGGACGGTAAACTCTCCAGTGGGTTCAACGTATACATGCGATATAATTAGCTAGTTTAGTTTGTTTTAAAACGAGTGACGGACAGACAGAATTATATAATGGTTGGCTAGTTCACCTATACAAACTCTTTGTATAACAAGTAGTCAGCATACATAGACCAGCAACATTTTGTATCAGGATATTATATACTATCACACATGGACAAAACATTTAAATTTACGGCAATGACCACAAACTGTTCTCAATCCAACACATGCTTGCATTTGCAAGTCTGAAAGTGCAAATTGATAGGCTGCAGCCAGACCCTTTTTGCTCCTTCTGCCAGGCCTCCACCAGCAACCACCCTGTGGTACTCCCTGTGATTCTATCACCACCACTAGACTCCCTATACCTACCCCAGCTGCTTCCAAGGTACCATCATCTAAAGCTCTTCAACAGCTTAGAATTTATTAAGCCACCAGAACCCTTACCTTTACTCCTATCCAACAAGACTGACACAGATGGGTCCCAGCTAGGTATAGAACTTTTAAGAATGTTAGAAAGATAAGTGTCACCACTGTATCTGAATCTGACTTGTTTTTTCACAGAAATAACACACAGGACAACATAATTGTTACTCGAGTTAACAAAAACTCATCAGCAGCTCTACCCGAGGTACAAAACCGCCTTTTATAAAATAATCCTAAAAGAATTGACGGAAAAGGGGTACAACTTCTGAACATAAAAAATGTGTAACATATTAAGCACGTACAAGGGTGAAGGACAGACGTAAATCAACTGGAGAGGGAAAGTAAACCTGGAAGTTCTACACAGTAGATATATACATCCAATTACATTTTCAAAAGGTTTGTATTTGTGTTTTTTCTTATGTCCAAATTAATTATCTTCTTTCAAAGTAAATGGATGACCTATTTAGGAGTTCAGGGATTTGGAGTGCACCAGCTGGCACAATCTACACCACTCCCCTGGTCCTGGATGAGGTCTCTTGTCAAAACATGGCCACAAATACAATGCTTTCCTCTAAAGGACAGCCAGAGAGAAGGTCTGCAGTATTGGAATCTCCTGTGCGCCCAGATCTAGAGAGATGGCGGAGACGTAGAAAAACGTAGGCGGTCATCTGAAAAGAAAATGCTGGCCAGCATATATATAATAGTGGCAGAACTAAAATAAATTGGACGACACTAGGACAAAATATGAAGATGCTGGAAAGCAAAGGTCCATCAAATGATTTATAAATAAACATACTGTCGCTGTTGGGTGGAAACCTCCTATGTCCAAATTTGGTCAATTTCATATTTTTTCACAAATCGATGCTATTGGTCAGTCCCCATGTGGGTCTGTTATTTTTAAAAATTATTAACCAATCTAAAGTGTTGAAAATAGCTTGAGAGTAGATCTCTTGACTCCATTGTACACTTCAACTGTCTGAGATGTCTCATAACTCCACCTCTTCTACACTTCACAGGAGCCTCTCGCCACTAGGTCTCCTGATTGAAAGCCGGATAACTCTGTCTGTTTTTTGGCAATTACGAGTGAAAATAGTTAGGTTAGATACATTTGAGTTGGCCTGTTTTGTTAAAAATCGATAGCTGTAATGCTTGGGTGCAGAAGGAAGCCAGTGAGCCACGGAGATAAATTTGCGAGCAGATTAGGAAAATTTCCTCCTATTAGACCGCCTAGTCAGCTCATCGTTTTTTGTATTGCATCACTTATAGTTCTTAAACCTTATAAATAGATTTTATTATTATTTTCTTGAGGTTAAGTCATGTATTACAGAAGGTAAGTTTTTCTGCAGAGTATCCCTTAACTGTATTTTCACAGTATTTACAAATGTTGAAATTCCAAGCTTTGGGATGTGTGTAACATACAAAATTTGAGCAACTATATTCATATACTGTTATGATCGAAATATGTGACTAAAGGGATGACTTATTTTATTTTTATTTTCAGTTTTTTTTGTTTGATTTTGATCTACTTGGAATGGTTCGTTTCTGTGATGTGAGTAGTATATCTCTTATAAGAGAAAAATATTCTCACAGTGGCGCATTGATGTGGATTGTTTTTTTTTCTGGTTGTTTGGTACAGCATCTGTCGGACACATCACTGCTGTAACCTTGACTTCACACAGCCTCCTCCTGGAGATTCCTGTCCATTCATGTTAATCTTGTTGTAAAAAGTTATCATGACAAAAAAAATCACATCGGATGAAAATATAATCTGTCAAAAAAGTAACGGACCTCACCTTATCATGTCAGGCTCTGTGAGACAAGAAGTATCTGCAGAAGCTACACCAGCCACAGGTAGTACAGCTGCTCTCTCTTTTACTTCTACTCCATCAACATCTGGAACTGGCACCAGTGCACAAACAGCAAGACAAAGCCGTCTTACAAGCTTTGTGCGAACACCTATTGGCCCTATCAGACAAATCAAAGCGGATGAGGACTTGGTTAAAATGATTGCCCTAGACTTGCAACCTTTTTTAGTTGTTGATGATGTGGGATTTAAAAGACGCTTGAAGGCACTTGATCCATCATACATTTTACCAAACAGAAAGACAATTTCAAACACTCTGCTGCCACAACTCTACAGCAAAAAAGAGGGGCTAGTGAAAGTCAGCAAAGCTTCAGCCCTTTGTCTGACCACTGATTGCTGGACATCGAGAACAACAACAAGTTTTATGGCAGTCACTTGTCATTTTATTGATGAAAATTTTTCACTTTCATCATTTCTTCTACTCAACTCAACTTTATTTATATAGCGCTTTTTAAAATTTTCATTGTTACAAAGCAGCTGTACATGAGACACAATAGATTAAAAGTAAAACAACTAAAGGCATATACCTGTAAAAACAAGAAAATGGTGGAAAACAACAAAAGACAGACATACAAATGCTCCACACACACAATATGAATACATACTTACACACATTGACATAGACGCACACACACAACACACTCACACACACACACACACACACACACACACACACACACACACACACACAAACACACTCGCACAAAAGGACAGTGAAAGGACACATTTGAGATAAAGGAGAGAGAGAACCACAGGTCAAATATTAAACGGACTATAAATTCTTATATATTAATTATTTCTAATTTCTGAATTCTAAAGCAGCCCCCCCGGCCAGGCAGATAGTGCAAAAAAATATGCAAACGGTGGCGAGGAACCCAAAACTCTAATTGAGAAAAAAAACCTCAGGGGAACCCAGGCCCGACCGGGGGATTCCAGTTCCCCTCTGGCAAAAGCTGCTGCCTCTGCACAAGCACAACAGTGCTTGCACAACAAGGCTAAATAAAAAAAAAAAAAATAAGCTTAATAAGGTAAATGGTAGATTTAAGATTATCATTAACAATCTAATAGCATTTGAAATGTTGTAGGAAAATCAAAGTTGCCACGTCCTTTATCCAGCTCTATCCTCTTAGCTCTTGTCAGGTCACCGCTTCCCATTCTCAGCTCTGCCATCAGGTCTGGGCATGAACTGCCTCCTGCGGTAACCTTGGAACAAAGAGACAAGACTGGCTGAGAGTAGAGTACTGTTCTGCACTCTTTGATGCAACAAGTACATCATTTGTTGTTGGATGTGTTCCTGGTTCCGGTTGATCTAAATAATGCAGCCTTAATTCTCTGAGGATTAATATTATGGAAGTGTAGTGTATGCAAGATTAAAAAGATGCGTCTTTAGTTTAGATTTAAACTGACAGAGTGTGTCTGCCTCCCGGACATTGCAGGGAAGAATATTCCACAGTTTAGGCGCTAGATAAGAAAAGGATCTACCACCTGCACTTGATTTTGAAATTCTAGGTATTACCAACTGACAGGACTCCTGAGAGCGTAATGCACGTGGAGGTCTGTAATACAATAGAAGTTCATTTAAATACTGCGGCGCTAGACCATGCAGGGCTTTATAGGTAATAAGCAAGATCTTAAAGTTAATGCGATGTTTTATAGGTAACCAGTGCAAGGTTGAAAGAACCGGGGTTATATGCTCATACTTTTTAGTACGTGTAAGAACTCGAGCTGCCGCGTTTTGAACCAGTTGCAGTTTTTGTAATAGGCCTGCAGGGCAACCACCTAAAAGTGCATTACAGTAATCTAGTCTTGATGTCATGAATGCATGAATTAATTTCTCTGCATCTGACATCGACAGCATATGACGTAGTTTAGATATATTCTTAAAATGGAAAAATGCAATTTTACAAGTGTTGGCGACATGGCTCTCAAATGACAGATTACTATCGAATACAACGCCAAGATTCTTAGCTGACGACGAGGATTTTATGGAGCATCCGTCAATTGTTAAGCAGTATTCTTGGTTGTTACGTATAGCAGTTTTCGGTCCCATAAGTAACACTTCTGTTTTGTCCGAGTTTAGTAGTAAAAAATTGTTACTCATCCAGTTTTTTAAGTCAACTATGCAATCCTTTATTCGATCGAACTGCTGGGTTTCGTGAGGCTTCGAGGAAATATAAAGTTGAGTATCATCAGCATAACAGTGAAAGCTAATTCCGTGTCGCTTTATTATATCTCCTAGAGGTAGCATGTATAATGCGAAGAGCAGAGGCCCCAAGACTGAACCCTGTGGTACACCGTACTGGACTTGCGATTTGCGGGACACCTCATTGTTTATTGCTACAAATTGAAAACAGTCGGATAAATAAGACTTGAACCATTTCAATGCTATTCCGTTAATGCCTACGTACTTTTCGAGTCTATGTAGGAGTATGCTGTGGTCAATGGTGTCAAATGCAGCACTAAGGTCTAGCAGCACCAATAACGAAATACAGCCACGGTCAGACGCTAAAAGCAGATCATTTGTAACTCTGATCAAAGCAGTCTCTGTACTGTGACATGCTCGAAATCCAGACTGGAATTCTTCATTAATGTCATTCCTTTGGAGGAAGGAACATAATTGAGTTGAAACTACTTTTTCCAGAATTTTAGATATAAAAGGTAAATTCGATATAGGACTGTAATTCCCTAGCTCCTTAGGGTCGAGTTTCGGTTTTTTGACAAGGGGCCTTATAACAGCCACCTTAAATGCTTTAGGCACATGTCCTAGTGTCAGAGATGAGTTAATAATACTAAGAAGAGGATCTATAATTTCTGGGAGCATTTCTTTCAGTAGTTTTGTAGGTATAGGGTCTAGCACGCATGTTGTTGATTTGGATGATCAAATGATTTTAGACAGTTCATTGTGATCTACAGTAGAAAATAATTGCAATTTCTCCTTAGGGGTGCTGTAGTTAGTTTGTTCAGCGGGTTTCACTTCAGGTTGCATTGTTATAATTTTTCCTCTTATATCTTGGATTTTACTAGTGAAGTAGTTCATAAATTCATCACTGTTATGCTGATAATCAGAATCTGACGTCGCTGACGATTTATTTTTTGTTAATTTAGCCACTGTGTTAAATAAAAACCTAGGGTTGTGATGGTTTTCCTCTATTAGTGATGAAAAGTAGGCGGATCTAGACATTTTCATGGCATCCCTGTATTTTCGAGTACTATCCTTCCATGCTATACGAAATACCTCTAAATTAGTTTTCTTAAAGTTGCGTTCCATTTTCCGGGACGCTTTCTTTAGAGTCTGAGTGTGTTCATTATACCATGGTGTGGGGCTGCCATTTTTAATTTTCTTTAAACGCAGAGGAGCAACTATGTTTAATATTTCCGAGAAGGTAGTGTTAAAATTTTCAATAGTAATGTCAAAATCGTCAACGTTTTTACTCATGCTAGATATTTTAGACAAGTCAGGCAGATTATCGAGAAACGCATCTTTGGTAGTTGAGGTAATCGTTCTACCATATTTGTAACAAGGAGTTTGATTTGCAGCCGTAAGCCAGTGAAGCAAACATAATATCAGATAATGAACCGAAATGTCTTCACTCTGCTTAACGATTTTAACATCGTCCACATTTATACCATAAGATAGTGTTAAATCTAAAGTATGATTACGAAGGTGAGTGGGTCCTGACACATGTTGACTAACGCCCATGGAGTTAAGAGTGTCTTTGAAAGCCATGCCCAAGGCATCTGTATCATTGTCTACATGGATGTTAAAGTCACCAACGACAAGGACTCTATCTGCAGCCAGTACTAGTTCGGATAAGAACCCACCAAAATCTTTAATAAAATCTGTGTGGTGCCCTGGAGGCCTATATACAATAGCTAGAATAAAATAAAAAAAATTTTTTATCCTTAGTGTTAGGTGTTGATACGTGAAGTACCATGACTTCAAAGGAATTGTATTTAAAATTAGACTTCTGAGAGATGATAAAAGTATTATTGTAAACTGCAGCGAAACCTCCCCCTCTACCTTTTAGACGAGGCTCGTGTTTATAGTAATAATCTTGGGGAACGGATTCATTTAGAGTAAAATAATCATCTGGCTTTAGCCATGTTTCTGTCAAACAGAGCAGGTCTATTTTATGATCGGTTATCATATCGTTAACAAAAAGTGCTTTATTTGAGAGAGATCTAATACTAAGCAATCCGAGTCGTAAAAGTTGATTACTTGTATTTTGTTCATGTTTGATTTGTTTAACATTTATTAAATTACTTTCAAGAGGTTTACGCAATATATTATGTTTGCTAATCCGGGGGACAGACACAGTCCCTATTTTATGATGTTTGTGAGAAGGGATTATAACATGTTGTATATTCTGTGTATTTTGTAACGTGAGACGGCAAGCAGACAGTTGGTTAAGCCATTCTGTCTCCTTCCTGACCTGGGCCCTAGGTAGTCAGCCTTTAGCATTATTAAGACCGTGTGCATCCCAGGAGGGATGGAGACCATCTCGTTTCAACAGGTCAGGTCTGCCCTCAAAACTCTTCCAGTTATTTATAAAATCTATATTATTCTGCAGGCACCACTCAGACAACCAGCCATTTAGTGATGATAATCTGCTATAAATCTCATCACCACGGTAAACAGTGAGGGGGCCAGAGAATATTACAGTGTCTGACATCGTGCTTGCGAGCTCACACACCTCCTTAATATTATCTTTGGTGATCTCCGATTGACGGAGTCTAACATCATTTGTGCCGACGTGAATAACAATCTTACTGAATTTACGATTAGCCTTAGCCAGCACATTTAAATTTGACTTGATGTCAGGCGCTCTGGCTCCCGGTAAACATGTGACTATGGTGGCTGGTGCCTCTATGTTAACGTTCCGGACAATAGAATCACCGATCACTAGGGCACTTTCAGCAGGTTTCTCAGTCGGCGTGTCACTGAGCGAGGCAAACCTGTTCGAGACTTTAATCGGAACGGTTGGCTGATGTTTTGTCCTGCGACTATGCCGTCTCACCGTCACAAAGTTTCCCAGCTGCAGGGGATTTTCAACCGGAACCGAGCTGTCTAAGATTGCTCGCATCCAAAAAAATTTCTACGGTCCCTACACTCTTACTATCCTCAAATAAAGATTGGATGCGAGACTCTAATTCTAAGATCTTCTCCGTCAGCCTAACTACTTCCCTGCAGTTATCACATGTAAAACCTTCGCCGCTGACAGAGAAGGCTAAGCTAAACATATGACATGAGGTGCAAGTAACAACAATGGGAATAGAAGCCATGACTCACTGGGTATGAAGTGCAATCCTAACTTACCAAGGTTGCTTGATGAGTCTTAGTATATACGCTTAAAAAGAGAAACAGTTAGCACACAAGACAAATAGGGGGAGATGATATTCCACAGTAAACAGAAGGCAAGCTAACACGCTAATATGCTAACGGCGTTACGTTTCAATTAATATGTTTAGAATATAAAGTTATAAATAATTCGGCAACGACAGTGATAGGTAACGATAGTGAAATACACTAGTATTAAGACCAAGAACAAATGTGAGGTGAAGCAAGTGTCAGAGGATACAATCTAGCCGCCGGCAGCGAGGCAAACAGGAACCGGTTTACAACATTATAACTGGAAATTCACAGTTTGCAAAACTGCTTCACATCCATTTCTCACTCTCCCAGCACTCAGGATGAGCGTTTTTCTAGACTGCTTCTCATTCACAGACAGACATACTGCTGACAACCTGGAATGTGAGCTAAAAAAGATTTGTGATGATTGGGGAATCACAAACAAAGTTACAAAGTTGCTGCTTGTGTCATCCTGGACGCACACGTATCGTGCTTTCCCAGCCTCGTTCTCTCTCTCTGTCCTCTTCCTCATTCGGGCCTTAAAAGCGTCTCCTCGCCAATTACTAGAACGAGAAGCAGGTGTTTTCACTATAGCGTTGATCTGCTTACTCACCGTCATTCTCCCGGCACGCCCCTCTGCCGCAGACCGTGCTAAACCACGCCCACCTTGCCACATACCCCCACCGCCCGACTCAGGCCGAGGCCCCATCCGGCCTGTAGCCTCGTTCCCCCCCTCCGGGAAAGAAAGTCGGCCACCGCCATCTGAGTCCCTGGCCTGTGGATCACCTGGAATTTAAAAGGTTGCAAAGCAAGGTACCAACGAGTGATCCGCGCGGTGGAGCCATTGGAGGGGCGCGTGGTCCAAACAGAGCGCAAACTCCCGCCCCAGGAGATAATAACGGAGGGTGAGGACCGCCCACCGGATCGCCAAACACTCCTTCTCGATGGTGCTGTACCTCATCTCAGTCCGAGACAGCTTTCGGCTGATGTACAGCACCGGACGATCCTCCCCCTCTATCTCCTGGGACAGGACCGCGCCCACGCCCCTATAGAGGCGTCAGTCTGCAACATAAAAGGGAGTGAAAAATGGTGAGAGTGCAAAAACGGCCCGCCACATAGAGCAGCCTTCACCTGGGTAAACCCCTGCTGACACTGCTCCGTCCATTGGACGGTATCTGGTGCCCCCTTTTTACTGAGGTCAGTCAGCGGGCTGGTGAGGTCCGAATAGTTGGGCACAAACCGTCTATAATTTCCCGCCAGCCCCAGGAACTGCCGCACCTCCTTTTTGGTCTTGGGTCTCGGGGAGGTTGCAATCGCTGCTGTCTTATCAATTTTGGGACGCACCTCTCCGTGACCCAAGTGGAAACCCAGATACCTTACCTCTACTCGCCCAACCGCACACTTCTTCGGGTTAGCCGTCAGCCCTGCCCTCCTCAGTGAACTCAAAACCGCCCTCAAATGCTGCATATGCCGCTGCCAGTCATTACTGTATAGGATGATATCATCGAGATAGGCCGCGGCATATGTCGCATGGGGTCTGAGTATGCGGTCCATGAGACGCTGAAAAGTAGCAGGGGCTCCGAATAAACCGAATGGAAGTGTGACGAATTGGTGTAAGCCGAACAGCGTAGTAAAGGCTGTTTTTTCCTTGGATAAGGGAGATAGAGGGATCTGCCAATATCCTTTCGTCAAATCCAATGTCGAGTAAAAACGAGCCGTACCTAGTCGGTCAAGTAATTCGTCAATTCGGGGCATTGGATATGCGTCGAACTTCGACACAGCATTCACCTTGCGATAGTCCACACAGAACCGGACCGAGCCGTCGGTCTTCGGTACTAAAACTATCGGGCTCGCCCAGTCACTATTGGACTCTTCTAATACCCCCATGTCCAGCATAGCTTCTAATTCCTTCTGAACAACAATTTTTTTGTGTTCAGGTAACCTATATGGGTGACTACGCACTACCGCACCCGGTTTTGTCTCAATGTGGTGCTCTATGAGATTCGTGCGGACGGGCAGGGGCGAGAAAACATCTGCAAATTCTGCCTGTAAATTCACAACATCCGTAAACTGGGAGGACGAGAGATTGCACTTTAATGTTCGCTTCTGGCCCAAGATCATCTACTCTACTCACTGTCGTCGCCAGCATCACAGTGTTCGCCTCACTCCATATTTTTAGGAGGTTGAGGTGATAAATCTGATGTGCCCCGCTCCTGTCCGATCGTACTACCTCATAATTGAGATCTCCTATTCGTCGTGTGACCTCAAATGGTCCTTGCCACTTGGCGAGAAGTTTAGAACTGGACGTTGGGAGTAATATAAGCACTTTCTCTCCCGGTGAAAATTTACGTAACCTGGCACCTCTGTTATAATGTCGGCTCTGTCTGTCCTGTGCCTGTAACAAATTCTCCATAGAGAGCCGCCCCAGTGTATGGAGTTTTGTTCGCAGGTCCAAGACATACTGAATTTGGTTTTTGCTCGCGGAAGGCCCGTCCTCCCAAGCTTCTCTAAGGACGTCTAAGACCCCGCGAGGCTGGCGACCATAGAGAAGCTCGAAGGGGGAAAACCACGTGGAGGCTTGGGGGACCTCGCGAACCGCAAATAACAGAGGTTCCAACCACTTATCCCAATTTTTGGCATCTTCGTGTACGAATTTCCGGATCATGGTTTTTAACGTACGATTAAAACGTTCGACCAGCCCGTCTGTTTGTGGGTGATAAACGCTGGTCCCAATCGTCTTAATGCCCAGTAATCCGTACAGTTCGCGGAGTGTCCGTGACATAAATGCCGTGCCTTGGTCTGTGAGAATCTCCTTCGGGATTCCCACACGGGAGATTAATCGAAACAGGGCGTCCGCAACACTGGTTGCTGAGATATTGCGCAACGCCACTGCCTCAGGATATCGGGTTGCATAGTCTACAATGACCAATGCAAATCGATACCCCCGTGCAGATCGCTCTAACGGCCCGATCAGGTCCATGGTTGCTGAGTCCACAATGACCACATACCAATTCGCTCGAAGGGGACCTGAATAAGAGGGAGCGGGCACAATGGTGCCTTTGGAGTGGCCGCTGGGTTTACCAGCTGGCATTCAGGACAAGACGCGCACCACCTGCGCTCGTTCTAGTGAATGCACGGCCAAAAAAAACGGGTCGTTAGGCGATTTATAGTTGTGGATTGTCCCAGGTGTCCCGCCCTTGGATTACAATGAGCCGCCGGGAAAAGCATTTCCCGACGGCCTTTCGGTATGACCAACTGGGTTGTATCCTGATTCGATTGAGTGTCCTGGGTCACTCGATACAACCGGTCTTTTAAAATAGCGAAATATGGGTAGGTCAGCGGTTGCGTAGGATGGAGAAGTTGTCCGTCGATCGTGCGGACCTGATCAAACGCATGTTTAAGCGTCTCGTCCTGAGACTGCTCCAGAGGAAAATCATCGCCCTGGGAGAGACTTCTTCTCTCCACAGCACTCCATTCCTCTGGGTCCGCCGTCAGAGGTCTCGGCTCCACCTCTCCCATCTGCGCAACCGCCCCTCCCCATCGCACTTGGTTTCGCCCAGAAACATCCGCAAATAAGTGTCCCAATAATGTCGGAAAAAATGGCCAATTTGTTCCCAAAATTAGCGGATGCCGGAGGTGCTTATTAACAGCTACCTCTATACTATGTTTTTGTCCCCTGAATTGCATGGTCAAGGGCTCCAAAGGATAGTTCACCACGTCCCGTGTACGCACCTTACCTTAACCGCGCGGCTCGTATCCATTGCCTCAAATTGAATCAGGTCTTGGTGAATTGAGGTTTGGTTACACCCTGAATCCACCAATGCCTGATATATACCCCCCCCTAATACTCACAGGTATTTGATACAGTCCATCCTGACCGAGGGCAGCCTGAGGGTTGTCGGGAACCCGGATCATCATGCCGACCTCCATCATAGAACATCGGTCGACCGAATGTCCGGGATCCCCACAACGCCAACAGGCCGGCCCAGGAGTCCCCGCCACCCCAGCGGCAGGAAGCAGACCCCCGAATTGGTTAGGAGAGGCTGACGAAAACGGATAGTTCTGTGGACCATTGCCCGTCCGTTGGGGGTGTCCCTCCGGGGACCTCACAGCTCCATATGGCCCCGCCTCGGGTGGGAACCGGGTTCGCGATGCCGGACGCGGGTAGAAATTCCCCCTGGACCTGGGCAATGACACCGGTCTGTTGGAGGGAGAAGAGAATCTAGAAGGAGAGAGAGAAAGAGATGATGGGGTCGCGCCGACCCCGGGGCACGCCACCAATTGGTCCTCCGCCAGCTGGATGGCCTGGGCCAACATCGTCGGGCGGTGACACTGGACCCATTGGGCGGTTTTCTTGGGCAACCGCGCCACGAACTGCTCCAGCGTCACCTGGTCGACGATGGTATCGACGGTAGTGGCCCCGGCCACCAGCCATCTGCGGCAGGCATCCCGGGGCTGGTGAGCGAAGGCGAAAGGCTGGGAACACTCCCCGAACTCGAGGGATTGGAACCGCTGCCGATACTGCTCAGGACTCCTTGAATCATTAACGAGAACCGCTCTAGGGGGTGAATGCGTGCGTAACTGAGGAAATATGTGGATAAGTGCTTTCTGGAGGCGTGAACTGCTTTGAACGATTCAGTTTGATTTCGGTTCGGCCATCACTAGTCCTTAAAGAAAATCGACAATATTTTTTGTCTGTTGTAAAAGTTTGGTAACCATTTTCAATGAACTTAACCCATTTGTAATCAGGAAGACACTCAAACCTCCAGTTGTTTACACAATCTCTACTGTATATGAGAAAAACTGTTCCCTCACTGAACCATAGCACATGAGTGCCAGTGCCCGTTTGCATAATGCACCTTAAGTGTAATTTTCCCTCAAATTCTCCCTTAAGTTTCTCGCTACACGATGTATGCCTCAAGTGTTTGTGTTTCCAGCACGCTAGGGCTGCCTTTGTGGAACCATCCTGCCCGCACTGCACATCATACGCCAATTTCATTGGCCTTTTCTAAACTAGTCAGAAGTTGATAGGTTCTCAAGATGAACCACATCTTTTTGGCTTGACACTATGTCGAGACATGTCCCTTCCTCTTCAATAAACGGAAGGAAGGAGGCAGGAACCGGCAAACATTTAAACAAACTTTAATCAAAATAAACAAACAATAACACAGAAGTAAAATGCCACAAGAACATAAATACAAACTTAAAACATATGTCCTGGCACGGTCCTCTCTCGCCAGCAGTCCCGTCGCTCTGCCTCTTATGCACCCGATTTCCTCCATTAGATATGCGGGACCGGTGTGCGCACCGTTGATTCCAACTATCACTCCCGCCTGACGGCTCCCGTCCCGCCTTCCTCACCACATACCGCCATTGCCCCTTACAGGCCGGGGGTTCCACCGAGACTGTACCTACTCCCCCCCGCCGGGGAGCCAGGGAAGAATAAAAGGTGAATAAATGCAGCAAGCCGTCACCTTTTTATACCCAAATATCCGGGGGCGGCATGCAAATTTCATTCGACAATTTCATTGGCCTTTTCTAAACTAGTCAGAAGTTGACAGGTTCTTAAGGCGAACCCCATCTGTCGGTTCGACACAACGTCGAGAGAATGACAGAATGGGAACTGTAGATAGATAAGCTACAAGGTACTCATCAATAAATGTAGTTAAATTACAGATTAGCTTCCCATCTGAAAAACTAGTTAGCTACACTACAAGTTACAATAAAAAGTAGCTCGCTACACTCTTTTTTAGAGATTTTAAAGTGTCATCGTATATTACGAATAACTAAATTATTGTTAATGAAAGATGTTTTAAGAAAACAATGTTTAAAACAATGTAATAAATGCTTTCCTATAGCTCAGTGTTAAGAGCATTGCGTCAACAACGCAAGGTTATGGGTTTGATGCCTGGGGATTACACATCCTTATGTATAAATGTATAGGACATAACAATGTAAGTCGCTTCTGCCAAATGCATAAATGTAATGTAAATGTAATACAATACAGGTTTGATTTCAGTGTTGTTTTATTTTAAACTTACCTAACTCAAGATAAATTTGAGTATTCAACTTGACTGTTTAACTTTATCTTAAATTAACAGTTGGAAAAATGTAGACAATGTGAATCATTGAAACAACGAAAAGAACAAATGTATGCAACTTATATATTTTGCAATGGGTCTAATAACTCACCTGTATGTGTTTCCTAAATTTTTTCGATGCAGACAGTGATTTAATTTTTGGTTTGCACAGAAAAAATACAAATGTGTAACCATTACTGTTTGCTTCTTTAAGAGACATGAACCATGTCTCTTAAAAATAAGGCCATGGGCAGTAAATCACTGCGTCAAGCCAGCCGCGGTTTAGATTTTGATTCGCGGGTATTGTGTGTTTTACGGTAAATTCCAGGAACTTTAAATGTAGACTCTACATTTGTGGAGGATCCGTGTCTCTTGTCAATAACATATTTCTTGTCTTATGTTTAGAATATCTCTTTTTGTCATAATTCAGACATTTTTTTCCTAAGGATTTTTATTGCTGTATATTGTGAAAACAATGTCTCAGTCTATAACTATTATTTAAATGTCTTTTAGACATTTTTCCTGCAAATGAAACGGTTTACAGCTAAGTACAGTAGTTTGTCTATAATCTTTGACTAAGTTTTTTTTGTGGTAAAAGTGAAGTAAACATGTATTTTTGTGTGTAGGCTATTGATTACAATAGGCAAACCATGGTTTTAATACAGTACCCATTTATTTGAACAGATACTAAGGTTTGTTATAAACATTTTGTTCCGTTTTGGAAAACGATTTTTCCACTATAATGGACTATAGAAACTTTATTAATTATAATAAGAAAAAACAGATTTTCAGTAGGGGCCATCCAGCACTTACGCGGCTGAAAACGACAGGAGCTCGGCTAAAAAAGCCCGCTGCAGAGGTCGAACGCCTCCACTGATCGTGGGAGAAAGGCATACCACCAGCGCTGAGTGCAGAAAAAAAAAGTCAACTGATGCCTTTTTTTAAAAGCGCTGCGTTTCCGTTTTCAACGTCGGCGACAGAGCCCCTAAAAGCCTATAGAAACATTATACATCTACCGATTCAGAATCTGCCATGGCCGCCATGCATTGCTCCATCCTGCAAAATCCAAAATTTTAGTTTGTCATCTTACTTCAGTAGTAAGTAAGATGATGACGCTGTTTTGACTCACTCTGATACATTGTTGTACTGGCTAAACTTCACACTCAATCCCCTGCTAGAATGTCTTGCAGCTAAAGCAGTCAATAATTCCTCCATGTGAGGTAGGGGGTAATTGTCAATTATTACCACCTTGTTTGGTCCCTGAGATCTACAGACATTCTTATGCCACCCGTCTTTTTCATGGTAACCACAATTGGTGACACCCAGGGAGACGCATCAATCTGCTCTATAACTCCCGCAGTGAGCAATCTGTCCAGTTCAGCGGACACAGCTGTTCTCACAGAAAAGGGAACGCGGCATAAATTCTGTCGTACTGGAAAAACAGAGTCTTTCACTTTGACTTCATGCATAAATACTGCAACACAGCCTACTGAAGCGGAGTCCTCTTGAGTAGATAGAGATAGTTCTGTACCCGCACACCTTTCTCCCCTCAGGGAGATCTTCGTGAAGACCCGTGGGGACAGGGACAAACCGAAAGGGAGGACTCTGTAATGATATGCCCGCTCCTCGAACGCGAACCGTAGGGACGGTTGGTTTTGAGGGAGGGTCGAGACATGAAAGTAAGCGTCCTTCAGGTCGATTGCCACAAACCAATCCTGACACCTGATGGATGTCAGGATGCGCTTCTGCGTGAGCCTCCTGAACGGCAGCTTGTGAAGGTGCTTGGTCAGGGTATGCAGATCTAGAATGGGGCGCGACCCGGCGTCCTTCTTGGGAACAATGAAGTACGGGCTGTAAAACCCGCTGCCTGTTTCGCCAGAAGGGTGGTGACCTCTACCCGAAGTACGGAGGCGTCCCTGCCTCTAACAGAGGTGGAGAGGATGCCCCGAAACTTGGGAGGGTTTCTGGCGAACTGGATCAAGTAGCCAAGACGGAACGTCCTCGTTAGCCACTGAGACGGTGTGGGCAGCGCGTGTTACCCCAAGAACGTATCCAGCCACGAGCGTTGGGAAGTGGTGTGCACTGCAACCCTATGTTTGCGGCTGCCCTGCTCGGAGTCTTCAGCTTCGGATGCCAACAAATCTCCCTCTGATGCTGCGAGCGACATCTCATCATCGTCATCACCAACAGATTGGGGAATGGTCAGATAAGCGAGGTCAGGGTGCGAGCAGCCCGTGAGCGTTTGGCTGGCGGGTTTATGCTCGCAGAGGGTCCCCATATCGCCAACGTCACTGCCCGGGTAGCAGACAAATTCTGCAACTTCTGCATGACCATCTGCCCACAGTGCCTTTATATAGACCTTTATTTCTGCAACACACTGTGTTTCAGTGGAATGACTTGATGTCCGTTAATATTATATGATGGTAACGGATAAAAATCGACCAGGTCGTTAATGTTAAGACATTGCAACCTCCTGATCTGTTTTGTCACGGAGTACAGATGGTACTCAGAATGATAGTCAGCTTTCTGTATTTCGATCACAAAATACACAGTGTCATCATTATGAATTAACATAATGAGTAGTTCTACAAACTCAATGAACTCATCATTTTTTGACACAAAAAATCATTTTTCATATGATGTGCCTTTATACACTATGTCTGTGGATACCCAAGTACTGGTTTCTGAAAAGCTAAACTCTCTGACTGCATGTTTGGTTGCATCACTGTAAAGGCTGGGGTAAAATTTGCAACTGTCTTTGACTTCCAGAAGTTGACTGCATCCTGGTCCAGCTGAAAGATATGCCTGAAACATGTGATGTCCTTCAGAAAAGGTCATGAAGATGTTTTTGAAGTTTTTTCAAAAAGTAGCTGTGTTTACTTTCGAAGTGCATCGTCCATTATCTATTCAAGGGGCCACATTTTAAAGTTAGTGCTGGATAGTGCCGTAAGAAATTATGTTTTGGTTTCAGTGTACTGTCAGGAAATTAAGACTTTCTTGATTCCAAATATTCTTGGATTAGCATGTCAAGATAGGCTACCTGTGCTAGTGAAATCTTTTGGGCACAAATCAAATCAACAATATCTTTAAGCTGGAGAGTTAATTGCCCAGAAAGCTTGGGTACCTCAGAGTTGACAGCACGTGGGTTTGTGAGAGAATCAGTTCCTTTGTACTTGAACTGCTTGATGCTCCGGCTCAAAGTTGAATATGTTAGCCAATGTTTCCTCTTAATGAAATACTTCAAGAACAATGCAACATCATAGGATAAGACACCCTCAAATATTTCATGGGCCAAACATGGTGGGAGACCAGGATGGCAAACATGAAAAGATTTCAGTGTATTGAAAACAGAGTTTACCTTTATGCCTTTGTTGTCTTGACTGTCTTATGTTTGGAGATGATGAACAGCAGAATTATAACTTTCCGGGGTGCGCTGTGGACCACAAACATTTCTTTCAAAGTCTTTCACACGACGGTTGTTACACTAAATTCTTCCAGAATTCTGATTCCAATAAGTTACTTAAAGTTTGCTTTACAGGTATGTTGAATGCAAACCTTGGTGTTGTAACACTCCAGCCTGTGTTCCCCTTGTGTTCTGCCTTATTCATTGTTTTCACCTGTCCCTCGTCATTGTTATTTAGTCCCGCACCTGATTCTGTTTTCCCTGAGTGTTTCCCCTTGTATTTAAGCCCTGTGTATTCCTTAGTTCTTTGTTGAATATTGTATTGTAAACCCGGTTGTGTCCCCCATGTTCTCCTGCTCCTGTGTGTGTCTTAGACTCCTGTTACCATTAAACCCCTTTTGGATTGTACCCTTTGCATCTCCATTCCTCCTCCGCGTTACCCTTGTTACAGGTGTCATATTTTCATCATTTCCTAAATTTACTTTTTTAGGCTCTATGTGTTTGAACATTTGTTTAAATGTCTGAGCTCTTGAATATATTGTTCTCAGTGGTCCATGGTGACAGAAAGAGAACAAATCTGAATCCTTTACACAATCAGATACTTTACTAACAACATAATCTGTTAGACACATGTCATTTTTTAAAAGTGACTGTAGTTTACCTAAATTGTAATCTTTACCCAACTCATGCACATTTTGGATCTCTTCAATAATTGTCTGTATTGTTGAAGCTGGAAGTAGGAGCTGCCCTTGCAATTTCAGGTACAGTAAACATATATTTCTAAGAAATGACTCATTAAAATTATGTGCCAATTCAATGCTGTCATTTGCTGTTGGATCATTTGAGCTCTGGGCGCCATCTTCAGATGTAGTGAGAGTAGAAGACTGAGAAATAACGTTAGCTTGCCTATAATTGTCACTTATGCTATCAACCGAACATGCTCTGTGCTTCCTGGACATATGAGCAGTAAACAATGATCTTACACTAAACTTATTTTTACAACCCGTTACTGGACATGCCACAAGTCGCCCCTCCACTATATTGTTTTTTAAGTGGCATATGAGTTCTTTAACTGTGTGAAATTGTTGATCACACAATGAAATGGCACATTTAAAATCTGTAACAACGGCTCCAGCAGGAACAGAGTGTGCAGACTCATTGTGATCGTGATAAAAATAAGCTTTAAAAGCTGTGTAACTACAAAATGGTAGCTTGCAGTTTGCACCAACACATTTAAATAAACAATGGGGTTCGTTCATATGAACTTTGCAGTGCAGTACATAACCCCTCAACGTCTCTAGTGTTTTGGAGCAAAAACGACGGGTGATCATTTTAACGAACTAATAAAATCCTTTGATTTCTAAATTCTTGCACTTCTCGGGTGACACTGTCAAAGACCCACAAAGCCTGAAAGGGACATATTGAAAGAGCTGAGCGTTAAGCAAAAAACTTGTAATTAACCCGCAGCCAGGCAAAATCCTTAGAAAGGTTAAATAGACATATGTGTACGTTAATGTCTCATTAGGTTTGGGAAAAACGAGCTCTTCACTTACCAATGCGACAGATAGCGATGTCTCCATGCAGTGAGATCAAATTGGCGCATTATAACAAATTGAAATGACCCACGAACTTCTTAAAAATGGCTACTCCCGCAACAATCAAACGTGCTCTGTGACTGTGAGGGGTCGAGGCAAAACTAATTGACATTCGAACGGCCCCCCTGATCTGAACCCGAGTGGTGTTCTGTTATTGGACTTCTGTGCTAGTTACAGTTTGGCCATAACGAACACCATGTTCAAGCATAAGGGTGTCCATCAGTGCACATGGCACCAGGACACCCTAGGCCGGAGGTCGATGATCGACTTTGTAGTTGTTTCATCTGACCTACGGCCGTATGTCTTGGACACTCGGGTGAAGAGAGGGGCGGAGCTGTCAACCGATCACCACCTGGTGGTGAGTTGGATCCGATGGCGGGGGAGGAAGCTGGACAGACGCGGCAGACCCAAACGTACTGTGAGGGTCTGTTGGGAACGTTTGGCTGAATCGCCTGTCAGAAAGATCTTCAACTTCCACCTCCGGCAGAGCTTCGACCAGATCCCGAGGGAGTCTGGAGATATTGAGTCTGAGTGGACCATGTTCTCCACCTCCATTGTCAACGCAGCCACTCGGAGCTGTGGCCGTAAGGTCTCCGGTGCCTGTCGAGGCGGCAATCCCCGAACCCGGTGGTGGACACCGGAAGTAAGGGATGCCGTCAAGCTGAAGAAGGAGTCCTATCGGGCCTGGTTGGCTTGTGGGACTCCCGAGGCAGCTGACAGGTACCGACAGGCCAAGCGGACTGCAGCCTGGGTGGTTGGGGAGGCAAAAACTCGGGCCTGGGAGGAGTTCGGTGAGGCCATGGAGAAAGACTATCGGTCAGCCTCGAAGAGATTCTGGCAAACCGTCCGGCGCCTCAGGAGGGGGAAACAGTGCCCTACCAACGCTGTTTACAGTGGAGGGGGGCAGCTGTTGACCTCGACCGGGGATATCATCGGGCGGTGGAAGGAATACTTCGAGGATCTCCTCAATACCGCCGTCACATCTTCCACTGAGGAAGCAGAGGCAGAGGGCTCGGAGGCGGACTCGCCCATCACCCGGGCTGAAGTCACCGAGGTAGTCAAGAAACTCCTCGGTGGCAAGGCACCGGGGGTGGATGAGATCCGCCCTGAGTACCTCAAGTCTCTGGATGTTGTGGGGCTGTCTTGGATGACACGCCTCTGCAGCATCGCGTGGCGGTCGGGGACAGTGCCCTTGGACTGGCAGACTGGGGTGGTGGTCCCTCTTTTTAAGAAGGGGGACCGGAGGGTGTGCTCCAACTATCGGGGATCACACTTCTCAGCCTCCCCGGGAAAGTCTATGCCAGGGTACTGGAGAGGAGAATAGCCTTGGCTATTGAAAATCTGCCTGCCAAAAATATTTTGATGTCATTAAAATGCTTTACAATTTTCTCAGAATAAATTCCTGAAACTTGTAAATATACAAACAAATATGGTTATTTTGACATATTCCTACTGTAAAATTAACATTTTTGTTTGGTTCGGTGTTTTACAACATTATTGTTTGCCTTTTACTGTAAATTTACAAAACCTTGTTTTCCTGTTTACAAAATATCTACGTCAGGATTTTACAGAATTTCACAGTTAGTTTTACAGACATTTTTTACAGTGTGTGTTTTTATTATGGAATTTTTACAGCTGTTTTATAAAGCACTATATATTAGTGTAAACCTCCTTTTGTTTCCTGGGTTGGTATGATCCCCATAAGGGATTGAGTTATTTAAGACTGCCGTCAGTAGGACAAAGAGAGGGTGGTAGTAAGAGTTCGTTGAGTGAGTGAAACGATCTGAATAGTAAATTTACCAGTTAGGACCAATAATGGTATAGCCGAACCTTTGTGAATTTGATGAATTTTTGATGGGATATTCTTACCGACATGTACTATTTTTGCTATATTTTAGAAACATTCTGCATTCATCCGGGGATCTTGCAGCGAGCTGTATGAACTTGGACCTTAAGTTTTGTTTGCCTGCGGGAGTCCTTGTAACAGTAAGTGATTGCAACAGGAAGCCTCCTGGACCACTGAGACTTGGCAGTCTATTGCTTCATCAAAAGATTTATTACCCGAAGCTTTATTCAGCATTGCTCACTAGTGACACCCAACTGTTAAGCAAAGAAACAGCAGACAAATCAATTTATTCTGAGCCAGTGACGCCATTTGTCCATTGCTTAGTTGTCAAATATAATGTGCTTTTTCTCTGTGTAACTTTACTTGTGCCTTCCTTCCTTCAGAATATTATTCGAAGTTTTTTAAATAAAACTTAATTATTAAAAATGTTAAAAATGTTAATTATATACAATTATATAAAACGTTTACAAGTTTTGTCTAACATTTTAAACAAATTCAACAAATATATTTTAAATTATATCTTATTATGTCAACCGCTCACTCTGTGATAGTAACATGACCAGATGGATCGAGCACAGAAACGTCCCGAGGCGCAGAACAGATTACGACATTGAAAAACAAGTTAATTGACAAATAAATTGAGGACAACAATGTCCAAGTGGATATATATTGATATATCATTTAATCTCTGTTTAATTTATTTATTTACTTTATAATTACATCCGGGAGAGTCTGAGAAGGTTGTTAAAGCTGTTAAGTCTCCCACTATCATGCATATTAGCTATTGGTTGGGCTCTTCATTAAATGTCAGAGCAAGCTGTGCACACGTCTTCCCCATTCAACGCAAGCAGTATGGAAAGCCGTTTGGGTCATATTTCGCCATCAAGGTGTTACGTAAACGCCGTTCATTTCGCCGTTTGGACTTCCATAGCACGTCGTAAACGACGGTGCTTCCGTGTATCAAAGACGCTGTAAAAAACGTAAAAACTTCCTTTCACAAAGGTGTCAGCTTCGGTAGCGCAGTTGACCTTGTGCGCGACAGCACCACAGCAGTTCGATTCCGCGGTCCTACCATATTCTTCGTTCCTTTGGAGTTGTTTTATCAGGTCATGTTTTTAAATGTCGGAACACTACCCTGTTGCTTACAACTGATGAAATGACAAGAAATGCTTATTAGCAGGTCAACCGTTTTAAGGCCTTAATGCATGTAACAGCTGCTGTCTAAGTCTGCTTACTGTACAGTGGCTGTTGTGAGTATGATTTTATTGATTAAAAATGATTTCCCATACGAACGCGTTTGTTTTTCCCTCTACATATAGACTGTACATGCTGCATGCATTCAGTATAAAACACTATACATTTTTGACGATCAAAAAATGATGGAGACTGTTCACATCCAGAAACAATAAGGGAAATGCTGACCAAAAAAAATTGTTGTTGCTTTATTATTATATAGATTTTTTTAACAACAAAACCAATTTTTTATAACTTATTTATTAGTAAATACAGAACAACAAGCAGCAAAGGTTAGAACGAAAAGTTTTTCTCTTTATGATAGAAGGATAGGCCTATAGCCTACATAAAGCTAGATAAATTGCCAAAGGAAAATAAAAGCCATTTGATTAGGCTGCTTCATGCATAGTTACAGATTCTCAATTATAACGAAACTCGAACACACAGTCGGCTAACTGTGCAGACGTTATATGCAACACAAAAGCACTCTATATTTGGGTTATAATAGGCTCCATCTATGTCGAGCTGAGTTTCTTTCTAGAAAAAACACATGGTTTGTCGAGTAAAATAAATCATATCGAAATGAAAGGTTGTTTCTCAGGCTGTTGAGGCCGGCTGTGCAGTGGCGGAGCCAGAGGGCTAGTTGGGGTGGTAATTGCCCCCCTAGACGAAGTCCTTGCCACCCCGCTGAAAACATTACACTGTTAGATTTTTACGAACATTTCCCAAATCTCCCAGCGGACGTGAATGCATCCTTACGCAGCACTGACAAGCGTGCAGCCGCAGCGTGCTGTTGCTGCTACACTTTTCATTGGTTAAGCTGACACCTTCGTGACGTGCTCCAAACGGCTCCAAAACAACGCCGACAGCACACGGGATCGATGAAGAGCATTTTGCTGGTATGTACGGCTTTTATTGGTATTATATTAAACGAAGTAGTGTTTTAACGGGAAGTAAGGGAGACGTTGCACTTTAGTGCTTAGCATTAATACTTCATGAGCATTACTAGTCGTGAAACTGACTGACTAATACTGTCACGCCTGTGTGAATATGCTTAAAACATGTCGTTAGCAAATGTTCAGCAACAATCGCAGACATTAGGTAGGCTTATTCATATTGGCACGTGTAATGCAGCACTAATCTTAGTATAACAGACCGTTGTCATGAAAAACAGATGTTAGGTGGGCTTGGCGGTACATGGCATGTAGGACTATGAGAGACAGGCTTCCAGCAGTTTTGAGGCTCTTGCAAGACATTTCACTTGAGAAGAATAGTGGAGATAGGAAAATAGAAGCAAAGGGTCTTTTGGCTCAAATTGACCTACAGTTTATAGGACTTTTGGTTACTTTTTGTAAAGTGTTTGGGGATGTGAAAATCCTGTCTGACATGCTCCAATCCAAAAGTCTTGATCTGGTTAGAGTAATAGATCTAGTTGGCTCCCTTACAGACACATTAAAAAGCTACAGAAGTGACTGTACATTTGGTGAATTATGGAAGGAGATTGAAGAACTTGTGCACCACTGCAACATTAGCACAGAAGCACAAAACAAGAGACTACAAAAGACCAATTTGAAATTTCTGAATTTACTTGTAGTGAGCACTGTTGGACAGAGGCACTCTGAGTTTGCAAACAATGAAGAGTTCAATAAAAGTATTTTCTATCAGGTACTTGACTGTCTTACAGCAGAAATAGGTTAGTTAAATTTCGGTTGTGATTCCAGTTAGCACTGCATCCTGCGAAAGAAGTTTCTCTGCCCTTAAATTAATAAAAACCCACCTCAGGACAACAATGGCAGATGATAGATTAAGTCACCTGGGCATACTCAGTGTTGAGTCAAGGAGGGCATATTCCATTAATATGGAGGACTTTGTAAAACATTTTGCTTCATCTCACCAGAACCGCAGAATTATGCTGTTCTGAATCTGAATGTTTGTATTTGTGAACTTGGTGGTGCCATACCATGGGTAGATGCAGGTTATACCTGGTACAACTATTGA
The DNA here is from genome assembly GCA_029783895.1 of Triplophysa bombifrons. NCBI lineage: Eukaryota > Metazoa > Chordata > Actinopteri > Cypriniformes > Nemacheilidae > Triplophysa > Triplophysa bombifrons. The sequence continues at coordinate 101,688 of CM056451.1, forward strand.
AGTTTATCATTAGAGTCAGTGTTAAAGGGCTCTATGTTTTTTTGTATTGTTGTTTTACTATTATTCTTGTAGTACATGTTTGAATGTTTTGACAGGTCCAAGTCTACCTCAGTTTTTTCTCTTGGACTTGATTAGTCCAAGGAGCACTTTGAATACTTGTTGTTCTATTTTTGCTGTATACTTAATACATATATAATTGTGTACATTTTGGAAAATAAACAACTTTAATTTAATCTATATACATTTTGTGGAAAATAATTTATTTTTACCTTGACACCCCTTTGCCACCCCTTTTTTTAAAGTGTAGCTCCGCCACTGCGGCTGCGGAGAAACGCGCTCCTCCGAGGCGCGCTGCTTTGGGTGTAGCCTATACCATAAATACTGCCTTCTTTTAGAAGTTGCTAAGCGATCACGTTTGTTAAAAACGTTTTGTATTTTGGAATGGTTATTTTGACAAGGCAAGCGATGCAGCATTCACTTATCTCAGTTTTATTTATCCATGTTGTTTTTAATTTTACCAATAATAAATAACTCCCTTAACTCTTATTGTCAGTACCAAATTATTTATCCTTAACTAAGGGTGCGTGAAGTCCAAAGCAGTTGTTTTTTCAGCAGGGTCATACACAGTGAAATGCGTGGCAGCACAGGGTGCCAAATGTTACCCATTAACAGAGATAACGGTACACCCCAAAATGAGGTAACGTGTTTAAAGTGTGAACATAAGAAAACTTATTAATATATATAAATATATTATAAATACGTAAAATGAAAAAGGAACAGTATTCAAACTTTAAAAGTACACCGAAAAACCTTTATGTGGGTATTTTACTACATTTAAACAAGTATTTTGTTAATTGAGTTGTTTACACAACTGCTAATATTTTTCTATTTTGTTTAATTGTGTACAAAGCAAGCAAATACCATGAGGTGATAGATTGCAAAACCACATGAAGACTCAAAATACATCAAAAGTGGATTAGACCAGACCATTATTTATCCTTAAAGAGATGGTGCTCCATGTCATATACACAAATACAAACCACCATCAGGGTAACACATATTACGCGAAAATGATAGTATAAACATTAACTAAACAGCTTAAATGTTAAAAAACACTAAAATGTACACAGCTGCTAAAACAAATAAATGAAGAAACTAAGTGATGAATGAAATATGTTGTGCAGAGTTAGACAGGGAATTGTGAGAAAGTCCTTTACGGTTTTTACAGTATATTCAAAGTTTATTTACAGTTTAATTCTACAGAGATGTCACTGTAAAAAATAGTGAACTGCATGGCAGCACAGGGTGCCAAACAGTTACCATTAACAGAAATAAAGTCTGTACACTGTGAACTGAAGAAACTTGATCTGTACACACTGTCTGTAGTTATAACAGTAAAAGTTTTCTGGCAACCAGTGTTTACTGGAGAAAAGCAACTCCTCCATTTATTACAACAACACCTTCATGTTATTTCTGTTTTGATTTTACAAAAGATCTTATTGACAATGAACACAAGTTAAGATGTTGACGGTTGTTGTTTAGTCACAATTATGGTGATCAGTGTTTGCTTTACTTGGGCTCTTGACTCTTTGGTTTTACCTTCAGGTTTTCTTCAGCGTTTATGGCTGGAAAAAAGCTGAGAGAAATAGTTTTCATGTTCTATCTGATAGTGAATGTCATTATCTACAGGCCTGTCTCCATTCATATATTAATTGGTTTCAAGTGCTTTTGCGATGCTCCGAGACATTACACTGTTGAATGACATTATGAAGGCCTTTCAAAACATATCATGCACATAAAAAATGACAACACATGAGATAAGCAGACATCAAGATTCAGCCGGTTCATCTCAGCAATGGTGATAACTAACTATTCAGATAAACGCAATTCAATTGGGTTCCAATCATAGTACAAAACTCATCCATGATTCCCAGCATGCATTGCATTATGAAGCTTTTCGTTTAATGTCACCACTGTTGAGATTCATACATTGATTATTAATATCCATGTTTGGAAAACCCGCTCCTGTATTAATGTACATTATGTTTTCAAAATCTGTTCATTTGAATGTTATCGCGAGAAATCTGTGCTTTCAGACAAAGCTTGTTCACACATATGTGACAATTACCCTACACAATATGATTCACATAAAAATAACACTTAACTCATTCGCCGCCAGCCTCTTTAAAAAAAAGTTGCCAGCCTACGCCAGCGTTTTTTAACATTTTCACCCAACTTTAATGGCTCACAGTACATCTTCTGTAAAGAATATATGGACAAACAATATGTCAAATGAAAGAACAGAGTCTCAGCTTTTAAACAAAAGAAACCGCATTCTATCTTCATTTGTTCGTTTTTTATCACTCTGTAGATGTGGGTAGGTTTCTTCAAAAATGCATCACTTTGATTAAACAGCTGAGATAATTAACGTTTTTTGTCAAAGATTCCGCCCAGATTACACTCAGAACAATCAATAAAAACCGCTAAAACATATACGTTCTAGGTTCTGGGATTCTTTACTTTTTCCCAGTGGTGTGTAATAGCGGCAGCTGCTGTATAACAGTACAAACACTGATTGCCGTAATAATTCGTCTTTCTCGGGGAAGCTTTTTTTTTTAAATGACGAGATAACTTGTCAATGGTGGTGAAAGATTTAACTAAATAACAATTCACAGCATCATCAACCAGACAAATACATCCGATCACTTCTTCTTTTGAGTGTCCTTCATTTTCCAGCCCAAAATGAAAGCACAGCATATTAACTCAAGGGTGAAGAGCCCAACATGTGCGTCAAAAATGCAAGGTTAGTACCTTGAAAATCATGTGTTGTTTTGCTTTGGAGCGGATGTCGTTTATGATTTTTACAATGGGAGTAATCACGTGTCCAAAGCCGATCACTTTTGCACATAACGCCTGCTGGTGAATGATGCAGTGATAATGCAAAAATTTGGAGAAGTCTGGGTCACTTTTACAGAGAGCGATGAAACCTGTATGTCGGCCGATCATAGCAGGAGCCCCGTCTGTAGTCACCGCTACCAGCTTTCCCACTGGAACCTTTTTCTGCACGAAAAACACCTTCACCGTGTTATAAATGTCAACTCGGATCGTTGTTGTATTTAATGGCAGTACTGTCAGCAGTTCTTCTCATGTGGAGAAATCTTCAAACACCATCCAGATAGAAAATAACTGCTGTGCTTTACTGCTGCTGTCCACGGACTCGTCGCCCTGGCCAAATTACCAGACATATCTGACACTCTTCTAGCCATCGTAGATGTACCCAGTTGAATGTCAGTGGAGATTAGATCGGTTCCATTTTTCTCGTCTTTAAGTACAGTGTTAGCAATAATCATCATTGATTCTTTGAAAACTTCTCTGTCTGAAAATGCCTTCTTCTTCTTGATCAGAAAATTATTAGCTCTAAACGAGGCTTCGGTTTCTTTTTCTTTTTTTTTCGCCGGCCTCGTGAAAAAAGACTGTTGCTTACCCAAAGCTGCCTTTAGCTCGTGGGCTTTTTCTGTCCGTAGTGCACTTCCCGGTGGGTAGTTAGCATGGTAGCTTTTGTGACATGTAGTGAAGTGTCTCTCCCCATTGTACCGCTTTGCCATCGCCACAGTCGCCCAGCAAATGAGACACACGCAGGTTTCTTTCACAATCATAAAAAAGAATTCCTCCTCCCATTCGTTGTGAAAGTAAAAGTTTTTGTTAAAGTATTGCACTCTTATTTATTGTATTACGGCTTTAGTCGAATTCCCTATTCCTTTCATTTAAAGGTATTACGGTTTTAATCTGATGTCATCACGTTGTTACGTTAACGTGATTGTTGCGTCTCTATTGCACTAAGCAAATGCTGTCGTTATGATTTAAAAGCTTGAATAAAAATGATAAAAAAGAGCAACTTTCCATTTGTTTCTTAATACGAGTGTGATGGTGAACTGTTTCTACTACACATGTCTTACTGTTCTTTGGAGGGGCTGGACATTGTAGAAAAGGCTGATTTCAATATTACAGAAAACGCCGCTTTTTACGGCGTCCTTGATACACGGAAGGCCCTATGGGGAAAACGCCGAAAAATATGCAGCATGCGATAAAAAACGCCGTCATTTTCACCGTTTGTTTGTAGTCTTCTGAACACCAGGCGTCTGGTTGATGGCGAAATATGACCCAAACGGCTTTCCACAAAGCAGTGTAGTTTGAACGTCAGGCCCTTGTTCTTCATATAACGGCATGAGGACAGTGAAATAGTGCGATGTTTGATAGGATGAAAGAGACAATTAAGAGCGCAAAAGAACATTTCTTGATAAAAGTGAATTTGTTTTACTTTAAGGATATTGTGATTTCATAAAATATAAGCCACAAACTAAAAAAATAAAGTGGAAATTCAAAAGATATTTAATTTATTTGTGTTATATTGTAATCTATGTTATTATTGTCTTCTTTCATTTTTGAAAAAAAAAATTATTTAACATTACTTTGACTAGTGTGTGGATTGTTAATCATTTGTGCAAGCCAATGCAGTGCTTGATAATGCCTGAACATGGATGAGGTGTTATTGTATATCAGCTCTTTTTGACACAGCAAGTATTTGACCTAGAAAATTTTAATAATAGACATGACAGTTTATACAGCCATATAGTGAGGAAACAAAATTATACTAAGTCAGTAGAAATATCAATGACACGCCTTATTGTGAGCAACCATTTCTAAATAGTCCCAGTGGAGCGTTTTCTCTCTTTTTGTAAACTGTAATTAATAATGACTTTATACAATTACTAATCTAACGTAATAATGATGTATAGGGCTAACACATATATGACACAAAAAAATTAACAAAAAGACATCTATTTGACTCTCTAACCGCTACCTCTACTCTGAGATGTAAAAAGTACTCAAAAATGTTAATAAACTGAAAATACAATTTGTCATGATCATGCCTCATCATGTCATGTCTATCTTGATCTTGTGGCAGAATCATGGCAGGATTCCCTTTTTTATGTGGAGAGAGGCATTTTTGTCCTGTTGACCTTCCACATGCTCTCTCCAGGTCTCGACTTTGTCCCTGCCCTTTTGTATCCCTCATTATTGATTGTTAATTAGTTTATGCCCCGCACTTGTCCCTTCTTGATTTCCTCCCCTTTAAACAGTCTTCATGTTTCATTGTCCTGTGCTTGGTCATTGTATTCAGTGTGCCAATTACGTGCTTACCCATGTGTATTCATTTTGCCTACTTGTGCCTTTCCTGTGCTTCATGCTTGTGTTCCTGCTGTGGATTACCCCAAGTCAAGTCTTAGTAAGTGTTTAGTTTAGTTCATATCTAGTGTTGTTTAGTTTAGTGTTAGTTAGTTAGTCTATATCGTCCTGTTTTGCTGTTATCCTGTTTTCTCGTCTGAACCCCATCGTGGGTTTTTGTTTTCGTGTTTAAATAAATCCTTTTGTTAACCCCTGGAACTGCTGCCAGCAATTGGGTTCTTCCTTGTTTCCATTTAAAAAACGTTTTGCATCGTTTTGTCGGAGCTGAACGCAGCCCAGGTCAAGCAAGATGCTGTGCATTGTTGTAATTGATGTGTCATGTCGTCACTTCAAAAGGACCAATAAAAATGTCTGGCTAATTTCATTGAATGTTAAAACAAATCTTATTGGCTGAATAAATAACATTTGAATTAAACTGGTTATCATTCAGTTGGTTCATGAGTAATAAAGGAAGAGAAAGAAAAGTGAGACTCCAAAAAATAGTACTTTTTGAGTATAGATAAAATTGTAAGGAGTAAAAAGTACTTTTTTTTCTTAAAAAATATAATAAAGCAAAAGTATTCATTTTTTATTGTACTCAAGTAAAGTACAAATCCCCCAAAAATAATACTTAAGAAGAGAAATCAGATAAAATTACTCAAGTACTTTACACCTCTGGTTTTTGCATACGATAGGTCGCGGTCCAGAACAAATCTTGTGCCCTTGAAAGTAACTGCAGGAATAGGAAATAACGATGTTGTTTTTATTACTGTATTCATTATGTATGATTTTAAGGGCCGCTAATCCAGAGGTTTTCTCCACTGTAAAAATAGTCAGTGGTATCCCCAGAATGTCTCTGTAAATTTTCAGCTCAAACTTAATGCCTTGTTCATAATTACGAATTAAATGGAAAAGACAAAAACATAGATAGAACAACATATGCGGACCATTTGCTGTAAGAAATGTTTGCCATTGATTATTAATCATGTGCGTGCATATTACTAACAGAGATAAACACAGATACAGGCATAAACATGCATTCAGAGTACTTGCAAATGACAGACGGGTATGTAAAGATCAGCAACCAGTTGTTATTACGTTGTGAGCAGCAATTTCTGCGTAACCTCATTGTCTTACAAATGCGATCTAAGTTTCTATCTGCTCTAAGTATAGCACTTAGGGCATAAGAGAAAGCACTGAACTCACAGAGAAAGACACTGCTATAACTTTCTTTCGTTGTAATGAACAAGCTTTACAGGAATGATGTCTGTCACAAGTCTTCTGAACCGATGGGCGCGATGCGTTTTACCACTAACGTTACGACATATCACCTGTCTTTGGACCATGTCTCAGGTTTAACCGTGAATATGTGTCACAGTCACCAGCTGGAGTGCCCTCTCAAATCTCAAAGGGCCCTCCCCTCATCACCCAGACTGTCATTGCACTCTACATTTCCCATAACCTATGGCCCGGACTCATTGAGCACTGATCATTCTCACATGTTTGTAATAACCTCTGTCAATATAAGCCTGGTTCATTCACTCCGTCATTGTGAAGTCTTGTTTAGTGTTAAACCCTGCATCTCTGCATTCTCTTATATTGGATATTGTGTATGACCTTGGATTGTATTTGGGTGTTGTGAACCTCTGCTGCCTGCCCTGACCTTTGCCTGTTTTGTGGACTCTGTTTAATAAAGCTGCTCTTAGATCCTCATTCAATAAGCCTCAGAGCAGTTCGTAACAGAAAACTTTGCCACAAAATGGATCTAGCAGCCGAATTCGACCACCGAACAGTCACAGCAGGTATTTATGGTGATCCATGGAAGAAATTATGCTCAATTTGAAAAACTTTACCAACAAGTTTCTTTGACATTGCCAATTTGTGACTTTTGACGATGAAGATTTAAAGGAATGTATTTGGTCTGGACTAGATCTCCATAAAGGTTTTAACTTAGCTGAGGAATACCCTACCTGGACCCCTACCTGGACAATACATAAACTTTGTTTTACTGTTTTCTGGCTCACCTCTCACAGTAGAGGAGAGCAAAGAGACTGGTTCACCTAATACTTTTTCGAGAACCAGCTCACCAGATAGCCACCAGCCCAGAGCCAACATCACCAGCCTTCATGGCCGCCAAGCCAAAGTCTCCAGCCGTCATGGCCGCAAATCCAGAATCCACTCGCAAGATGGCCACCAGTCCAGAGCTAGCTTGAATGATGGCTGCCAGTCCAGAGCCCGCTCAGAAGATGGCCGCCAGTCCAGAGCCCGCTGGGAGGATGGCCGCCAGTCCGACTGGTGGTTCTGGAGGCCTCTGTTCCAGAGGTTCTTTCCTTGGAGTCTGCTCTGCTGGTGGTGGTTGCTGCATTGGGGTGTTTCTGGGCTGTGTATGGCTTCCCCGTTCATGAGGCGATTGACGAGCTGGCCACTCCAAAGTTCCCAAAGCCGGTCCCGTCCGGCCTTCCAGAGGTCTTCGAGCTGGTCCCGTCCGGCCTTCCAGAGGTCTTCAAGCCGGTCAAGCCATGCCCAGGTTTCCAGACCTGCCTGCCCCGCCCAGAGTTCCAGACCTGCCTGCGCCTGCCTGCGCCTCCCTGGCCTCCTGACCAGCTTGCGCCTCCCTGGCCTACTGACCAACCTGCGCCTCACTGGCCTAATGACCAGCCTGCACCTCCCTGGCCGCCTGACCAGGCTGCCCCTCTACACCACACCCCAGGTACGTCTCTGCTCCACACCCCAGGTCCTGTTCCAACGAGTCCTGGCTCCTTTCTCTTAGCCTTTCCGAACCGGACATACGGACTGGTGGATGTTGGTTTGTAGATCCAAAGAAAATATATTCTTCCCGAATGCCAAGTCATCATCGTCCCCCACGGGACGTGTTCAGTTTCTTGCACAGACCGATTGATTCGCTTTATTAGATGACAGTTTAACGTCACAGGGGAGAGATTACTTTTGTGCTCAATGTATTAGCGTTTTTGACTTTTTTATTTGACTTTCATTAATTTAATATCTTAATGAAAATAAACAATAACACCCACATCCTGGAAGTACTGGGGGACTGTGGTTGTGTAAATTAACAGCAATTTCATTCAATGTATTAGGGAATATAAAATACAATTAAAAAGGTATATACTGGATGCAATTTTTGTGTACATATATGTACACAATATATGACCTGTAAGTAACAGCAAAAACACTGTATAAAAGGAACCAAATGCAATAAATAACGGAAATACAAAATGACAGAGGAAATTATGTTCTACCAGAAAGACTCAAGAGATGAGAATACTTCACAATAAACATTTATTAGACAACTGATCAGCGACAAGGTGCGAACATGGTCAAATTATATAGTACTTTGGCGTAGGCCCCGTCCATAGCTCATATCCGGAGGGTCAAGAATTCCTGGATTTCCTGCGTGAAGGCAGGGGCGTAGCCATCACCTAAGATTGTAGAGGACTTGCTTCTGTAGCAGGGCCTACCCCCGAAGATTTGAAGAAAGACATTTTTACCCACCAGTTAAAGTTTCTTGAGGTAACTGAATAAAGAGATTAAGAATAAGATTGTTAGCAAGACATCAATAGTAAAGTCCACCGAAACTTGAGTGAAGCTTGTAATATCGTGTAGGATCTTGGCCAGATCAAAGGTGACCATTTGGGATCGTTAACACCTCTCAGTAGCAACTCTAACAGGCGCCAGCAAGTCTGATCCAACTGCCCTCTCTTAAGCATACTCCATTTGGTCAGGATAGTTTCAAACACCTCCCTTGGACTTCAAAGTCCCAACGGGAGGATGGGATGCTTCTCCAACGATGGACCATTTGCTCTAAAAGGAATGTGGCCTAGGTTTTAACCTCCTCTGGAAATTGTCTGTCTTTTCTCCTTATCCACAAAAGAATGTTCTAAATGGATATTCCTCTATATCTCCACATTGTATATTTGTCCCCATGTTATTCGGCCTCACCTATAACCTCAAAAGCATGTGTGTTTAGTTGTATTCTGTTTATATTTTCATTCTTGTACAAACTTCAGGTCAATGTTCTTAAAACCCTGGCATGTTTTATATCTAAATGTTTCTCTCTTCATTCCTTGAAAGATTATGTATAGCACAGAAATGTGTTGTATACAATACTCCTCTTATTTCATTCTAAGTGTTTTACAGCGCCAAACTCCTAAGTGATCCTAAATGCAAATGAGCTAATAAGCCAAACAAAGAAACTTGACTTTGCGCCAAAATCAGCTCATCACATTGGATCACTCACTTTGGAGGGGCGTGAACCCTTCAAGCTTAAAACATCCGTAAACGGAGCTATCGACGCTCATCTCGTGTCCTCGGGCTCCTGCCCGGCATGTCATCGAGACCTGTCTCTCCCTTGGAGACAGTTCATCCGGCAGTTTACATCGGCTAACTTCGTCCTACCTTCGTCAGCCAATCCGGCTCCAAGAAAGAAGTAGACGGACTCACCCACTTGCTTTGAAACCACCAGGACTCATAGAACCTTTTCAACGCGCACAGAACTTGTCCCAGCACACTCAGGGAACCAATGCAAGTATCTCAACTATATCCTAAATAGCTGCGTTTAAGCTGAAACCCCTTTTTTACAAAGGAGATTATCCTCGATGGTTCATGCAGATGTGAATAGCTGTTTGTAAAACTGCCACTCTTTACTTTGTCTATTTCTTACCTTTCTTTACTGCATTTATGTTTCATGTTTTGTTTGTTAGCATTTGTTATTTTGTTAGTCAGTTGGTTTGTTTTCCCTTTAGTGTAGTAAATAAACTCGCATTTGTTATCTACAATTGAACTGTTGTTGTGTTTGTTTATCGCATATTAGCGTCACTTAAACTGCTTGATTTCGTTATAATTTCTGGAGCGGTACTGTACAGTAAGAGTGTTATGTTTCCAGGACCAGGAAAGTAATATTTCTTAGATTTGATATACGATCTGCTGATCACTCGCTGGACGAGTGAATTTAGTTTGGCGCTATTATCTGGTCTGCCGAATCCGATAAAGTGTATAAGATAGGTATAGTTAATCATCATTAATTATACGTCTTTTACTGTGATCAAACTCATAGTTTCCCCGAAATACACTACATAATTGGTGGAGAATGCGCGGGCAGTTTTAAACGTTGTTTGTGAGCAAAAACCCAGTTTCAGTTTCATTTGTGTTGGCATTTGTGTGTAACGGTAATGCGCGCTGAGCGAAACTTAAAACTCGCTCTTTTTATGAATTTTTGAATAGTGAAGTTACTGCGCCGAAACACACTCTGAGTTTCAATTCAGGAATCTCCAGTCACTGTTAATGATGGTCGAGCTAACTGCTATTTCAAATTTGACCCTATGAAACGAGGAAACCTTTTATAGTGAGTCACGATATTGTTGACCGCCCTAATTTTGAGCGAAGAAATCTTCCGTTAGCGCGAAGGAAATAGTGGAGCGGATTTCCTCCCTGTTTCATGTATACGGCCGAATTTTGTTTATTTTAGACTGATGTAAAGCCATTGATGCATGTTCCAATGAGTGTTCAGCTAAATATACACCGCTTCCCGAAGTTGAACCATTAGCCTAGCTAGCTAATGCGTGCTTTTTGTTTCCTCGTAGACAAGGCGTAAGGATGTTGTTTTTGTACTTTACTTTACTGAATGTTGTGGAGTTAAACAATAGATGACGAACGTTAAAAGGGAAGTGTGTAAAAAAGGCCCCCTCGTGGCCGCTAAGCATCAGACACTTTACTGTGACTCTCTCTCTCTCCTATGGGAAGATTACTTGCTTCACCTGGACTCTTAGCCAATCACAAGTTGACTCAGGATCGCTGCACGCTGGTAGCATTCTGTCCGAGACTTTGCCAGTAAAGCACGCTAACTGCACGGACTTAAAACCCGTTTTGATACAACTGCCTTATCCTGTGTGCGTCTTTACAAGTAAGAATCTGTATTTTGTTGTTCCTTTACTGTCATTGCTGATGCTAGATTGGTAGTGTTTGTGTAAGAATGTAAACTTCTCACGTCCCCTTGTCTAAATAAAATTCTACGGTTGAAGAGTCTAGTCGACGGAACACACAGAGTTTCTGGATCCAGGAGACAAAGTTTGACACAGACACAAGTGCTTGTTCAATCAGAGTCCAAAGTTTATTGTTAAGGACTACTACTTATAAGCTTGCATCAGGAGGCGTCATATAAAACCACCAAAACAGTGGAAAATCACCAGACTTTCTGTTTAGTCTTATTCCTCCTGAACAATCAGATATGATCACGTATTTGATATTACAATATCAAAACATAAGACATTATTAGGAACCTTGAGATGGAGAACAACAGATTCTTATATCAACATAAGACAGCATAAGACATGATACAACTTTCAACGAGGTTAAACAACAAGAAAGTAAGGAGCAAATATTATGAATAGAAGATAATAACTAGAGAATGATAAGATAAAGGAATGAATACATGTGATGAATATTGGAATAAACACAGATGCAGTATTTGTGGGGAACAGGACGAAATCCAGATTCTCACAATGGCCACTTTCAAACCAACGGTCTTACAAGCTGTCCTGTGTCCCTTTAAAGAACAAATATATATAGAGTAGTACAAAAGGTTAATACAAAGTCTTTAATAAAAGGATAATTGCATTTACGTATTTTTGTGTGGTTTTCTGGTTTGCAAGCTGATCTTTGAGGTAAAAGATCAATCAGACTGATTTGTAATAAAAACATAACAACACCAATCACCCTCAATTAAAACGAAAACATAAACATAATTATATCTACTCTTCATCATCTACCGTGCCAATCTCAATTACCGAATCGTCAAGCCCATTATCTCCTTCCATTCCATTGTCACGTTCATCAACATTTCTCGGTTCTTCTATCACTGGTACTGGTTCTGGTTCCAACTCAGGTGTGTGAACATAATCATTGTCATCCTCGTCCGTATCGCTGCTATGATCAAATATGGATTCCCCAAGTTTGATTCTGATCTTTCGGACGATAACCTTTAGCTGTGCGTCTAACCAGCATAGCCTGGTTGACGTCAGTCGTTCTTTTTGCTAACATCATTCGATCGGTTCCTTTGGTTGTAAAGGAAGTAACAGATCTTTTAACACATCCGACCACACACTGCAACATGCATGGCAAAAATAGTAACAAGACTAAGATGGTCACGACAACTGGAATTACTGTACCGGTTATCCAATGTCCCCATCCCCCGGCTAGGCTGTCCAACCATTGAAACCATGTTGCATCTACCAGTGTGGGTTCACGAACTGATTCTCTCATGTGCTTCACAACGTCAGTGACATTGTCTGCATAATCTGGAATTGAAAAACAACAAGATACTCCTAGCATTTTGCACACCCCTCCCTTCTCTGCTGTTAATATATCCAAAGCAAGTCTATGTTGCACGACGGCAACTCTCATTTTCTTTAATTCGTTAGAGATTAAGTTTAAAGCTTGTGCTGTGTCATTTTCCAAAGAAAGAACTTGCCATGCCAGATCATTAATTTTGTTCAGAGCAACAGTAGTACCGATTCCTGTAAACAAACCTGCTAGGGACCATCCCACGTTTTCCCAAGGAGTAGTCCATGGATCACTAATCTTGTGGCCTGCATAATAATTAAGCAGTTTTATTTCCCTTTTTTGTCTATTCAAAGATGTGGCCAGATTTGTCTTTACCATTATGCTAGTTCCTGTGGACAAAATAGCAGCATAACAACAACAACAACCTTTCCATTCCCCTGCATCTAAATGGTAATATGCAGTTTCACCACAAACCCACACCATTCCTGGTGAACTATCTAGGTGTGAAAATGGACATTCAAATCCCTCAGTAGTTTTATTGAGATATTTTATGGTGCAATTATGACGTCCGTGTGACGGCGATCACAGTTGCTGGTCCGTGGTACTTTGGTTCTCCAACCTTTGTTGGCTTCAGACTCCTCACAAAAACGTTTTGTCCTGGAACAAAGTTATGGGTAGGGTTTTCTGAGGGAAGAGGAAGGCACAAAGAAACATCAGCACATATCGAATTTAACTTTTCGACTAGGGAGGTCACGTAGTCTTCCTGGATCACCTGAAGATCACCTAAACAAGAAATACCAGACCGGCCTTTGACCCACGGGGTCGGGAAAGGTCTACCCATTAGTACCTCGAACGGTGACAATTTTGTCGTGGAAGATGGAGTCATTCTTATTTCTGCCAAGACTGCAGGCAATAAATCAACCCACTTTCTTCCTGTATCAAGTACAGCTTTTGTTAGTCGTGTTTTCAGTGTTCGATTACATCTCTCCACGACTGCTGCACTTTGCGGATGATAAGGAATATTAAAATGCCAATCAATAGACAACGCTTTTGCTAAGAGCTGTGTTACCTTTGACGTAAAACTCGTCCCGTTGTCCGATTCCAATATGGCCGGTACGCCCCACCTGTGCACAATTTCCTTCGTTAAGATTTTTACCACTGTTCTAGCATCTTCCTTTGCGCATGGAAATGCTTCAGGTCACTTTGAGAATCGATCAATAATTACCAAAAGATATTTTAAGTTACCTATTGGCGGCATGTGCGTAAAATCAATTTGTAAATGTTGAAAGGGAGCTTCCGGACGTGTCAATGCATCGTGCTTAGCTGATTTGTGCGGATTTACCTGAGCACATGTTAAGCATGCATCCAAAACAAGTTTTGCTGTTCTGTGAACATCGGCTATACAATACAATTGATTAATTGCTTGAACTACTTTTGCACAACTGGTGTGAGATAACCCATGGTAATGTCTAATTAGGATAATTAACCCTAATTTCGGTAGTGCTATTCTACCCTGTCCATCTCGAATAATCCCTCCCTTGTCAGGAGTGCAAAGATTTTTTCTCCAGTGCTCTAAGTCTCCCTGTGTTGTTTGACTTTGTAGGAATTTGATATCAATGTCAGGCACATTCGTTATGTGCACTGTCATTGCTACATGTGTTTCATCCTTTGGATGAAATGGTGATTTAATCTGAGTTTGGGCTGCTGCCTTTGCGGCGTCATCAGCCCTCCTATTACCTATAGTCTGTTCATCCTCCCCCGAAGCGTGACCCTTGACCTTTAATATGGCCACTTCGAGCGGAAGCTGAACTGCTTCCGTTAACTGTCCTATCAGATTTGCATGTGCTATTGGCTTTCCATCAGCAGTTTTAAAACTTCTCGCTTCCCACATTCTGGCAAAATGGTGAAGAACACTCCACACTTACTTGGAGTCTGTATAAATTGTTACTCTCTTTCCTGTCATCAGCTCACAGGCCCGTATTAATGCTATCAACTCTGCAGCTTGAGCCGAATTGTAATCTAGAGCAAAAGCTTCTTTTACCTCTCCTGACTCGGAAACCACAGCATAGCCACAGAGGTAGACACCGTCAGATGGCTTTGAACAAGACCCATCAACATAAATATGTTCTCCCCCCTCTAGGGGCGTATCCAACAGATCGAACCTAGAAGAGTAAGAGGTGGTCAGTTCAACGATGCAATCATGTTCAACATTAAAATCTGCCATGTCTACCATACCCAAAATACCCAGCAAAGCAGGATTAATGTTTGCTGTTGTTTGAATGCTAAGATTTTTCGTTGCCAACAGAGTAGCCTCGTAACCTGAGCGTTGTTGCGCTGTCATGTGTTGTGTTTGCATGTTGTGTAAGATTACCCCAACCTGATGGGATGCATATAATATTGAAAGGTGTGACAGCACAGTTTTCTCAGCCATCTGTACAATCAGAGCAGCTGCAGCCACCGCACAAAGACATGCTGGCATTCCTGTGACTATGTTATCTAACTTTTTAGACAGATATGCAACTGGCCTATATGTTGAGCCATGAATTTGCAATAGGACACCCAGACCTACACCCTCTGTCTCCCTAACATGCAAGTGAAAAGGTTTTGTGTAGTCCGGCAGGCCCAATGCTGGTGCTGTCGTGATGGCTGCTTTCAAAGCATTGAAATGTTCATCAGCTTCCGCAGTCCACTCCAATGCTGTGTTTGGCGGAGCTTTGTGATCTATCAGACCCTTCAGGTGCCTATCGTGAATCGCACAGTCAGGTATCCACTGTCTACAATAGTTAATTAGTCCCAGAAAGCTTTGTAGCTGCTGCACTGTTCGTGGGGACTTAACCTTTCTGATCAGCTGGACCCTGTCTGTGGATATTGCTCTGAGACCCTGCATCAGCACATGTCCCAAATAGGTTACCTTAGTTTTGACCCATTGCAGTTTCTCTTTCGAAGCTTTGAAACCTGTTTCGGCAAGTACATTGCAAACAATTATAGATGCTTTTTCACAGTCCTCCTCCGTCTCCCCCGTCACGAGTATGTCATCTGCAAACTGAAGCACACACACTGTTGAAGGCAAATCATTCATTTTGGCCAAAGTTCTGTGCACTGCTGCAGAAAAGACAGCGGGTGAGTCTACATAGCCCTGAGCAAGGCATTTCCACGAATATTGCTGCCCCTTAAATGTAAACGCTAACAAAGGCTGAGTATCTGGGTGTACAGGTACAGAGAAAAAGGCTGCACACAAATCAATTACTGTGAAATACTTTTGCGAATGTGGCACAGAATTCATAACAGTCAAAACATCAGGCACAATCGGTGCGAGTGGTATGATTAACTGGTTAACTGCTCTTAAATCTTGAGTTAATCTCCAAGTTTTCCCATCAGCTTTCATAACAGGATTAATTGGTGTGTTATATGTTGAGTGTGTTTGTTCGAGGACACCCTGCTTGACAAAATTTTCAATCAAATGTTGAATGCCTTGTTCCTTATCTTTAGACAAAGGGTATTGTTTAATGTAGACAGGTTTGTTTGTTTTAAATTTAGCCCGATAAGGTTCCATATCAATGAAACCAGTTTCATCCCTGAACTGAGACCATAACAAAGGGTTAATCATGGTGTCCACCCTTGTAGGCATGCTGCTGCCGGAGACAGATACCCTTGAGTCGCTTATCAGTCCACTTGTAGGCAGAGGATCGACGGATGCCTGTAAACTAGACAGAAAAGAAAAAACAACCTTGTGATTAGTAAACTTAATATCCATGCCTAATTTATGCATCATATCACGACCTAAAAGATCTAATGGAGCACCCGTGTTCTCATGTTTGCTCTGTGGTGTGTGCTGTTGTGTGTGCGTCTCACCAGAAGTCGGCTTGCGCAGCTGTCTGCAATCTCGTTTGTAATGGCCCCTCCTTCCGCAATGAAAGCAGATTATTTCTGACTTCTTCCTTTAGCTAGGATGCGGCAATTGCGGATTTACAGACGTTTGTTCAATGTTCCTTTTTCCTTGATAGCCTATAAACATTCTCTAAAGTCATATCATACAAGTTTGAAGTCGTTATTCTGATCAATTGCGCTTGCTTATGATTCGTGTTATTTAACGGAGTGCTAAAAAAACAGAGGCTTTATGTCACTATTTAATGGCAATTTAGAATCTTCAATCCATGCTTTCTTAAAATGCACAAAAATTGAGCAGCTGAGTCTCTCTTGCTGCCTGTTTCAAAAGATAAGACCTGTTGACTCCCTAGACATTTATCAAGAAACACTCTTATCTGTCCAGAAAAATATTTCAACATCTTTAAAAGTTTCCAAAACAACGCATGTGGGTTTGCAAAATGGACACATATTTACCTGTTTCCAGCGCGTACCCAAACCATTGAATTTTGAGGGTTTGTAGTTACATTATGTTTATCAATTAACTTTTCCGGTTCTATCTCTTTTGGTTTTATCTCTTTTGGTTTTATCGGCAGTGATGGTGCAGAGGGAGAAGTCTGTGTCTGGCAAGGGTTTGTATATCCCGGCGGCTTTTCTAATGGCCACCGGTTTTGATTTGCATACGCCATAATTTTTGTTTTTTCCGGACCCTGGTCCCAAACCTTTTTCATGTCTTTCCATACTGCATAGGCTTTATTCATGTATGGATAATCCCATGTTGGGTCTCCCCAACCTCCATTTGACATACCCCCTGCCAGTAACATACACTCATCAGAAAATGAACCTTCCCTCGGATAGGGCATATCATCTTCGGTTTTATTCCCTCCGACCATCCTGCGATATTGCTAACATATGGATCTGTATAAAATCCCTGATTATTTCTGTACATAAATGCGACTGGGGTTTCGCCCGGCAGTGGCCTTGAAATAGAATTCCCCATCCTACACTTTCACACCCGGCGGTGATAAAACAGTACAGTACAGACAAAACAAAGAAAACCGTTTCACCAGTATATTGCGATCAGAGGTGGATATTAAATTCACCGTCTTTTTCTGATAACAATATCTCAATATATCATGCAGTAACAGTGCAGTATATTTTCAATTTTAACTGTAATAATGTTATCTTTTAGAATAACCATTAAACAGATTTTCTTTCTTTCTATTTTCCGTGAGTAACAAAGCCTTCTCAAAGCTAACACTTCGATCCCAAATGACAGTGTGATCAAGACTGCATTAACCATTCATTTTCGTCCGTTAATAGTTCTTTTATTAACTACTGTTGCCAGCCTCATTGGTACAACAATGGGAAGCGAATCCCACTAACTTGAATTGAAACCTATTCATATCCGTTAATAATTATTTTACTAATCACTGTTGCCAGCCTCATTGGTACAACAATGGGAGAATCAACTCCCACTAACATGAATTTAAACACACAAGAATCCTACAGGGTAAGCGTTAGATTTCTGTAAGTCATAAAGAACTGTATAGAAAAACACTTACCCCTTTTAATGTAGGTCTGTGAACCGATCGTCAGTGCGCCTCAGGCCTTTGTTCTCCTTGGTTCTAAGAGGACCTCCCCTCTTTCGCAGACGAGCCCCCAACTGTAAGAATGTAAACTTCTCACGTCCCCTTGTCTAAATAAAATTGTCTAAAAATTCAGTTTAGTGCTTTTAATTTAAGCTCAGGTTTTTGCTGCTAATATCTGGCTTTGCGTTGTAATGCTTCTTCCTATGTATAAATGTATAAGTCTGTACTCGGGCATTATTCCTTTGTTACACGTTGTAGAATACCAGTTATGCACCCTCTGCGCATAGTTAGTAAGCTATTGCGGAGATATTCGCCTTTAATCCAGTTAATTGGTTATAGAGCACGCACTGTCCGCATGAACACAGGTCGTCACCAGAGCGGCCTGTTGTAGTTATTTATGTGACCAGCAGAGGGAGGCTTTGTACCATTTTGAACCATTGCACAGCCTTTTTCATTCTTCTAATGCCAGTTTCGGTAATGTTTAAATAATAATCTTGTATTTTATTTCTGCTGTATTGTTAGAATAGGATAAAGTTAATACAAATAAAGGTTTGTTGCATGATAATCATTCATTTTCATTCAACTAATTATGTTTGTTTTCACTTCATTATTGTTTCAGAACCACACACACATCAATGTACATTTCAATCCTGCAGTTGCAAATCCAATAAATACTTCCAATGAAGAAATCTTGCGTGATTCTGACTGATCACCCGCTGTGAGCTCTATCTAACGATCCATGAACTATCAAAATTCAAAGAAGCCAGTTCTCTTCTAAACAAAGTGTTTTAAAATCTTGATCAAGTTAATTGTACGACGGCGAAGAAATCCCGTTGTGTGTTTGTTTTGTATGACTGTGTGTTTTAAACTCAGTGTTTGGGCAGCGAAGAGATCCTGCCACACGCGTGCAGGTAGTGAACTGACGCGTAGCTTAGATCCGCCGAGATCGAACGTCACCATCTGTGAGGCCCCCCAAAGCGGGCGATTTGATTTGAAGTTACATAAATCTGACGTCAAATTCTATAACATAACTGTCTTGTAGACCCAGTTAAGAAAGTTATTGGTTGACTTGTGTTTTGACGTTTACTTTAGATGTAAATTCTTTTCTACAGCAATCGCCGCTTGAATGTTCAATATAAAGTGATTGTAGTATTTGTGTAAACGCGAGACGTTAATCACGTTGAAGTCGGAGGATATGGTGTTACGACTTACTAACACCAGAGGGCAGTTTAGTGTGTTGTAGGTGACTAACACTTTCCTAGCTCCACCCCTTCCTCCCTGACTTCCTTTTGGCGTGGCTCGACCACGCCCACCTTGTGGAGCCTCTCAGTCAGTCTCTTCCTTCTTTACCTTCTCCCATTTCCATTTTGTTGTTTTGACTTCTCAGTTTATTTTTATTTATTTGATTTTGAGTTTCAGTTTAATTAATTATTATAATAATAATAATAATTAGTTTTCAGGTTACTTGTTTTTATTTTGTTTTCAACATTGTAGGTTTATTTGTCTTCATTTCCTCATTACTCCCTATACAGCCCCCTACCTAGGAACATCATTAATTTGATTTGATTCAAGGATTAAATGCCATTAATTCTACCCCTGTTCAGCCTTTGTGTTTCCTTATAGGTAGCACTTCCCTTAGCACATCTGGGTAGCGGAGTGACGGCTCTCCTCAGTGGTGCCTGGTGAGTGGATCCGGCTCTCTTGGCGTGCCTGGCACTGGTGGTGGATAGCTCAGATACCTCTGTCCCCGACTCTAGGTGACGGCACGCAGGGAGACGTTCAGCCACTGGCACTCCTATGTTTAGTGGGGGACCAACAGCGTTGGCTGGTGCACTGCAGCAAATTTTGGGGTATATAATGCCGGGAAGTGCCATTTAGCGCGAAGAAAAGCCTACGGGCTATGTCTGTTGCGAGTGGCACCCCCGGGTAAAACCCCAATTTTTCTCTGTGCCCACCAACCGGTCACCCACTCGGTACGGCCACGTTGTGCTGAGAGTTGTAACTGTTTGAGTGGTTGCACCTGAGTGGCGCGTAGGGCGAGGGGTCTGGGTTGTTTGCCGCTGTGTGTCCGGAAGGGCTGGAGAGTTGGATTTGTTTACCTGGGACCCATCTGGAAGCCCTCACTTCACGCCAGGTCTATGCAAATAAGGTACAGCCCCTACAGGTTTTCTATAGGGAAAAAGGGAAGTAGGAACGCTCCCTCCCCCGCGTTTAAACTGTTTAGTTTTTTTTTCCTGTTGTTTTGAGCTTAGCTGCCTCCCTAGGCTATATGACACCATAGCGCCCCCTACCTGCAGGCCCCGTCATAACCCTAGGGTTCCCAACCAGAGGAGCCAAGCTAAACAACCCTCTCTTGCCCCTTTCCTATCTCTTTATTTTGTTTTGTTATTGATTTTATTTGGTTTTACTTTTTGTTTTCTGGAAGACTGAATCTGCATGAGCTATCAGGAAATTCTCAGTAATATGTTGATGAAGTAAACTCCCCGGTCATTAGAATGATACCCTAAGTTTAGACCCATCGAAACATTTACTCCAACAATTTCCCTGGGCCCACACACACTCACTCACACCTTCTATCCACCCTGCTAATTCACCGCTAGGTTAAATAGGTGTTTGAGTTACGCCACTGACTGTTCACCCAGTTAGCTGCACAACACATAGCATAGAAGCGTTCAGAGCTCACTGAACTTGAAGGGACTTGCATTGGCCTTTTGTGCTCTTCTCTCTCGACCCAGTGTGCCAGCATGTCCAGAGTATCCAGCCCTACCACCCACTGGGACCAGCTAGAGGTCTGGCTGACCACAATGATGGAGGCACTCCTGCCCGAGGCGACCAGGGATCTACAGGACCTGAGCCATGAGCAGCTGGATGATGATTTGAACTGGTTGATGGCCCCTGATCCAACACAGAGCTACACCCACAAGGAGCTGGCTAGGATCAGCTGTGCCCTCGCCCACAACCTCATCGTCCTGTTCAAGCTGAGCGACGGAAGCGTCACCCTCCTGGAGCAAGAGACAGCAGCACTAAAGCTTCATACTGAAGAGGCTCGCAGGAAACAGGAAGACGCCCAGAACCGCCTAGATCAACTGACCTTGGAGGCCCAGTAGCTGGCAACGGATGAGCGGCACCCAGAGCTAAAGGAGGAGATTCAAAGGCTCCAGCGTACCGTAACTGAACTCCGTACAGACACCGAGCACAGAGAACGGTTGGAAAAGCAGGCCCGCGAGGACCAAGAATGCAAGCTCCAGGAAGCAGAGACTCTATTACGATGGGCTGAAACCGAACTGAAAGAGAGGGAGGCAAAATTCAAAGCCTCTGAAAAACACTTTCAAGCAGCCCGAGCAGAAGCCCAAGCCTTGGCTCATCAGCACGACCAACTCCAGTCGGAATTTGATACCGTGCAAAGAGAACTAAAGTACGCCTATCAATTTCAAGCTGAACCAAGGGGGGGAAGAGCCACCGCTGAACTTCCCCTGATAAGCAGGACCAGACTTCTCAGCCAAGCATCATCCGGGAAAGAGGAAGCTGATAGCCTGCGGTTCAAGACATCACTCATAGAAAATAACAAAAACAATCCAAGGTTTTTATTTAGTACAATTGCTAAACTAACAAACAAACAGACTCCACCTGACCTGGGTATTCCGCCGCACCTTGGTAGCAATGAATTCATGAAGTTTTTTACCGATAAAATCGAAATAATACGAGACAACATAGCTAAAACCAAACCTCCAAGTGTGTCGGAAGAATTAGTTTCAACCGTCACCCAAAAAGAAAAGCTAGAGTGTTTTTCTCCTATAAATCAGGAAGAATTAATTAAAGTTATTGCAACATCCAAACCGACGACATGCTTATTAGACCCCATTCCGACTACTTTATTAAAAGAGTTACTACCTGCTGTAATTGAGCCCATTTGTAACATCATCAACTCGTCAATTAATCTAGGACATGTCCCAGGGCCCTTTAAGCTGGCTGTAATTAAGCCTCTTATCAAAAAACCAAACTTGGACCCCAATGAACTTGGAAGCTATAGACCGATTTCAAATCTCCCGTACTTGTCTAAAATACTAGAAAAAGTAGTGTCAACTCAACTGTGTACCTTCCTACAAAATAATGACATGCACGAAAAGTTTCAGTCTGGCTTTAGACCGCATCACAGCACTGAAACTGCGCTCGTTAGAATTACAAATGACCTCCTTATTGCTTCAGATAAAGGTAACATCTCACTCTTAGTCCTGCTTGACCTTAGTGCTGCTTTCGATACTGTAGACCATAAAATACTACTAGATCGTTTACACAATTATATCGGTATTCAGGGACAGGCACTGCAATGGTTCAGATCTTACTTAACAGACAGATATCAATACGTCCATTTAAATGGGAAATCGTCAAATCTTACGCAAGTAAATTATGGATTACCTCAGGGATCGGTTTTAGGACCCCTGCTTTTCTCCATATACATGCTGCCCCTCGGAAACATTATTAGAAAACATGGAATTAGCTTCCACTGTTATGCAGATGATACTCAGCTATATATCTCATCAAGACCAAATGATTCATTTAAGCTATCCAAACTGGCTGAGTGCATCGAGGACATAAAACACTGGATGACTAGTAATTTCCTCCTTTTAAACTCTAGCAAAACAGAAATATTACTTATAGCACCAAAATCAAGTAAACAGAATATCTCCGATTACAGCCTGCAAATTGAAGGCTGCACTGTTACTCCAACAAATATTGTTAAAGATCTAGGCGTTATATTAGACGGCAACCTGTCATTTAAAAATCACATCTCAAATATCACAAAAATAGCCTTCTTCCACCTTAGAAATGTTGCCAAATTACGAAATAGTTTATGTGTTGCAGACGCAGAAAAGCTTATTCATGCATTTGTGACCTCACGGCTTGACTATTGTAATGCTCTACTTAGTGGTTGTCCTGTATCATCGATAAACAAACTACAGTTAGCTCAGAATGCTGCTGCCAGAGTTCTTACTAGGTCAAGAAAATACGATCACATAACCCCAGTTTTAACATCGCTTCACTGGCTACCCATTAAGTATCGTATTGATTTTAAAATTCTTTTAATTACTTACAAAGCCCTGAACGGTTTAGCACCTACTTACTTAACCGAGCTTTTATCACGTTACAACCCATCACGCTCCCTAAGATCTCAAAACTTAGGACTTTTGACAACACCTAGAATAACAAAATCCACCAAAGGGGGACGAGCTTTCTCATACGTAGCACCTAAACTCTGGAATAGCCTTCCTGATACTATTCGAGGGTCAGACACACTCTCCCAATTTAAATCTAGATTAAAGACACATCTTTTCAGCCAAGCTTTCACTTAATGCATAGTTAATGAACAGCAGCTACGCTAATTATCCTCTTTATTCTCTTTCCGCCTCTGCCTCGGGATGCTCATCCCGAGGTAGGAAGAAGTTCCACCATGTCCAGACGACCGACAGATGCCCATCCCCAATTTGAGATCACGCCAGCTACAGCTGCAGACTGACTGACCATCCCAGCTCCATCTAAGGCAATTCCACCACCAGCCAAGAGAAATATGACCATCGGACCATCCCAGCTCAGACCACTACATCCCCAACCAAGAGCAAAGACGGACTATTTGGCTTATTAATGCTGAAGTTACAACATTTGGTATTAAATGCTACACTTAAATCACATGTCACCAGTTTGAGTGCAGCTATGACACGTCAGAGGGGATCTGGCCCTCCCGGCTGAGCCTGGTTTCTCCCGAGGTTTTTTTCTCCATTAATTAATCATTGGAGTTTGGGTTCCTCGCCACAGCAGGGCAGTGTTGGCCTGCTCACCGGGAGACTGCATTCATTCATTTAATTATTTATTTAGAAATTAGCTATTATTTATTAGTATGATCTTACTCGTTGTATGAATACCATGCACTGTGCTGTGTTTCTCTGTTTTTCCTGTTTGCCCCTGTAAAGCTGCTTTGAAACAATACACATTGTGAAAAGCGCTATATAAATAAACTTGAATTGAATTGCCAGTATCCAAAAGCCCTTAACCGCCACTGAGGGATGGGAGCATTTTCAGCGAATCCCTACGACAACCCACAGCATGGCTCCCAAGGACCTTATACAGGGCTGTCTCGAAACCCCACAGGCCTATTATAACCGACTGAGACAATTCTACTTTGGTGCCAGAAATGAACCAGAGATGGAGGAGGATTTTAACTTTAGATTTCTTTTCCTGTGCAACCTGCATCCTAGCGTGAGCCATCACTTAGGAGTCACTGCATGCCCCCGCACCATGACCACTCAACAGCTGCGGGATCTAGCCCATAAGGCCTATGTAAAGCACAGGACTGCCTCTGAAAAGACTGTTAAAATTCCTTTTATTCTCCCTGTCTCTGAACACTACCCAGAGCTGACTCTAACCGCCAGTCGGGAATGGTATGATTACACTGGTGCTCCAACCATGCATCCGACGGGATGCCCTGAGAGACCTTTGAGCAGACCATGCCCGTCTTACTCTTGCTACCCAGAGGGCAGCACTACCTGGGAAACTAACCTCATCGAGATCGACCCACTGCCAGTGCACCACAGCACTGAGGACGAATAAGACCCACCTGTCACTTTGACTATTACGATCCAAACAATCATCGTCCGACTAGGCTTCTATGCGAACCCCGTCGGCCGAAGGGGGGAATATGTAGGATCTTGGCCAGATCAAAGGTGACCATTTGGGGTCGTTAACACCTCTCAGTAGCAACTCTAACCGGCGCCAGCAAGTCTGATCCAACTGCCCTCTCTACAGTAGTGCTGTGGAACATCCAGGTGCTCTTTTGCAAACTTCAAACATGCTGCAATGTTTTTTTTGGACAGCAGTGGCTTCCTCCGTGGTGTCCTCCCATGAAGTCCATTCTTGTTTAATGTTTTCCTTATGACACTCTAGGATTCTTCTTCACCTCATTGAGCATTCTGCGCTGTGCTCTTGCAGTCATCTTTACAGGACGACCACGCCTAGGGAGTGTAGCAACAGTGCTGAACTTTCTCCATTTATAGACAATCTGTCTTACCGTGGACACATGGACATCAAGGCTTTTAGATATACTTTTGTAGCCCTTTCCAGCTTTATGTAAGTCAACAATTCTTGATCGTAGGTCTTCTGAGAGCTCTTTTTTGCGAGGCATGGTTCACATCAGACAACGCTTCTTCAGAACAGCAAACTCAAAACTGGTGTTTTTTTTATTGGACAGGCCAGCTTTAATCAACCCCAGATTGGCTGACTCCTGGCTCCAATTAGCTCTTGGAGAAGTCATTAGCCTAGGGTTTCACATACTTTTTCCACCGTGCACTATGAATGTTTACATGTTGTGTTCAATAAAAACATGAAAACATATAATGTTTGTGCGGTATTAGTTTAAGCAGACTGTGTTTCTCTATTGTTGTGACTTAGATGAAGATCAGAACACATTTTATGACCAATTTATGAAGAAATCCAAGTAAGCCCAAAGGGTTCACATACTTTTTCTTTCAACTGTATATGCATGAAATGAAAATACCTTGATAGAGACTGATAGAGCTTGGTACGCGTCGAGGATGATTTTGGAGTCAGGTCTTATGTAGAATTCAATTGTTGAGGAACACCATCTGCCCATCAACTTGATAGCTGCCGTCGAACCCTGTAGACGAATACTGTAGCCAATAGAGGACTGCTCGAACTATCCCATGAAGATTTTACTTACGACGGGCCACTACGTAGACCATGGCATTGGTAGGCCATAGCAGTGGTGAAGGCCTTGAAAGGCCGTAGAGTGAAGAAAGCCTCCACAGGCCGCGATGTGGTGATGAAGGCCCTGATAGGCCACACATGGAGATGAAAGCTTCGATAGGCCGCAACACTAGACTAAGCCCCTGATAGGCCATGACACGAAGATGGAGCCTCGATATCTGCATATGAAAGACTGAAGGGACCAGTAGAAATGTGATTGTAGAATAATGAATGAGAAAACGAGATAGTAATCCACCAATTACTCCGCACTGTTTAACTGCCAATCAGAGCACGTTTGCTTTAAAGGGCCATGAACTTTGACGATCCATACGTTTCGGAGAGGAGGGGCATAGAGGAGATACGACATGCACTGTACCTGAAAATAAAGCGTTATTTAAATTAAATCTTGGAACATATTACGCTACATCAAAGCAAACGATGACATTCGTTTAGGGTGTGTCATATGACCCCTTTAAATCTTACATATGCCGGTTCCTGTAAGGTTGATTCCCCCTCTATAGTTGATCGATCTGCGCGGCTGATGTGAACTTTTCTTCTATAAGAATATGTATGATTGCACACTCCGCGAACATGAATTCAAGGAAAACGGTGGAATTTATAGCACTGACCAGCCCAATGTTGTAACGTAAAGCGAGGCCAGACGGAGACTAATTTGAAGTAAACAGTCCCCGTATCTTGCTACAAATCTGCCGTCATAATTAAACTTTGCAGTTAAATGGCAGGGAAGTATGGCCGATTTCCTCCGATCGAACAACATGACATGATGAATGCTTAAACGCTATGACATTTCATTTGAGTTTATAGACCGGGATCAGTTGTCACGATCGTTACACTGACCATTGCTGAACATCCACCAGGAAGAGAAAACAATAAAAGAAAGTACCTTACTTTTTTCCCGGTGTCTTAGTAGGTTCAAAACACGCAAGGGACAGTTATGGAACGTCTTTACAATCCCTGCGTTGCTCGGCTGTTCCGATGCGCTATAGCCCCAACAAGACCATTGGTGGTCGGGTCTTGCATGCTTAAATCATTTCGAAATCGATGGTAACTACAAGGAACAAGCACTGCATAGAAGTTGTTCATATTAAAGTACTTCAAACCTTTAACATGAATGCATCTCGGAGTTTAAATGCTGGATGTAGCGTTTTTAGACTTTCCAGCACGGCTGTTGAACGCAACGCCTGCCATGACTGTATAAGAGTTGAGTGACGGAATGCATTAAACAACCCAGACGTTCTGGAAAAGCAAGTCTAATATGAGCTGAAAAGGTCGCACTCAAGTAATCCTATCATGATGAGCAAATAGCAGTATAGTCATGATTATCCTCTGTACCGTCCTTGATCACGACTGGTCGGAGCGCGTGAATATCGGCTGCTACAACTGTGAACGCAAAAAAGGGTAAGTGGCGATCGTATATACTCCAAGTGTTAGGTGATGATTGGTTATTGGTCTATACGTGTTAAGTGATGTGAGATTGAGTCTTCCCGGCAGAACTTGCACCGAAGCTTACATATATGGGAAAATACTGGCCCCCATCCTATTTATACTTTTGGAATTTGAGCCCTCAAAGAAAAGTAGTTGAAGACCCCTGCACAAGACGGTTCACCTAGATGCTGCTACAGGGGCACAAATTCTCTGAGAAACTCAGAAGGCAACTTTGCAGGAATAATCCCAAGAACAGGATGGAGTAGGATTGACATTTTTTTGGCACATTACAAACATTGTAGGACATTATAAAACATTTGCATTGTTGTCATAGTTGTACAAGTTAATCTTCTTTCTCCACTTCCATAACATGTTTGTGCATGCTATGCTTCCGCTATAAAAGCAAAAATAACAGACTGTGGTGTGTCGCAACTCAAAATCAAGCATTCAAGAGTGCTGTGTAATAAATCCAAATAATGATATACATATATATAGATAAACTACAGCAGGCCAGTAAAGACACATGGAAAGTATGCAAAAGTTTCATCTTGTTATGATAAAAACAACAGTGGTAAAGAGTGATGCATAAAAAAATTAAAAGAAACTACTGCGTATATTGTTTGTTCAATATATCATCTGTCTGTTTCTGTTAAATAAGTTTCAGCTTGTTACGTGTTGTGAGTTTTTTTCGGTGGCTTTAGCTTTGATTTCAGGACACAGAAGTCATTATGACATTTTAATATCTAACATGATCCTGTATGAGTGAATGTTTTCTTTCTTTCTCAGTTTGGGTGGCATATAAACCTCTGAAAAGAAATGTAGTGTGTGACTGGAGCTGTTGCAGGCTCAGAAGTTCAGCGTGGCACAGAGTGCTTTAATCTCACAAACCTGCCAGCAGCAACAGCAGTTTCAAACACACAGCGCAGTCTCACTCCCTGCTTAAAAAAACATTTCAAACATTGCCCTCAGACTGAACTTGCACTACACACACACACAGTGACATACCCTTGCGTACATAGAACTAACTTTTTGCTCTTTGTGTAGCATTCCCAGCTGAACAAATACACTTTACTCTCTTGCACTGATGTTTATGTCTTTTATTTTCTTGATAAACACTGTGAGCATCATAAACACCGTAAGAAATTAATTGAGAATAGAAACAAACAAACAATAATAATACACGAAAGCGACCTATAAACATTTCCATATCAAACCCGTATTTAATAAATACAGAATTACAATGCAAGTGTTTACAGTGATATATTAAGCTTGCTTGTTAAGCTAGCGACTTATTAATATTTGCCAATTGTTTTAGAGTAAAACCGATAACATTTAAAGTCTCTCAGAATTATCACATAAGAAAACTGAGACGGTACCTTGTGCCCTTATCAGCCAGGAGCTAAGTATCCTTTAAACCAGTGGTCGTCAACCCGTCGATCGCGATCGACTGGTAGATCTTCATCACTATCCCGGTAGATCTCGAGAATCAAAGAAAAATAAGTACAGCAAATGCATCATCATGCCCGATTAAAAATTATTTTGCAAGCATCAGTAACTGATATTTCTTTATGCAACTGCTGTGTTTATTTTAAATAAAGTGACCAATGAGAGACGAGCATGTAACTGTTGCAAAAGTCAGTAAAGAGCTCTCCGTGGTGATAGACCGACATTAAACCAAAAGAAGAAGAAAAAGCCAGGAGCCGGGAAGTGACAAGTCATGGCGGAGTCTCAACGAAAGAAGGCGAAAACGTACAATTTCCATCCAGAATGGGAAGAGGAATTTCTTTTTACCTTGGTAACAGAAAAGTGCTTGTGTATGTTGTGACACCAAAAACAAGCATTTTGTAAAAGAGGAAATCTAGAGCGGCACCACAATATCAACCACCCGAAATTTAAAGAAAGCTACCAAATTGTGCGATCCGTGCAAGGAAAGTTCACGAGCTGAAATCGGAGTTGAAGGCACAGCAATCACTTTTTACAAAATCTGCTGTTCAAAATAAGGCTGCTACCGAAGCATCGTTTCATGTAGGTTCTTTGCTGGCTAAAAACAAAAAACCTTTCAGAGATGGTGAAGAAATCAAGGAAGCAATGGCCATTACCGCAGACACTGTTTTTAAGGATTTCTAAAACAAAGACGACATAAAAGCCACACTCCGCGCTGTACCGCTTGGTCCAGCATCAGTGACAAGGAGGGTCGAGTCACTGTCAGAGGACGTTGATCGATGGGTGTTAAAGGACTTATCACTGTGTGAATGTTTTTCACTACAGTTCGACAAATCTCTGGATGCAGTGGATACACCTCAGCTTGTTGTTTTTGTCAGAATGGCTTTCCAGGACTTTACAACGAAAGATGACTTCTTCACTCTTTTGCACCTAAAGGAGAGAACGCGAGGTAAAGATATTTACAATGAGTTTAAAAATATATGTAAGAGACAACAATATCCCTATTCATGAACTGGTAGCAATTACCACCAACGGAGCACCGGCGATTCGTGGTGTGCGCTCTGGTTTTATTGTACTGTGCCGAAATGACCCTGATTTTCCCAACTTCAAGAATTACCATTGTGTGATTCATCAGCAGGCCTTGGTAGGGAAAGTCGTGGACTTTTCTCACGTAATGTCACTGGTGGTCAAACTGATAAACTCGATAAGAGCAAAAGCACTTCAGCATCGCTTATTCAAGGCGTTACTGGATGAGCTCGATGCCGCGTATGGAGACCTTCTACTTCATGCTGATGTAAGGTGGCTGAGCCGCGGGAAAGTGCTGCAGCGGTTTATTAACTTACTGCCTGAGATAAAGACTTTTCTGTCTGCAAGACACGAGGAGCACCATGAACTTGTCAGATGCGTGGCTGCTGGACCTGGGGTTTATTTCAGACTTGACTGAAAAACGAAATACACTCAACAACGAGCTCCAGGGAAAAGACAGACATCTGCCCCATATGATCAGTGCAGTGAATGCTTTCAAGTCTAAGCTCTGTGTTTGGATTACACATCTAAAGAACAGGAGGCTAACACACTTTCCCAACCTGGAAAAAATGTCATAGAGCATTAATGACAAAGATGTTTTTCATCCTGAGAACTACTGTGCTCACCTGGACAAAGTTGATACAGAGTTCAATCAGCGTTTTGGTGAGTTAGAACGAAATGGAATGTATTGCTGCATTTGTCTCAAACCCATTGATGCTCATTGATATAGAACAGTTTGCAACCAAATTCCAGCTAGAATTTCTTTGTCAAGTGGAGTTGACATGGAGATAGTTGATTTGCAAAATAACAGAGCTGAAAGCCAGATCAAGGGACAGTGACTTTTGGGGGCTTGTCAGCAGAGAGAAGTTTCCTCTCCTCACTACATCTGCACTAAAAGTGAGTGCCTACTTTGGGTCAACTTACCTCTGTGAAATGGCATTTTCACAGATGAAAATAATCAAATCAAAGTACAGGAGCCGCCTCGCTGACAGGCACCTCACAGACTGCCTCAAACTGGCTGTCTCTAGCTATGAGCCAAACTTTAGAGAACTCACAGACAGTATTTAGTCACAGCCATCACACTGAATTTTTTTTTACTTCTGATGGTATTGTGAAAAGTGATTGTTGCATAAGATGGGACACACTGTACACTACACCTAACTGAGATTGAATTTTATTAGTACAGATTAGTTATAAAATGTTTATGGTATACATTTCGAAACTTGACTGAATAAGCACTTTACTACTGAGAGTGGCACTTTTTTCAGTTCAGTGCCACTTCATATGAACTTACAGTGTTGCTACACTGATACAGTATTTTCTTGGTTTGCATCAGTATTAAAGTTGAAAAAAGAACAATAAATGCAATTCAAATACAATTAAAATGCTAAATAAAAAGCCTCAAGTTGAAAGTACAATGTGGACTGTCTTTTTCTTTATATTCTTCATTAGGTAGATCTTGCCTTTACTTAAAGATGAGGTCAGGGATCTTTGGCTTGAAAAGTTTGTTGACCGCTGCTTTAAACTATGCTTGAAAGCGTGCATACAAACATAAAACCTTCTCTGCTGATAACATTAGTCAGAATGGCGCTTCACGTAAACTGTGCGCTCATATCCTCTAGCGGCGCTATCAAACTTCCTCTTTTGGATTTCAAAATAAAGGTAGGTGCATCAAGAGACTCAAAAGGCCCCAATAATCAAATATGAACATCATTACGTAACAAGCATAATACATTAAAGAATATAACTAAAACAATACACAACAAATAAAAGGTCCACATTTCATTTGCATCTGTAATAAGTCTTGTAAAAGTCCTTTCTCAATACCCAAGGAAAACACCGACCACTACGGCGGCAGATGAAAGGGCAGGACAATTCAATGAAGAGGGAATTTAAAGGTCATGAACACTCCCACCAAATCATGAGCGATTTATATGACATTAAGGATTCTAAATTAACAATGATTTTCAAATGACAATGCCCTTTAACTTAGAAAATGAACAAAATTAACCATCTCACAGTACACAAAAATACTAGAACTATAAGCTATATGGCGAAAAGGATACAACTGGAAGCTTACCAAGGCAGCTAAACGGTCTCCAAAAACAGAATGAGCTTCTGTACAGGGCGTTCAATAGAAGACAACCTTTTAAGTCAACGACCATTCTTGTCTAGTTCCCAATCACCAATGCATACCTTGACTCTTCTCACAAGCCCATCTTTATCTGTAGAAGTCTCTGTAACTCTGGCCAACCTCCACTCATTTCTAGGCAAAGTATCAGCTTTTTCCATGACAATATTGCTTTGTGCCAGCACTGCCGGGTGGCAATATTCAATAAGTACTCCTTACGCCACCGGCTCTAAAACTGCTCTGCGAGGAACTGTACATGCCTCACCTTTCCTTCGCATAGATGTCTTCTCTGATGAAACTGCCAGGTGGAGGTAACGCTGGAACAGACTTCATCGTCAGAAGGTTGTTGGGGGTAAGAGGTACAAGGCTATTGGGGTGATGTAGGTTGTCAACTAAAAGTGGCCTACTGTTCCCGATTGCCATGGCCTCATAAAAGAATGTCCTCAGTGATACATCTTTCAGTCTGTCAGAAGAAAGTGAAAGTGTTGAGAGAAGAGCATTCTTTCCTGTTCTGTTTTGTCTCTCCCATACTCCACCTGCATGATTTGAATGGGGAACATTTAGGACAAAGTCGCACTGCTTCTCCGCTAAGAACGCTGTCAGGCGATCAACATCAATTTCCTTCAGAGCATTTCTCAACTCATTCTTGGCTTCTACAAAGTTACTGCCTTGATCACATTTGATTTGACTCACAGTTCCCCTTAATGCAATAAAGCAACCCAGGCCGTTGATGAAAGCATCTGTAGACATGTCATCTAGTATTTTTACATGAATAGCCCTGGAGCTGAAACATGTAAAGGGAAGCCCATACCTTTTATGTTCCTTATGTCCCTGTTTGGTAACAAATGGACCAAAGCAGTCCATCCCACAGTAAGTGAATGGTGGAGAAGGATCTGTACGTTCTGATGGAAGGTCATCCATCCTTTGTTCTTCTGAGGGTCTCCTGAGCCTACAACATGTCACACAGTGGTGCACATGAAATGTTACTGTTCTGCTCATACCTGGGATCCACTAACCTTGTGATCTGATCTCGTTAATTGTGAACCCCTTTCCTTGGTGCTTGACGTTCTCATGACATTGAGAGATGATCATCTTTGTTATGTGGTGATCTTTGGGAATGATCATCGAGTGTTTGACTGAGTTGGGCAGAAGTGCATTACAGAGCCTTCCTCCTACCTTAAGCACTCCTTCTTGATCTAGGAAAGCATCAAGTCGATACAGCTTGCTGCCAGGTGACACTAGAGCCCCTTTTTTCAACAACTTGATATCTTCCGAGTAGGTGCTTCCTTCTAGGTCTTTAATAACAACGCTTTTAGCCTTTTCTTATTCAGCTACCGAACTGTAACTGCTGGACTTATCTCACTTTGCTCAACGAATAAGGCAAGCCATAGCTTGAATGGCTTTAGACCATGAAGACAACCTTGACAAGCAGTCTGAGAGACTGACTTCTGTAATTCCTACTTTCAGTACCTGAGCCTTTCTCACCCCAGGATCACCAATAGTTAGTGATGCGTCAACATCTGTCACAAGAGGTATATCCTTCTTCCATAAGAATCTTGGCCCTGTTAACCAATTGGATGTGAGGATTTCACCAGCGCTTAAACCTCTTGACGCATGTTGAGCAGGATTTACAGTAGTGGGAACATACTGTATCTCCACTGTTGAGGAATAGTGCTGAGATGTATTTTCTGCACTCTGTTCACCACAAACGTGTGAAAACGGCGTGCTTCATTATTAATGTAACCCAAAACCACTTGGGAGTCGGTCCAGAAGTACTCTTCCATGTCTGTATATTACAGCTCCTGTCTTAGCATGTTGGTCATTACAACTGAGGTGACAGCAGCTGTAAGTTCGTGCCTGGGAATAGTCCGGACTTTAACGGGGGCAACTCTGAATTTACCTATTACCAGGGCACAATGGATGTTTCCTTCTTCGTTGGTGAGTCTTAAATAAGAGCACTGGCCATATCCGCAATCTTCAGAAAGTGGGTCGTGCCAGCTTGTTACGTTCCTGCACATTTCCTGAAGCACTAATTTCCCTTTGAGCAGGAAAGGGGCAATAAAGCCAAGCAGATCATACAGCGATGCTACCGTAGATAGTATGCCACGTCGTGTAGCTGGTTGATCTTTGGGGTCAAAGAAGAATCTGAATTTGTCAGAGTCGATATGCCAGTGGATCCCTAAAGCTCTCTCTAATGTAGTGTTACCAAAGTTGAGATCAAACTCCTTTACTGCTACAGCTCTTTCAGAAATAGGAATGCTATTCAGAAGCTGTCTGTCATTTGAAACAAACTTGTGCAGTCTAAGACCACCTGAGGCACACAGTGTTGAGCTTCCTCGCTACCTGAACAGCTTCTTCTGTGCTGGTTACACTGGTAACACCGTCATCTACATAAGAGTTTGATGTGATGAACTTTGATCCAAGAGGATACATATACTCATTCTCCTTAGCAAGGTGTTGTAGAGCGTAATTGGCGCATCCAGGGGATGAGCTGGCTCCGAATAGATGGACCTTCATATGGTATTCTTGGGGGTGTGAAGTTAATTCTCCCATTTTCCACCAGAGGAAACGAAGGTAGTTTTGATCTGCTTCATCCACTTGAAACTGGTGGAACATCCTTTCCACATCAGACATGAAGGCAACAGGGTGTCGTCTGAACCTTACAAGAACTCCAGTCAGATTGTTCGTTAAATCCGGGCCTTGGAGTAAATGGTCATTGAGGCTAGTTCCGTGATACTTGGCAGAGCAGTCGAAAACAACACAGAGCTTGTCAGGCTTTTTTGGATGATACACCCCATGATTACCACTTCTCACCGTTCTTTCCTTCATCTTGCACCTCTTCTGCTTCACCTCTCTCTATGGCCTCTTCCATAAATCATACATAATGCTACTTGTACCTTTCATCCCTTTGTAGTTTCCTTTTTAGATGATTGAGCCTTACAATGGCAAGCTGCTTATTGGCAGGAAGGTGAGACTCACTTTGAAGGGTAGAGGCATCTCGTAATGACCGTGGTCGTTCTTCCTTATGCCATGATGCAGTCTGGTCAAGAAGAGGATATCATCCCGAGACACGGTTTTGTCATCTTCACCAGCGTCCTTTAAGTCAGATTCCAGTACTTTAATAACCTCTGCTGGAGTCAACGGGGGCAGTTCTTAAACGCTGACTCTATGACAGATTGTGTTAAGCGTTGCGATTCCTGATGTGAAGACGTGCATCCAACAATGCTCCATCCTAGGTCTGTGTGGACTGCATAAGGTTCATCATATACACCTTAGATCACATGTTTTGGTGCCAGAGCCCTTGGGCAGTTGTAGCCTATCAGGAGACCAGCTTCACAATCCTGAAGAGGTGGAATTTTGTATACTATTGAAGAACGATGCTTCCAGTTTCGTGCTGTGTCACAGGTAGTTATGTGGGCACAGTTCACAGGAATGGAGTCTTTAGTGTAGGCAGGTGGCAAGTCGAGGATGACTTTAGAGTTGTAGCCCCTCACCTTGAGACCTGACACCTTTTCACTTGGCATGACAACATCCTTTACAGTCATGGTTGTCAACTTGAGTCTCACAGGACAGGAATCAGCTTGTAGTTTGTTGCTCAGTTCTTGGTCTATACACACAGTATCACTCTGTGTGTCAAGCAAAGCGTTAACAAGTTTTCCCAAATGCAGCCTTCCACTCAACAAACTGAATAGCATCGCCATTGAATACAGGTGGCTCCGTTGCAGGCAACCTGTTCAGTGATATGCTGTCTTGTACTGCTTGAGCGAGACAAGAGATATCAGACAAAAGAGGTGAGGATGATATCGTGGTGTTGATAGGTTGTTGAGTGGGAAATGGAACCACATGTTGCTGCACCGTAACACTTACATCCTGCTTATCCCCTGCGTTGATATCTGAAGGAAGAATGCTGGCTTTTTGTGACACTTCTTTCTCATATGCCTGTAGCCTGGCTCTAGAAACCTTCAGATCCTTCTCCGCCTTTAACCTTTCCAGTTCACACTTCAAGCTTCGATCTCCTGTATCATTGAGTATTCCGGTTTTTATGCTGCTACATCAGCTGCTGCATCCGCCCACTTGGCTGTAATGGACATAACTGTAGACCTTGATGATATGGGGCGTAAAACTGTAGAGCCGTAGACAGAATGAGCATAATCGTGATGGAGTAACTCACGAAGACTGCATTTTACATTTTCTCAAGGCATGCCATTCTGTCATAAATTCTGGCAAATCTTAGCCATGTCCTTAGTTACAGCTTCACAAGTGTCTATTCTACGTCTAGTGTCACAAGATGGAGCATTGTAGTCTCTGATTTCCAGATAGACATTCCTGATATCATCCCTACCTTTCTCAAGCACATTAATAAGTGCTACCAGCTGGCTATCGCCGATATCGCCTTTTAGCTCTTCTCTTGTCTTACGAGCCAGGTCTTTCCATTGTTCATACACCCTCGTAATTTTCCCTTCCTTTTTCAAAGCTTCGTCCTGTTTATACACACACATTTTCTCTGTGAGGTTTCGTTATCGTCCAGCACGGGGAAGTTCCTCCTCTTCTGTTCCGTTATGAGGGGCTGGCAGTTGTTGGTCTGTGTCTTTACCCAGTGAATGAATGCAGCACGCCATCCGGCATGCAAATTTCATTCGCCAATTTCATTGGCCTTTTCTAACTCTAGTCGAAGTGGATAGGTTCACAAGAAGGTTCTGTTTCTGACCACGTTACTTAACTTTAGATTTCCAAAAGTAAAAGTCCTTCCTCCCAAAAGCAATGTATATGTTCAATGTTAGCAGAGTTACAGTAACTGTAACACTGAGCACATAATATTCTGCTATCGCCAAGCATATTTCCAAAAAGGTTGAAATGTTCCATTAAGAACAGCATGGTGAAAAGCTGGAGTTGCAAACTGGAGAAAAGCTGTTGAAAAGATTAGTGAGCATGCCGAGACAGAAGCCCACATGATCAGTACGAACTATAAAAAGGGGGCCCTAAGTTGAAGCATTAAAAGCTCAGGGTGCAGAATGTTAATTACAAAATAAAAGAAAAATACAAAAAACTGAGATATCCTGTTTTAGTTAATAGACGTCACAAGATATTTGGCCAGTCGAGGACTTGCATTTCGGGGAGATAATGAAAGTAACACAAATAAAACAGAGGCAACTTTCTTGAGCTTGTTTACCTAGCAGAATATCACAGTGTACTCAGAATGCATCTGGAATGCATCCAGGTCACCCAATTCCCAAAAAAGAAGCCACAGGTTACACTTTTGTCCAATAGAACTCAAAATTATCTGATAAGAGCCATTGCAACACAAGTAAGGAAACTAATTCTGAAAGAGATTAATCAAGAAATATATTTTCTATCCTTTTGGATTGTAGATAATTGTAGGAATGATTATCTTAATATATTGTATTTGTGTATGACTATACAGGCCCCTTTAAGGGAGCCCCTTGTCTGTTTACGGTCTGCGTGATACGTCAGTTATGTTATGTTTGGTATACTGATTGAGTGCTGGAGCAGATGGTGGTAATGAACTTCAAGTTAACAATATCCAGGACTATTGTGATTTAATAGAGACACACAACATGGTGTCAGAAGATGAACCATATTCGCTCAGACATTTGATCGGAAGGTGATACACGCACATGTTGCTCCTAACTTCACCATGGCGGATTGTTTCCGAAGACCCGACCCGCTCAGTTTTGATGGAAATATTGCCGACAATTGGCGGATTTTCGAGCAGGACTTTGACATTTTCATTGTGGCGGCACACTACGATAAACCCTGATTTTAGGATTAAGGCTAAAAGTTGTCGTTTTGGAGAATTGATGGATGAGCTGATCTGTGACAGAGTATGTGGCGTCAATGGAGAAAGTTTAAGAAAATCTCTGTTAAGGGATAGCGACCTAACTCTCGCTAAAGCCATCTCAATTTGTTGTATACAGGAGATGACGGAGGAAAACAGTAAAACGTTGGCCACACCACAGACAGACACCAGTGTAGACGCAGTACAAGCGGTATCCAGTAAGAGGCGCAAACACACAAGGCAAGCTCCTCAAAAAGAGCAATGAGATTTACAAGCCATAACTAATTGCAGAAACTGTGGAAGTCGTCATGCAGCAAAGAGAGAGAAATGCCCTGCTTTCGGACAACATTGTCATAAATGCAACTTTTGCTGAAATGATTCATATTCTTACAAAGTACGTCGTCAATTCAATCAAAAGAAATACAACCACTGAAGTGGAAGACTCCTCCAGTCATGACGAAACTTTTTATGTCGACGGTATTGAACCTGGCAAGTGTGTCAACATTGGTAACCCCCCAGCATCCAGGCTGGAAGAAGGATTTGTCACCTTACACATAAATGCTATTTCAGTAGAGATAAAAGTGGACACAGGGGCCAAATGTAATGTAATGCCA
Organism: Triplophysa bombifrons; assembly: GCA_029783895.1. Taxonomy (NCBI): domain Eukaryota; kingdom Metazoa; phylum Chordata; class Actinopteri; order Cypriniformes; family Nemacheilidae; genus Triplophysa; species Triplophysa bombifrons. The sequence continues at coordinate 139,878 of CM056451.1, forward strand.
AAAAAGATATTCAAACGAATTTCCAGTGGTGGTGAGAGACCAGTCAGACTATAGCAGACACCCAACCTTGTAGCTTATGGTGGAAGCATAATCGAAACTGAAGACTTAGCAACATTGATGTGCAGTTTAAATGGACAAAATCATTCACTCCAATTCTACCTGGTGGATCAAGATGTCCAGCCATTGTTAGGTTTCTGTGCATGTTTGGACATGGGCATTGTCACAATTAGTCCACACGTTCACCTTCTCGATAGGGAGAGCAGTACTGAAGAAATTCTTGCTGAATATAAAGACTTGTTCACAGATGAGCTAGGAGAACTTCCAGTCACCTTTTCCATGACAGTGGACCCCAATGTGCAATCTGGAGTTCGTCCTGCTCATCGCATCCCCCTGGCAATGCCGGATTGTGTAAAAGCAGAGCTAGATCATATGCAAAGTGTTGGTGTCATGGTGGTCACACACAAGAAGGACAAAAAGAAATTAAGGCTATGCATCAATCCAAAAGATCTCAACACCGCTCTCAAAAGAAGTGTAGAGGAGGTGGCATCCCAGATATCAGGAGCAACCGTGTTTTCTGTCCTGGATGCAAAGAATTCTTTCTGGCAGATCCGCCTTGACCATAAATCCTCTATGATGACCACATTCAGCACACCATTTGGGCGCTACAGATTCCTTCGTATGCCCTTCGGTATAAATGCTGCAAGTGAAGTGTTTCAGCACACTATGTGTAACAGAGGCAAGCTAGTGATGGGCTGTGCAGTATGTAAACCTCACTCCCCGGCCTCAAGGACGCTCTAGCGTCAGACGCTAGAGACTGCAGTCTTTAGCCTCCTCGATAGAGCCCCGGCTCCCATGCCGAACCGACCCGGTTCGAGGCCAGCTTGGAGCGGTGCGTTCCGGTTACATATGGAACAGTTGTTTTCAGGGTACCCCTGTGCGGTAATTGTCGATGACATCATTAAAGGTGGTCGTAACACAACGCAAACACGATGCAAACCTGAATAATGTGCTGAACTGAGGACGAGAGATCAACCTGAAGTTGAATCCTGCAAAGTGCAAGTTTCGTCTGAACCAGGTCAGTTATATGGGACACGTTTTCACAAGTGACAGTCTAAAAGCAGACCCTGTGAAAACAAAAGCTATCTCAGAGATGCCAGCCCCGAACGATGTTCCTGGACTTCGGAGGTTTTTGGGAATGGCAAACTACCTGGGGAAGTTTATCCCAAATTTGAGTGATATCGCCGCACCCCTCAGGAATTTGACGCACAGAGAGACCGCATGGTGTTGGTATCAGCAGCAGCAACATGCGTTCGACACTCTTAAGTCATGCCCATCCAACCCGCCTGTCTTAGCATAATACGATGTGAAGAAGCCAGTTACCTTAACCTGCGATGCCTCAAGCTATGGTCTTGGTGCCGCTTGCCTACAAGATTGCAAACCAGTTGCATACTCATCTCGCACGCTCACAGACAATGAGACGCGGTATGCGCAGATTGAACTTAGTGCAAGCAAATACAACAGCTAGCAACTCCTTTTCTGAGACTATGTGTATGGGAAACCAACGATTGTGGAGACTGATCACCAGCCTCTGGTGTCAATTTAAAAAAAACCTATCCGCACAGCCCCTGCGCTTTTACATAGAATGTTGCTTCAATTACAGCGTTACGACATCACATTGGTGTACAAAAAGGGCAAACTGATGTATCTTGCCGACACTTTGTCTCGAGTTCCAAACACAGAAACCCCTGCAGCCGTGGAAAACGACTCATTCGAAGTTATGAGTGTTAAGTTCATTTCTACTGCTCGTCTGGAGGAACTCCGAAGACAGATCAGCGAAAGATGAAGTGCTGCAGACCCTCAGTTTTGTAATTCAAAATGGATGGCCAGCCAAAGAACACGGTGTTAGATCACCTGTGCGCCCATTCTTTCCTTTCAGAGACGAGTTAACTCTGGATAATGGAATAGTGATGAAGGTCCACAAATCAGTCATCCCTCGCTCTTTGCAGAGGTCACCCTGTTGTGAAAGCTACTAAACACAGAGCTATAGGTATCATTTTCTGGCCAGCAATGATAGCTGACATCACCACAGAAATCCTTTCATGTTCAGTTTGCAACAGCACAAAGCCTCACCAACAGAGGGAGCCACTCAAGCTGTACCCTGTTCCAGGTCTTCCCTGGTCCACGGTAGCAATGGACATGTTCGAATGGCCCAGATAATTAACTCGGCTGGTCGGCTGTCAGCAATCACGACAATCAACCTATCACTTCAAAGAGAGAGAGAGAGTGTCTCTATAAATAGTCAAGACGTCTTACCTTCACTCTCTCTTCAGTCTCAAGCATTGGTACATCAAAACTGCAAAGATGTCAGAGAGAGAATCAACCCCAATCGACAACTCCATCGGCGATCCGGGTCCTTCGACGTCCACAAGCGATGGCCAGGACACATCCGATAAACCGAGAGGCCGCCAGCATTCCCGCGCCGCTTCTACTACCCCGAAACACAGGGATACGCAGTCACCACCACCTTCCAGGCAGACATCGACGTCCCCGGCTTCCTCCTATGCGTCCATCCTTCCCTCAGTCCCGCCTATCGAGATGTGGACGGTTACTTTTCGTGGCGGATGAACAAAGCCGAACTGTACGGGTTGTACTCCTCTCTCCAGCCAGATTCCCTGACTGCACTAACTGTCACTCCATCGAGGGCAATAGGACAACCGAGGCAAGCCCGCGACTCCCCATACCTACGGCCGGATCAGATTCCATCGAGGAAAGACCTCCGTTCTGAAAACTGCCGCAGCGGTCCCTCCGCAAGCTTGGGCCGCGCCCCGGACGCCAGGACGGCACACCCGCAGTCTATCCCCCGCTCAGCAGCGCTCCAGCAGGCGGCATCCCCAGGCGCCATTCAAGCTCGCCACACTTCGAGCCGCCCCAGCAGTGCGAGCACGGCTCCGCAAGCGGCCCCAGCTCACCCACACATCCTCGCGTTCTCCTCCTGTAATCCCTTTCCAAGCCAATGGCCCGCTGCCCCGCCTTTGAACTCCAGTGTGAGACTGCCTCCACTGGCGTCACAGGCTCAGGCTCACAACTTCCCCGCCTTCCCTCTGGTCTCCGGCACAGGCAACGACAGTAGCTCAAGACCGGCCCTGCAAACAGCCCCAGCGGCCGCTATCCCCGGTCGATCTTCTAATTAAAAATGAAATCGACTCAAACTTCATGATCGGCCCCTTTGCCGCTCCCCCCTTTAAAACCTTCTGCATCAGCCCCATCGGTGTAGCTACCTGAAATAAATTCTCAGGCAAAAAACGACTCATATTTGACCTGTCGTCCCCCCATAATTTTCCATTCCCAAGCATTAACAGATTCATTCCGATCGAAGAGTTTTCCCTTCTATACCACGACATTGACCAAGCCATTAAACTCCTCAAAGCCGCCGGACCCGACGCCTGGCTCGCTAAAGTTGACATCACCTCCGCTTTTAAAGTGATGCCCATTAACCCAGACTTTTGGCATCTGTTCGGCATTCGCTGGCGCAATCAATTCTATTTTTCCGTTCAATTCTAGATTTTCGACATGCTGTCAGAGGCAATCTGTTGGATTCTCTCTAACAACTACTCCATTTCGTACCTCATTCACCTTCTAGACGATTTTCTAGTTATCTCGCGCCCAGACTCAATCCCAGCCGCGCATCTCTCGATAGTCCAAAAAGTCTTCGCCAAGCTCGGCATTCCCCTCGCCCAAGATAAAACCTCGGGTCCGAGCACGTCAATCAAATTCTTGGGCACCAATCTGGACTCACTGAACTTTCAGGCATCCTTGCCCAAAGAAAAAAATCGACAGATCAATTCTGATCGCTTCCACTCTCCTAAACAAACCCCATTGTTCCAAACGCGAATTATTATCCGTTCTCGGCCACCTCAATTTCGCGATGCGTATAATTCCCCAAGGCCGCCCGTTCGTTTCGCACCTCCTCTCCCTCGCTTCCTCAGCTCATGCCCTAGAGGACTTAATAACCTTAACCAGCGCATGCCATGACGAGCTAGGTTTATGGATAAAATTCCTTAATCAAAGGAATAGCTTGTCCTTCTTTTACAAGGACATGCGCGATCTCCCCGTCGACATTCAATTGTTCACCGACGCCACCCCCTCCGTTGGTTTCGGAGGTTATTACCAAGGACGCTGGTTTGCCTCCGCGTGGTCCCCCAGCTCCTAGAATTACCAAAGTCACTATTGTCCTCAGCTTTATTCGAGCTGTACCCTCTCGTAGTCGCCGCATATTTGTGGGGGAAGGAGGGTCTGCCTTAAGCATTACCGTTCATTGCAACAACGAAGCGACAGTGCACTGCATCAATAAAGCCGTTCACATTTTTCCGAACTGATGCCTTTTCTTAGACGCCTCATCTGGATATCGGCTAGTGATCAGTTTATTGTTACAGCTAAGCATGTTCCCGGTTCTGCAAACCAAATAGACGATGCTCTTTCCCGTTTTGCCTTCCAGAAATTCAGGCAGCTAGCACCAGAAGCGGACCCCCTCCCAACACCAGTACCTACTTTTTCGGAACGGATATTACCGTAAATCACCCACTAAGATCTCCCCTAGATTCTTCATTTTATTCTATCATCCAAGCTGTCTCAATCAGGACCTTTCTGTCTTACCTAACCGCACATACAACATCCCTTTTCCCGAGTTCTCTCTGCTTACCATCACCTCATTCATATCCTTCCTAAATATCAACAAAACCCTGCAAGCCAGCTCAATTAAAGGGTACCTAAGCGGAATTCAATTCTTCCACAAACTTATTTTTAACTCAACCTGCCAGCTATAGCCAGTCCTCAAACCTCCATGCTCATCAAAGGAATACAAAGAGCTCAACCCACCTCCCCGGACAAAAGACAACCCATAACTTTGGATCTATTTACCAAATGCATCCCTACCCTTCACAGAGGTTATCACTCCACGCACACCGCCCGCACACTCGACGCCATGTTCACTCTGGCTTTTTTCAGATTTTCGGATTTTCCATCTAACTCTTCCACAGCAGCCTGAACTCATCTAGAAGCCGGTTTCGGTATACCCGAGCCAACCACCAAACATACTCAGCAAATCACCACAAGTATTCTCAACAAGAGAAATACCCAAAAGCGGTATTATTATACTTCAAGTCACCCGTCACAGGCACTGAAAATGGGTCAAGTCGTCATAATGCAGACTCCAAAAGGTTATGATCATCTTGGCGTGGTGAAAGAGGTGAACAGAGAGCCCCGTTCCTACACGGTTCAGTGCAAAGGGAAAACATACAGGAGAAATCGTCGTCATATACTTCCTGTTTCAGAGCCTCCTCCATCACAGCACAATCCGAGGACATTAATTCTCAGAGAACTAATACACCTACAAAAGTCTCCTCAAATCCTACACCATGCATGCCACAAACACACCCTCCGCAACCACAATCAATATCTGCTGAGTTGCTAAAGCACTCAGTACAGTCTCCTGTCAAAGTCAGTAATGCACCTTACATAACCCGATCAGGTCGCATCTGCAAACCTAATCCGAGGTACGAGAAATTACTTTCATGTTGGCAGATATAAAAGGAAATATTGATATTGGTTTGATGCCTGTTTAATACTGTTCATTATTTTTTTCTTCTGTATATTGTGTCAAGCACTTTGTTATTGTGTTTTCAAGTAACAGGAGAATGTCTGAAGATTTATATAATTGAATATTTCTCAGTTTATAGGTTTAACTGTTATAACTATACAGTCGCATTGTTGGTTGTTCATGATGTTTACCCAGAATTGTATATTGTGCATCATTTAAAGTTTCACTTTGGCAAGGGGGCATTCAGCTAAAGGAAGAGGATGTAGATAATTGTAGGAATGATTATCTTAATATGTTGTATTTGTGTATGACTATACAGGCCCCTTTAAGGGAGCCCCTTGTCTGTTTCTGGTGTGCGTGATACGTCAGTTATGTTACGTTTGGTATACTGATTGCGTGCTGGAGCAGATGGTAGTAAAGAACTTCAAGTTAACAATGTCCAGGACTATTGTGATTTAATAGAGACACACAACTGGATGAAACTCAGAGAAAGTATCCTTTGTTGTCAGGTTTGTCCAAAACATGCAAACTAAGGAGCGCTTCATCCAGGTGTGATACAGGGCTCTCAAGTCTCGAGACACACGCAATTCAACCCGTTCACACGCTCACATGCCACAACTTGTTTCTTGAGGGATAAAAATAAGACTTTTCCCACAATAGATCTCCACCAGAGTGTCTTTATTCAGGTAAATAAGCTCTAAAGCCTCTTTTCTTATCTGGGGACAAGCCAGAAAAACGGTTTTATTCCACATGCAGTCTGAGCTTCTTGAATAAACCCCTCAGATGTGTAATCTGAGAAACAAACAGCTGCTTTCATTCACTGTCTTGTTCTTAACAGCCTCCTGTAGACACATCATGGTATATAAATGATGATTGCTAGTGAACCACACACACACATGATCCCAGCTTCTAAGGTCTTGATCCCTCATCACATGTATGTATGTTAGAGCAATTATTAGGCAGAGAAAACAAATTTATGGGCATAAACAACTCACGAATCCCACTTCTTCATATTTCGGGATCTTACTCTGTTTCTCTAGGTAACAAGCCTAGTGTAACTTAAAGAAAACTCAGAGAACAAATTTCAGTAGACAATGGAGATTGTAATTAAGCATGTCCACAGATCACCTTATCACATCTGTGCTTGCCAACCAATCTCCCAACTAATCTTTCCACCACACTTAAAAAGGGAATGGATGAGCTCATCACAACAAGGAAAGGGGGAAATAATAAACTCCAAATAGAACAAATAACATCACACTTTAAGACAAACATTGTCATTATTATAGATATTGTATACTTATTATGTATAAACAATCTCAAATGACTAAATTAACTCCTGATTATAAACCGAATGGAGGAGATATTTAGACAGTCCATTTCAGGATCTTCAAGAGTCGTCCAGGCTGACGAACACAATAATTGACCAGCCCCACTTTCTCTAGGATGGTGCATGGGCCCTTCCAAGATGTCAGGAACTTTGACGTAGGGGAGGGCATCTGGATTAGGACCCAGTGGTCCGGTTGCAGCTCTCTGGGTTGTGCAGGCCGGTCATATAGCTGTCGTTGGGCGTGCTAGACCTCTGCGAGGTGTTCTCTGACGAGGGGCATCACCCGGTCGATGCGCTCTCTCATCTGTTGGACGTGCTCCATCACACTTCGGTGAGGGGCGGGTTGGTGTTCCCAGGCCTCCCGGGGGACGTCCAATTACCTTCTAGGTTGTCTGCCGAACAAGAGCTCAAAAGGTGTGAAGCCGGTGGAAGCTTAGGGTACCTCTCGCACCCCGAAGAGTACATACGGCAGCATCAGGTCCCAGTTGCGACCATCCTCTGCCACCACACGCCTTAACATCCTCTTCAAGGTTTGGTTTAACCGCTCATCGGTCTGTGGGTGGTACACGGAGGTCCGAAGCTACTTTACTTTGAGGATGTGGCAGATGTCTGCAATCAGCCGGGACATGAACAGAGTTCCCTGGTCAGTCAAGATTTCAGAGGGATCTATCCCTACCAGGTCCATACCGATGCGTGAGAAGGGTACCTCAATAATGGGGAGAGGAATCAGAGGACTGGGGGGAGGTCTCTTTAGTGATGTTAGCTGGCATGTAGGACAACTTTGGCAGAACCTTTTACCTCTGTCTCCAAACCAGGCCCGTGAAACCGATCCCGGTGTTGGTGGGTATGTGCCAACTCCATCCCCGTTGCAGACTTAGTTTGACCAGTTGAAGTTTTTCCTCCCCCTGCCTCAGTGCAACACAGTACAACTGTCCTTTACCACAGTACTACAGTTCTTTAACACAAAATATGTTATGGGGTGGGGGACGGGGTCTTGCACTTCCTCGTCTTCTATCCGCATCTGGCCCCAACAGTTCCACAACTGGCCATTCAGTCTTACCACTCGTTCCGGGTCTCCCAAAGGGGAATGCTAAGGTTTACGATACAGCCAGCAAACCAGGTGCGTGGAACAGGGGAAGCAGGTTCCGTTGGCATATTGCATCCTGCCATATTTGAGACGGATCCATGAGATTAGAGATCAAGCTTTCTTATGTTGTTGAAATAACAGTTCTACCCAAACGATAGGGTTGAGTACATCAAGAGTTTTGCTACACAAATCGTACAAGTGACAAGGCAGTGGGGCGGGGTATCATCACCCTAACCCGATGTTATCAACATCGAGGTCGTTAGACAGAAATAAGTCTAAAGTTTGATTACTGTTTTGTGTCGAGCCAGTCACATTTTGGGTAACACAGGCAGAGTTGAATACTGTTTGTCTTTAAAAGTATCTATTTGATTATCAATGTTGATTTTTGAATATGATAGCATCCTGTTAAGCACCAGCACTTCAAACAAGTTAAAATTTAATCCAGATTTGTAATTTGCTTAAAATATTTTGATATAAATTGTTGCAAATAATTTCTTCATTTTTTAATTGATCTGATTGTTCGTGATGATTTTAAAGGTATCTTATATGTATGGCTTCAGAGAAAACATACAGTCAATATATCATAAAAGCATGAGGATTGTGCTGTTTTTTATGTGAGCTAAGTGACATGTCCCTTCTTGTTTGGCTCTCAGCCGAGGCAGTCGCATTTTTTTTCACTCCCCGTCCTTGCCCTTTTTTTCCCTGCTTTTGTCTCTTGTCTCGTCTCATCTATTGAGAGACTCTCTCTGCACTGCCCTCCAAACTTGGAAAATTATGGATCTGATCAACTGGTCTCTCAACGCAATTGACACCATTTTCTCGATTAGAAAACTGGGTTCGGGGGAACCTGTCTGCCCTGACGGAACGTTCGCAGCTGGCTACACGATGGACGCGTAGGAGAGATGGCGGATCGTGTGTCTGGCGGCTCTTTCCGTGGAGGACGTTGACGATATCTACCTATTTGGAACCATGATAACAGGTCTTGTGCTGATGGGATTAGGCTTTGCCCTGGGTTATCGAAGAATTCATAAAACGGGAACAGCTGTCCAAAGCCTCACAAGGCTGCCCGTATCGATTGAAGCTGTGGGAAGAGCGGTCAGCATTGAGACTGAGACTATTAATCGAAATATGGTTGTTATCAGGGAGATCTTAACAGCTATGGAAAGGAAAATTGATGGTATTGGAGATCAGAATTGACAATTGACAATGAGGGTTGGCGTGACATCTTGGAATACGGTTTCCCGACTAAACAAATCGCAATCTTATCATTTCGGCTCTCCGGATCCAGCAACGGCCTTGGTCAAGGCAGTTGGAAAATTAACCCTGTGAGAGCACTGCAGTGAGATGCTCTTGCGTCCCTCCCCCACTCTACAGACTCAGAACTATCACACACACATACAGACATTGACCTCACCGGATCCCACGCATCCGTAGCTTTGAACCGCCAGCCTGACAAATCTGGCGCTGGACCGGATGGCTGCTTGCCGGAGCTGGATTATTTTACCCTGTTGCAAGTCTTGTCTATGGTGTATTATGTGTATCTGTTTTTCTCACCACTTCCCTAATGTTATGCTGTATTTTTCTTCTTAAATCCATTTCGTTACACTGTACTTGTTATATGTGTAATGACAATAAATTGAATCCAATCCAATCCAATGTCGTGGCATTTAGCTATAACACGGATTGTTAAACCAGTCAGTCTGCTTCCTGGACTGAGCCCCAGTTAGTCAGACAGACATTAAAACTATTGAGACTATTGGTCAGATTTCTAGAGAGGACAGCAGCTCCTTACCATAATGGATGAAGACAGACTGCAGGGTAGTGACCGGGCTCAACTTGTTGATTTTTATCACATGATCCGTACTTCATAATGTATGCTGTCAGTTTATAACTTCTGAAATGTGTTTATGGATGATGAGCCTGATCAACGATCTATGCAAACTCCAGAGAGAGGTTTTAAATCGCTATTTTTTTTACATCCTTTTTATATGCCAACGTCAACACTGTTGCTGATAAGTTACTCCGGCAAATCCATCATGGATCGCAGATGAAGATGAAGTCTTAAATACAAGTATTAACCCTCGATGTTAATCTTTGTTTAAAATGAATGGTAAGGCTTTAGATTACAACCTGCACAGAACTGCATGGGTAAACTGAATTTACTGTAAATTTTGGTAACTATGTAGGTAGTGTTGGCTTGCTCACCGGGAGACTGCAATTATTTATTTATTTATTAATTAGATATTATATATTATAATAATCTTGCTTGTTCTATAAACACCATGCACTGTGCAAAATATAACTTTGGTTAATAGAGGGGTAGCAATCACAAACTGACGGCAAAGAACTGCATAAGTAAACTGAATTAACGGTGTAAGTTTAGGTAATTATAGTGTACCTATACGTGTAGGTATAAGGGAACAATATTTTAAATTTGGGTAATAAAGGGGCAGCAACCATAAGTGGGGACTGTTATGCTTTTGTTCCAGGGAGGTACAGGGTAAATATACACACAATCTGACATCCTTGACTCTGAAACCTTTTTTTAAAAAACAACTTATTTTAAAGTACATTTGCAATAATGTTTATTTATTGGCTACTTCCTCCTCTTATTTCAAAACAGATTAACAGCAATTGCCATAGGAGATGTTTAGGCTACAAGGTTTTCCTTCTTTTTCCACGCATAACCACAAGCAAGAATTTTAGTAAAAATATTCTAGAATGCTACAAGTTTATGGTTCTTAAAAGCTGAAGGATCAAACAGCACACAGCCATAACGTCAGTAATCTACAAAACCGATGGATTTATTAATGTCTGAAGCGAACGTTAAAAAACACCAGCAAATAAGTGGCAAAACCCTGGATAATAACAAATCTTTCATAATGACTTTTGCAATACTACTGTAGGAGCACATATTCTAATAATACTTGGTATACTTGACCTGCTATGCTAAACAATCTTACATTTTGAGGTAAAATGCCTACCTTTTTGTAATTATAAATAGGAATTATAGGTCAAGGTTTATTTTATTCAGAATTTCCCATGTAGGCTACTTTAAATACCTTATTAAAGTGTATTAGACCAAACACACACACCCATTGCCCAATTTAACTATCACCTCTTTTCAGCGGTTCTAATATTATGTAAATAATAATGAGTAAAATAAATAATGAGACACTTGTTTGTCAGTGTAAATAAACTGTGTAGTTAAAACACTTTAAATAGTAGTACTTTTCTCTGTAATTTATGGGCAAATAGTCTTGGAGTAGTTACAGGGTGTTACTCATGTGGGCTGTAAATGGTAGTGGTGCTTGTAACCCCTTTGTTCTATGTAGTTACAGGTTAAGTATAACTTCTGCGGGCCACAAAATTCAGTTTAACCTTTTTACCCCTTGTTTTATGTAGTTGGAGGTTAAGTATAACATCTGCGGGCTGTAAATTGTAATGGTGCTTGTTACTCCCTTGTTCTGTGTAGTTACACGGTAAGTGGTGCTTGTTATCCCTTGCTCTATGTAGTCATAGGTTAAGTCTGCGGGCCGTAAAATGAAGTCAGATTTTTTACTCCTCTTTTTCTATGAAGTTAATATGTTCTATGAGTCATGTACAATAAATATACACAAATCGATATCCTTCACTCTGCAGCATTCATTGTGAAAAAAAAATATTTACATTTATCATATTTACCATACTTTATTTAAATGAAATGTTCACTAGTGTTAAGCAAGAAGGTGCAGAGGCTGTGCTGTCTTAATTACTGAAGCCTACTACCCCTCCTAGGGCATCCAAGGGTCCTCCAAGCATCTCTGTCCTGTGACAGTCTCTTCAGTTGTCCCGAATTGTAGCCTGCCTTCTTGCAGTCCGTTTCCAGGTCTCGGTGCCAGGTGTTCCTTGGCCTGCCTTGCTTCCTTTTGCCTTGGGGGTTCCACGTGAGGGTGTCTAGTGGTGTTGGAGGGCGGCTTTTGCAGGATGTGCCTAATCCATCTCCAGCATCTCTGGAGTATTGTTTCATCTAACGGGTGTTGTCCACAACCGTGTGTCTACTGCGTCTTTTATTCTGTTGAGAATAATTCTATTAAAAACCTTGCTGGGGATGGACAGCAGGGCTATCCCTCTGTAGTTATTACAGTTGGTAAGGTCTCCTTTCTTTGGTAGCTTGATGAGGTAACCTTCTTTCCATTTCGTTGGAATCTGTCCTTCCTTGTCTTCTTGAAGAGTGGGTAGAATAAATTCACCACATTTTGAACATCTGCTTTCAGAGCTAATGCTAGAATGTTGTCTTGCCCTGCCGCCTTTCCACTCTTCAGTTGTTTAATGGCCTCACATTTCTCCTCCTTCGTAGGTTCGCTGCAGTCTATGGGTAGGTCTTTGTCTGCAAGAGGTATTTCTGGCGGGTTCTGGGGGCATGGTTTATTCAGCAACTCTTCAAAGTGTTTCATCCACTTTTTTCTTTGTCTCTCTTCTCCCATGATGCTGTTCTCATGTTTGTCCTTCACAAGCCTCTCTTGTGATGTTGTACAGGTCTTTCATATTGCCTCGCTGAGTTGCTGCTTCTGCCTCGTCTGCCAGTGAGTCAATGTAGTTTTTCTTGTCTGCCTTTACACTTTGTTTGGCACACTTGTTGGCCTCTCTGTATGCCTCCTGTGTCTTGGTCTTCTCTGCTCTTGTGCGGCTGTTGTTGAGGGCTGCTTTCTTCTCTTTCCTTGCCTGGATCATTTTCAGGGATTCTGTTGATATCCATTCCTTGTGATTTTGGTCACTGTTTCCTTTACTGCTTTCCATCTGTCATTGATGGTTTCTTCTTAAAGCAAGTCCTGCAAAGATTGGTACTTGTTGCTGAGAGTGAGTTTAAACTCTCCGCACTTAGTAGGTTCTTTGAGAAGTGTGGTGTTGTATTTCTGGCGTTGTCGTGTTACTACTGTCCAAGTTTTCTTCAATTTGAGCTGCAGGTGTGCCACGACGAGGTGATGGTCTGAAGCAACGTCTGCTCCTCTCCCATCTTGCAGGGATCTCCTGAACTTTCGTGTGATTTACACATGGCCTATCTGATTTTCAGTAGACAGGTCCGGGGATACCCATGTCGCTTTGTGTATTCTTCGATGGTGGAAGATGCTGCCGCCGATGACCAGGTTGCTTGTCTCGCATAGGTTAGTGAATCGTTCTCCGTTATCCTTTATCTCTCCCAACCCTTAAGATATCTGGAATATAGTATCTTTTTGAAAATAGCTATCTGGAGCAGAAATCAAATCATTTTATTTGCCTCAAATGTTGCATGCATTTGTTTCATGAGACTAGTAGACACAGAAGTGACAAGCAATTTGCTTTTTATATAAATGGCAATATTATATTTTGCCAATTTTATTTTATTTGTTAAATGCTATGACATTACAGTATATTTAAATTAAATGTAATATTTTAATTTCAATATTTAGTATTTACAATTTGTAAAAAAAAAGAAATAATAGCGAACAGCCCATAACAACTTGAAGAACATAAAACACTGCAGTTGGTAGGCTGGTTGCCCTCTTTGAATCATTTAAATTGAGGTAGAACAAACATATTTATATGATGAAGTGAAAATCAGTCCCTGACTCAGTCTCTTTACTATGCTTAATCTTTTTATGCTTAAAGTTTTTGCGCATTTCTTTAATTTCATATGCCAGATGATGAAACCATGGCAAAGAACTGACCAAGCTTTAATGTGTTATACGTTAATCTGTGTAAATATAATTGAACCCAATCCATGACATTCCTGTCATGATTCTGCTATCATGTCTTGTCTATTATTGTTGTTGGGGTGGAGTCATGGCATAGCACTAGGTTATGTGTGGAGGGAGAGATAGTGATCCTATCGGCTTGCTATAATCTCTCTCTGGTGTGCGTCTTTGTTCCCGCCATCTCGTTTCCTCATTAGCTTTCCTTGAGTGTTCATCCCTATCACCTGATCCTTGTTAATATCCTTTGTCTGTCTCTCTTTAAAACATCCTTGTGTCTATTGTCCTGTGCTCAGTCGTTGTATGTATCTATGTACTTGAATATACTTGTTCCTGTACTCCACCGTGTCGTGCATTTTGCCTAGTTCCTGAGTGTTAATTCCTGTCTACCTTGTTCATGTTTTTCGTAGCTACTGTCTAGTCCTAGTAAGTGTTTTAGTTTAGTTCATGTCTAGTGTTGTTAGTTCAGTTTAAGAGTCAGTGAGTCTTCGACCTGTTTTCTTTTCTGTTTGTTTGGTTATACCTCATCGTGGGTCTTTGTTTTGTGTTCTTTGTTTAAATAAAACCCTTTTTGTCAACCCTGGTACCGCTGCCTGCATTTGGGTTCTTGCCCCGTATGATATCCCTGAGAATTCCATGACATACAACTGGGGTGTCACGGAACGGGGTGGATCAGAACCCAAGCGCAGGCAGGTGAAGGTTTAACAAAAGACTTTTATTACTAAAACAAAAACTCACGATTGGGAGAGCAGTGCGAAACAAGAAATCAAACTAAAATACTTTCCGCAAGGGGAACAAAAACAAACCAGGCAAAACGAATAACCAAATGATAAGTCCAAAACACAAGGAGCACGAATAACAGGAACGAGGTAATCCACAATAAACAAACGGGAGAGCACAGGAGTAAACAATGTGAAATCACGACATGAATAGCAACAATCCGACAAGAAACAGAGAAACAAAAGGGATACAAATAGATAACAACTAACAAGGGATAATTACAAAAGGAAGGTGATGGGCAGGTGACGGCGATAAAACACTAAACGGGCAGATGATGGGACAGGTGATGAACGTTAAACTCTAACGGGGGGAACAAGGGGGCGGCGCTATACGGAAAACAGGAAGAAATGAATGTTAAAGCATACCGTCACGTGTCTCCACACAAAACAAAACATAATCACGAGACATGGTACTGTCACAACCCTGCCCATTAGGCACGAAATCTAAGAACAGGAAGGACAGGATCGACAAATGGAGTTCTAACACTTTTTCATTCCGGGACACTTAAAAGGTCAACATTGATTTATCATATTTTACACATTAAAACTTATCAAAAGTAATAATTCATAAACAGCTTGATTTATTTGTGACCAAAAATCATAAAATCAATTCAATAAAAATGTATCCTAGTCAAAGTTAGCAGACAGACGGCCCAGACTTATATGGAACGCATGCTAATGCTAACTTTCTCCCATTGTTGTCTACAGCATTCTGTAGGTGATGCACACCATGTAATATTAAAGTTCTAACAGTATAAATATATTTTACCCTTTTGTTCCCAAAACTTTGCATATTGTTACCCTTTACCTACTATATGTAGCCTACTGTAGGCAAGGCAAGGCACGTTTATTTATAAAGCACATTTTATACACAAGGGCAATTCAAAGTGCTTTAGATAAAATGATTGACAGAGAGAAATAAGACGTATCTTAAAAATGATTTAAGATCACAAATACTTTAGATTTCAAGAAACAATAAAACGGCAATAAAATTGATTACAAATGTGAGTGTATTTTAAAACGAATAAGAGCAAAAGAAAAGGAAGTTAGAAATAGAAGTGCAGTTGATGTAAACCAGCGCAGTGCTCAGGTTGTGAATGCACAGCTAAACAAGTGTGTTTTTAATCTAATTAAAAACCTTAATTAAAATAAAGGTTTCAGATGAGTCACGGATTTATAGTTCTTACCCTGTAACTTCGTGGAACAAAAACAGTCCCCATTTATATCTGTTTCCTACCCCTTTATTACCCAAATTTAAAATATTGTTCCCTTATACCACACGTAGGTACACTACAGTTGTCAAAACTTACACCGTAAATACAGTTTATTCACGCAGTTCTTTGCTCGTCGTAATCTAAAGCGTTACCAAATTAAGTGGTGCAACACAACTCAAATTAAAATAAAAACAGGGTCAACAAACCCTAGATTAGCCCTAAACTCTGTTTACTTGAATCCTTATTGGTGCAACCCAACCTAAGAGTATTTATGTTTAGCATTAGCCAGCACTATCGAGGAAAGGCAAGTTTATTTATATAGCACATTTCATACACAAGGGCAATTCAAAGTGCTTTACAACTTCAATAACTGCACTAACTCATCTACTGAACTGTAACTCATCTATTGCATTATTGCATCTATCGCATAACTAACTGCATCTTCTCATTTATTGCACTATAGCTTCAATAACTGCACTAACTCACCTACTGCACTGTAACTCATCTATTGCATTATTGCATCTATCGCATAACTAACTGCATCTTCTCATTTATTGCACTATAGCTTCAATAACTGCACTAACTCATCTACTGCACTGTAACTGTATATCTGCATCTACTCATGTATTGCACCGTACCTTTAATAACCACATTAACTCATCTACTGCACTGTAACTTTAATAGCTAATGTCTGTAACTAATGCACACTCAGGTCACTTGCACTATTGTATAGTCTATATTGTTATCTGTTTATAACCTCCTGTACATTAATGTTCACAGTATATAGCCTTCTGTATATATTGTCATAGTACATTCCTTCTGTAAAGTATTTTCATAGTACATGCCCATTGTATAGTAATTTCCAATAAAGTTGAATCTAATCTAATCTAATCTAATAAAAATGATTGAAAAAATTAAATAAGACCTATCTTTAAAAGGCAAATGATTTAAGATCACAAATACTTTAGATTTTAAGAAACAATAAAACAGCAATAAAATTGATTAAAAATCTGAGTCTACATATAAAAAATTAGAAATAGAAGTGCATTTGATATGAACCAGCACAGTGCTCAGGTTGTGAATGCACAGCTAAACAAGTGTGTTTTTAATCTGGATTTAAAAGTAGCTACTTTTGGTGAACGTTGATTTCTTCTGAAGCAGATTCCAGCTACGGGTGGCATAATGCCTTAACGCTGACTCGCCCTGTTTTGAATGAACTCTTGTTATCTCCAACTGACTTGATCCTGATGATCTGAGAAGTCTGTTTGGTTTATATTCAATGAGCATATCTGAGATGTATTTAGGTCCTAGACCATTGAGTGATTTATAGACAATTAATAATTCTTTGAAGTTGATTCTAAAAGTAACTGGTAACCAGTGTTAGGACCTGAGGATTGGAGTGATATGCTCAGATTTTTTGGTTCTGGTCAGAATCATGGCAGCAGCATTCTGTATGAGCTGCAGCTGTCTGATGGTCTTTTTGGGAAGACCTGTAAGGAGTCCATTACAGCAGTGGTTTTCAAACTTTTTAAAGAGCGACCCTAAAAAAAAAAAAAAGATTTGGCGTCCCACCATAGATATTATATAATATATAATTAACTGTGCGCGCATTTCTTTATATATATATACGTATACAGAAATGCGTCCACACGTAATATCTACACATATATATTAGCCTACGGAGCAAGATTGGGGTAAATAATGAGTATGTGCGCGTGTCTATGTGTTTATAAAACTTACTTAATGAGAAGGGTGGGCCTGCTTACTCTGCACAATCTGTTCCCAAGCTGGATCGCAAGACGAAAGGGAAACACGCATGTCTCCATTTGACTAGTAAGTACAAATTTTAACCATAGTCTGTGTTCTTCTCACCCAACTGTTAAGAATGTTACTGCTTTCAAATGCATAGAGACTGTGTCTGTCCCCCGAATAATACAACCAAATAATAATTTATTTAAAAGTCAGAGAAAAAATCTTATCATGATTAAACCAAAAGACAATATATTTAATGAGCAAAACCAACGCCTTAAGTTTGGGCTACTTAATATTAGATCACTAAATCCAAAGGCAGTTATTGTAAATGAAATGATCACTGACAACAGTTTTGATATACTTTGCCTTACTGAAACCTGGCTTAAGCCAAACGATTACTTCGGTCTAAATGAGTCTACTCCACCAAGCTACGGTTATATTCATGAGCCACGTCCGGTTGGTCGAGGTGGTGGTGTCGCAACAATCTTTAGAGACTTTCTTACCGTTACTCGGAGAACAATGCATACATTTAAATCATTTGAAATGCTTGCGTTGAACATAACAGTTCCAAACAAAAGTAAAAAATCATTGGTCTCTCTTACATTGGTTACTGTGTAGAGACCTCCTGGGCCTTACACTAATTTTCTGATAGAGTTTGCAGACTTTCTATTGGTTAACGTCGATAAAGTACTGATTGTTGGAGATTTTAATATCCATGTAGATATTGCTAACGATCCATTAGCTGTGGCGTTTAAAGAACTACTAGACTCTTGTGGTGTAACACAATACATCAATAGACCTACTCATCGCCTTAATCATACCCTAGACTTGATTATATCTCACGGAGCCGATCTAACCGATATCGATATTATACCTCAAAGCGACGATGTTTCCGATCACCATCTTATAACATGTACACTGCGCACTGCAGAAATCAGTTGTATATCTCGTTATCGACTGGGTAGAACAATCACCTCAACTACTAAAGATAGTTTCGTAAAGAACTTGCCAGACCTGACTCCTCTAATAACTTTTCCAACTAATATAGAATCGCTCGATGACATGACCAGCAACATGGGCACCATTTTCTCTAATGCATTAGAAGCGGTCGCACCTATGAAGTCAAAAAGGATTAATGAAAAGATCATAACACCACTCGCGCCCTAAAAAGAGAAACGCGTAAACTGGAGCGAAAATGGAAACAAACCCAATTAGAGGTCTTTAAAATTGCATGGAAGGAGAGTGCAAGCTGTTACAAAAAGGCACTAAAAGCAGCAAAAGCCGAGCACCTCCGTAAACTCATAGAAAATAACAAAAACAATCCAAGGTTTTTATTTAGTACAATTGCTAAACTAACAAACAAACAGACTCCACCTGACCTGGGTATTCCGCCGCACCTTGGTAGCAATGAATTCATGAAGTTTTTTACTGAGAAAATCGAAATAATTCGAGACAACATAGCTAAAACCAAACCTCCAAGTGTGTCGGAAGAATTAGTTTCAACCGTCACCCAAAAAGAAAAGCTAGAGTGTTTTCTCCTATAAATCGGGAAGATTTAATTAAAATTATTGCAACATCCAAACCGACAACATGCTTATTAGACCCCATTCCGACTACTTTATTAAAAGAGTTACTACCTGCTGTAATTGAGCCCATTTGTAACATAATCAACTCGTCAATTAATCTAGGACATGTCCCAGGTCCCTTTAAGCTGGCTGTAATAAAGCCTCTTATCAAAAAACCAAACTTAGACCCCAATGAACTTGGAAGCTATAGACCGATTAAAAAATCTCCCGTACTTGTCTAAAATACTAGAAAAAGTAGTGTCAACTCAACTGTGTACCTTCCTACAAAATAATGACATGAACGAAAAGTTTCAGTCTGGCTTTAGACCGCATCACAGCACTGAAACTGCGCTCGTTAGAATTACAAATGACCTCCTTATTGCTTCAGATAAAGGTAACATCTCACTCTTAGTCCTGCTTGACCTTAGTGCTGCTTTCGATACTGTAGACCATAAAATACTACTAGATCATTTACACAATTATATCGGTATTCAGGGACAGGCACTGCAATGGTTCAGATCTTACTTAACAGACAGATATCAATACGTCCATTTAAATGGGAAATCATCAAATCTTACGCAAGTAAATTATGGATTACCTCAGGGATCGGTTTTAGGACCCTTGCTTTTCTCCATATACATGCTGCCCTTCGGCAACATTATTAGAAAACATGGAATTAGCTTCCACTGTTATGCAGATGATACTCAGCTATATATCTCATCAAGACCAGATGATTCCTTTAAGTTATCCAAACTGGCAGAGTGCATCGAGGACATAAAACATTGGATGACTAGTAATTTCCTCCTTTTAAACTCTAGCAAAACAGAAATATTACTTATAGCACCAAAATCAAGTAAACAGAATATCTCCGATTACAGCCTGCAAATTGAAAGCTGCACTGTTACTCCAACAAATACAGTTAAAGACCTAGGCGTTATATTAGACGGCAACCTGTCATTCAAAAATCACATCTTAAATATCACAAAAACAGCCTTCTTCCACCTTAGAAATATTGCCAAATTATGAAATAGTCTATGTGTTGCAGACGCAGAAAAGCTTATTCATGCATTTGTGACCTCACGGCTTGACTATTGTAATGCTCTACTTAGTGGTTGTCCTGTATCATCGATAAACAAACTACAGTTAGTTCAGAATGCAGCTGCCAGAGTTCTTGCCAGGTCAAGAAAATACGATCACATAACCCCAGTTTTATCATCGCATCACTGGCTACCCGTTAAGTATCGTATTGATTTTAAAATTCTTTTAATTACTTACAAAGCCCTGAACGTTTTAGCACCTACTTACTTAACCAAGCTTTTATCACGTTACAACCCATCACGCGCTCTCTAAGATCTCAAAACTTAGGACTTTTGACAACACCTAGAAT
The DNA here is from genome assembly GCA_029783895.1 of Triplophysa bombifrons. Lineage (NCBI taxonomy): Eukaryota > Metazoa > Chordata > Actinopteri > Cypriniformes > Nemacheilidae > Triplophysa > Triplophysa bombifrons. The sequence goes on from CM056451.1 coordinate 160,299, forward strand.
AACAAAATCCACCAAAGGGGGACGAGCTTTCTCATACGTAGCACCTAAACTCTGGAATAGCCTTCCTGATACTATTCGAGGGTCAGACACACTCTCCCAATTTAAATCTAGATTAAAGACACATATTTTCAGCCAAGCTTTCACTTAATGCATAGTTAATGAACAGCAGCTACGCTAATTGTTCTCTTTATTCCCTTTCCGCCTCTGCCTCGGGATGCCCATCCCAAGGTAGGAAGAAGTTCCACCATGTCCAGATGACCGACAGATGCCCATCCCAAATTTGAGATTACGCCAGCTACAGCTGCAGACTGACTGACCATCCCAGCTCCATCTAAGGCAATTCCACCACCAGCCAAGAGAAATATGACCATCGGAACCTCCCAGCTCAGACCACTACATCCCCAACCAAGAGCAAAGACGGACTATTTGTCTTATTAATGCTGAAGTTACAATATTTGGTATTAAATGCTAAACCAAAACGACATGTCAGCAGTCTGAGTGCAGCTATGACACGTCAGAGGGGATCTGGCCCTCCCGGTTGATCCTGGTTTCTCCAGAGGTTTTTTTCTCCATTAATCAATCATTGGAGTTTGGGTTCCTCGCCACAGCAGGGCAGTGTTGGCCTGCTCACCGGGAGACTGCTTTCATTCATTTATTTATTTATTTAAAAAACTATATATTATTTATTAGAATGATCTTACTCCTTGAATAAATACCATGCACTGTGCTGTGTTTAAACTTTTCTGTTTTTACTGTTTGCCCCTGTAAAGCTGCTTTGAAACAATACACTTTGTGAAAAGCGCTTTATAAATAAACTTGAATTGAAATTGAATTGTCTGAAATTCAAGGAAAAAAGTTGCAAACTCATTGCATTTGTCATCAGACAGCATTCCCCTGGGAACTTGACTCTCGGGATTTGTTAGTCTATCTTCATTTGTAATCCAGTTCGTGTGAGTGTTATTTATTTTGCAGTTTATAATGTTAGAGAAAAGGTTCTGTCTAGCTTTGCCCAAGTCGACATTGTAGGCATGCAGACTGTCTTTATAGATGTTATAGTGAACTTAAAGTTTTGTTTTTCACCACATACGCTCAGCTTTTCTGCATGTTCTTTTCATGCTTTGTACTGCTGGTGTGTTTCTCCAGGGTGCTTTACGCCTGCCAGTTATAGCCTTGACCTTTACTGGAGCAATGGCATCGATAGCATTTTTAACTTTTGCATTAAAGCTATCGAGGAGAACATCCATAGAGTCAGCATATATACTTGGTGACAAAGACATAGCATTCATAAATAGCCAGCTGCCCCACCAAAGACATAGCATTCATATCAGCCATTTGCCCCACCACATTGTGTTCATTAGTCGCTGTAACAGGCCCATCTGAAACAGTATCTAATACATTATTACACTTAATGTCCTCCACTGAGTCTGCAGATATACTTGGTCACAAAGACATAGCATTCATAAATAGTTTACTGGTCTTCTCATTTATGAATCTCTTTTTTTATAGAGACGGGTCTATCTTCAGTGGCAGGACTGATTGATATATCAAAGAAAATACAGAAATGATCAGACAGTGCCACATCTCTAATAATAGTGGATGAAATGTTTAGACCTTTGCTAATGAGCAGATCCAGAGTGTGTCCACGATTGTGTTTGGGATCGTGCACATGCTGGATCAGATCTAAAGTGTTTAAAACATTTAAAAGTTAATTTGCAGTGTTGTTTTCTGTCTTGTCTACATGTATATTAAAATCTCCAGCAATAACAAATCAGTCAAATTCTGAGGAATAGCTGATGGCAGTTCTGAAAAATCATCAACAAAGACTGGGGAGAATTTGGGAGGTCTGTAAATATTTGTAAACAGAATGCGTGGTACACCTTTTAAAGCAATACTCAAGTTTTCAAAGGACAGGTAGTCACCAAGTCAAACTTGCTTGCAGTCAAAGAGATCTTTAAATAGAGCAGCTATTTGTCACAGGTCGGGGCAGACCACCAATACTCTAGCCCCGGACACCAGTACCACCTCGAGGAGACCCCGGAGTTCCCAACAAGCAGACAGACAACAAAGTTAAAAATGAACAAATTGAATTTTATTAAATTAGTTTAAAACTGCGCACTCTAAAAACTAATCTTCTTTCTCTTGCCCGTACTTCCCCTGAGGCCGGCCCAACACAACGGTAAGTTTACAAGGGGGGGCTTCCTTTTACAGGTAGTCAACGGTGGATATGCAAAACAGACTTTCCTTGGCAGATGTATAGCGGCTGATATCCTGAGGGAACTTTCCTTACAGGTCGGCACCGGTGAGTATGCAAAGCAGACCTTCTTCCACAGATCAGCAACTGTGAGTATACCGAACAACTTCCCTTGCCAGGTGTAGTGTAGCAGATATGCTGAGGGAACTTCCCTTACAGGTCAGCAGCAGTAAGTATGCAGACAGGCCTTCCAAAGTGAGCAAGCAGCAGGGAACACAAGAGACTTTCTTCTATAGGCTCCAGCAGATATGGAGAAGAGGCTTTCTTCGTAAGCAAACAGCAATGGAGACGTTCCTGTACAAGCCGGAAAGGGTACATATACAGACGGCCTTTCCCAGGTAAGCAAACAACAGTAAACAAAACGGATTTTCTTATACAAGCCACAATGAAGATCCAGACAGGGCTTTCTTATACAGACACAGCGGTGAGCAGGTAGATGGGTGGCCCGTCTAGATAGATCTTATAATAGCTCTTTCCAGGTCCTTAGTGGGGAACTTCAGCTCTACAAGTAGACAGTACTCACGGTCACAGGCACGGACATCGGCAAGAAAGGTGCTCCACACACTCCAATAAAACTCAAACCAATCCGCCGCAATACACACGTGTAATTATCCACAACACACAAACTGAAATCCAAGTACTCACAGCAACGTAGGGCTTATACTCCGCCGCCCTGACCGAGACCCGTCTCCTGGAGTCGAAGTGTCTGATAGTAGTAAGGAGATAGAAACCACATAGACAGTACTTCACTTCTACATGCAAATCTGCCCGCCAGCCTCGCTAGCTCCTCTTCTCTCACACACCTGAGACACGATGAAGCTCTGATATGATAGGGCAATGCTCCTGTCGGCCTCTCGCTTTCACATCGCCAGGGAAAACCCAGCAGAAGGGAGTATTCTCATTCGTGGGTGCATCCGTTCATGTCCGTTTTCGTTTTCTCCTAGATCCTTATTCACAGCATTTATTCCTCTTCAACCAAGTTGAATGGTCTGGTCCTTTTACCCTTCTTGAACTCACTCTTCTTATGTCCACTCGCTAAACTGCTGCCTCTTCCTCCAACCGGAACGGGAATGAGAGCTCCACAATAGCAACAACAACAACAACGACGACGACAACCCTCTTCCTTCCTTCAACATCCCTTTTATAGCCCATCCTTCTCTGTTGAGTCCCAATCAGCAATCGCCACGTTTAACCAGCACACCTGACGTTTGTTTGCTCGTTGAATCCCCGGCCGAGCGATCCGAACTGGCTGGGTGTTTCATTTAAATCGGTCCGGCGGGAAACCACCCTCACAAAAATAGTTCCGCTAGCCCGTTCTCCTGTTGTCACCCCGTGACATATTCCTCCACCTTTCCTAACAGCTCAGCAAACATTTATAAAAATAAAGTTTGGGGGGGCAGATTCATTGAGGATCGTAGCACTACAACTATCATCTAACCAAGTTTCATTTAGAAACATGAAGTCCAGTTTGTTACTGGTGATGAGGTCATTGACCAAAAAGGATCTGTTTTTTAGTGAACAGATGTTTAAAAGTGCTAATTGAATAGTAACTGTTTTTTGTTTTTCACTCCTGTCATTTTCAGAGTGACGTCTAAAGGTATTAGATTAGATAGCTTTGCCATACGACTGGAAAGGGCCTTAGTTTTTCGTTCACTTATCAGGAAACACTGGGTTCCCACTTGTTCTGCAAATATTTGAGATTGTTTCTGTTATCATAGCAGGGACCCAATTCATATCAGTTACCAGTGCTCTTTGCAGACTTGTTTAATCCATCTCCAGTAAATGGGGGTTTGTGTGATCCCTGGCGTTGTGGCAGAGGCCGGAGAGCTCTTTCAGAGGGAACAGGTTGACCAGGTTGACCCAGAGGCTTTGGTGGTTGTGGGGCCCGTCGCTTTTTAGTTGAGACCTGTTGTCATGGTTCTGCCATTTCTGTTCAGGCTTTTCCAGCCATGGGGTAGAACCATGATAGTATCACGTGTTTAGTGTGAGAAAGACATGCTTGTGTATATATATTGACATGGCATGTGCTTTCTCGTGTCTCATCTATGGCCCTGCCCCTCTCGTTTCCTCGTTAGCTTCCCTTCAGTGTTTCATTACCCACACCTGCCTATTGTTAATTATCCTTTGTTTGTCTCCCTATTTAATGCCCTTGTATTCTCTGTCCTTTGCTCGTTTGTTCTTGTATCCTGTTCTTCCTGTACTCGCTGTTTGAGGACTTGTTTGGAGATATTGTAAGGGTGCTGTGTTCCAGTGCTCTCATCCAGTGTCTAAGATGTTGCGTTGTGTTTCCTGTCTGTGAGTTTTGTTCTCAGTCTAGTGTCAGTTTGTCTGCGTTCCTGTTTGCCTGATTTTATTTTATTTAAATGTTTCCTGTTTACCCCCTTGTGGGTTTTTGCTTTGTGTTTCTTGTTTAAATATGAAAGTCTTTTGTTTAACCTCACCACCGTCTGCCTGCAATTGGGTTCTCTCGCCACACGCCCTGTGACACCTGTGGACTCGCGACAATAGAGTGGGAGAGTTTTGTTCCAGCAAATACTTGTTCCTCCATTTTCTCTGAGAAGCTCAAAAGAGATGATGTAGTAGAGGGGAGAGAGTGTGTAGTGAGAGGGGGTGTGAATCTGGTGTTTCTGAAGACTGAAATATGTTGTTTTTTCTCTCCCGGTTGTTACTCACAGAAATGTCCTTGGGTGTCGAGTCCTTGTCATCGTCCGACTGATGTGATGTCACTGGGCAGGGTACAGCCTGAGTGGTATTATCCAAATGTCCATCCAACTGCTGAGGTGGGTCACTATCGCCAGGTGTATGTGTGGCATTTAGGAGTGGAGTGGCACACTCTACTGATGGGTGAAGGAAGGAGAAGAGGATATTGTCCTTTAGCACTCTTGAACCAAGTTTGTTTGGGTGGAGGCCATCTGTTGTAAAATGTTGTCTTTGACTCCAAAAGAGATTAAAGTTTTCAATGAAGTTCAGTCCTCTCATGTTGCAGGTTTTTGTAGCCATATTTTCAGACTGAGTAGCCGAGAGGTCCACTGATGAATAACTGAACTTTTAGCTTTCCAAGCATTTCAAAGAGTTCATTAAAATCTCATTTTAGGAGCTCTGACTGCTCTTTTTGATTATCATTTTCCCCCACATGTATGACAATCCGATTTAGAGACTTATGTTGTGTCAGGATGTTGGACAGTTCCTTGCTTACATCAGTAATCATTGCTTGAGGGAAATAGTATGTACATATAGCCCTGCTATGAAGGTTTCTGACAATAGAGTCCCCCACTATCAGAGTATTTGGCTCGGCTGCTTTCCGAGCAGAGTGTCGTTGCCTGTTTGACACAGAGCGTCTGCCAACTGCAGTGTCCACTTTTGATTTTTGCCTGACTACATTTGGGGATTCTTCATCCATATTCATTAGTGCCTCAAATCTATTTTCAAGATGTACAGGGGTGGCAGAATACCAACATTGTCTAGTCGAGTCTTAGCCATATCTGGGGTAGATAAAGCTAATGCAGCAATTTGTGAAACTCTTGACAGTCTGATATTACGAGCACCTTTAGGTCTTGCGCCCTTTTTCTGCCAATGGTTTGTGTCCTCAGCTGCATCTGTACAGGTTTGTCTGAGCTCCATATACTCTTATGAGAAGTGCTGGGTTCACAGAACTCACCGGCTATATGCTGAGGGAGTCCACAGCGAGTATCAGCTGTGTGTTCTTGCAGGGACGGCAATATTGTGAGTAGCTTTGTTTCGAGAACTGCAATCTCTTGTAGAAGTTTGTGGCAGTTTGAGCAGCAGGTGGTTGTTTATCCAGAAGAAGGCATTTTCAAACCAGTTTGAGAGTGGGCAGCGGAGTTATCCTTAAGTTTCAATTGTCAATTATCCTAAAAGAAATCCTGGTATCTGAGCATTCGAAAGTTTTGAAGTATTTCCCAGAGTCTTTGGTTTTAGTGCCTAATTGTTTAGTCTGAGCACTGTACTGAACTGCTGGTGTTTAGATAAGATAAAGCATAAAAGTAGAAGCGCAAAGCACGGAGCGCTGGTAAATGCATCCGATCAGTATCAAAGCCGAAAGTTTTTCGCCACATATGCTCAGCTTTTCTGCATGCTCTTTTCATGCTTTGTACTGCTAGTGTGTTTCTCCAGGGTGCTTTACGCCTGCCAGTTATCACCTTGACCTTTACTGGAGCAATGGCATCGATAGCATTTTTTACTTTTGCATTAAAGCTATCGAGGAGAAAATCCATAGAGTCTGCAGATATCCTTGGTGACAAAGACATATCATTCATAAATAGCCAGCTGCCCCACCAAATTCAAAGCATTCTCATCAGCCAGCTGCCCCACCACATTGTGTTCATTAGTCGCTGTAACAGGCCCATCTGAAACAGTATCTTACACATTATTATACTTAATGTCCTCCACTAGTGTTTGGATGCCCGTCTATCTTCTTGTCAACTGACTTCCTTACTTTTATCAAGTGTAAAACCCTAAACCTAAGCTATACATGTGGCATGAGGTGCAGGACACAATAACAAGAGAGGAAGTCATGATTTACTGCAGTTATTGATGTTGTGATAGGAGAGGGTACGCAGAAGCACAGTATCGGTTTGTAGGAGAAAGTATTAAAACGTAGACAATGACAGGGAAAAAGTGAAATGTGGTAAAAAAGAGCCCAAGTTTAATTACGGAGTTGTTCTTGGTTACTACTTTTGTCTTGTATTCCAGAACAAATATAAAACAAATTTGAAATCAAGATACTGCACATTCACTTGGGAAGTAAACTGAGGTATTGAGGTTTTAAATTTAATGTACTTTATTACTACAATAACTCGCACAAGTTTGTTACTTTTTTTGGAACAAGTCTAAAGTACCTTATTGTTTTTATAAGGGTAACCACAGAATACAAATAAAAAAAATATCAGTGCACCTTTTATGAAATAAAATCACTTAAAGCCTTCTTCCTGCTGGAAAAAGTCTCTGATCAAATGTAAACAGCAACAGAATGTTAAGTTTATGTTTTCAAGTGTGTGCAGTGATACAAAGAATAAAGAATTCGAGTTATTGAATTGTGAATAAAGCACAGCTATTGACCAATCAGAACCAAGGACTAGAACCAACCTTTTTATAAAACAAGCAAAAAACGTACTTGTTCTTAAAGGTCCAGTGTGTAATCTTTGGGATGATCTATTGAAAGAAATGCTATATATTATATATACAGCGGGGAAAATAAGTATTTCAGCATTTTTATCAGTAAGGGGATTTCTAAGTGGGCTATTGACAAAAAAATTCCACCAGATGTAGCCATCAAGCCAAATATTGAATTCATACAAAGAAATCAGAACATTTAAGTATACAAGTTCAGTCATAATAAATAAAGTGAAATGACACAGGGAATAAGTATTGAACAAACTTTATATAATACTTTGTAGAAAAGCCTTGGTTGGTGATTACAACTTCTAGACGCCTCTTGTATGGAGACACCAGTCGTCTGCATTGCTCAGGAGTGATTCTGGACCATTCTTTCACACAAATGGTCTTTAAATATTGGAGGTTCCTTGGGCCTCTTATGAACTTTGATCTTCAGTTCTCTCCATAGATTTTCTATGGGATTTAGGTCAGGTGATTGACTGGGCCATTCAAGCAGCTTGATTTTCTTTCTTTGAAACCACTTCATTGTGTCCTTGGCCTTGTGTTTGGGATCATTGTCTTGCTGAAAGGTCCACCCTCTTTTCATTTTCAGATTTTTATCCAGAATGTCCCGGTACATTTCTCCATTCATCCTGCCTTCAATAATATGAAGTCTGCCAGTACCCCTTGCTGAAATGCAGCCCCAAACCATGATGCTTCCACCCCCAAACTTAACTGTTGGTATGGTGTTCTTGGGGTGGTGAGCAGTTTCACCTGACCATACTATAGTCTCCCAATAATCCACAGGCTTCTCCAAATCCTCTTTCGCAAACTTTAACCGAGCCTCAACATGCTTTTTGTTCAGCAATGGAGTCTTGCGTGGTGAGCGTGCATGGATGCCATGGTGGTGTAGTGCATTGCTTATAGTTTTCTTTGAAACAACAGTACCTGCTGATGCAAGGTCTTCCTGAAGTTCTGCCCGAGTGGTTCTTGGCTCTTGGAGAACTCTCCTGATTATTCTTTGGACTCCTCGGACAGGGATCTTACGTGGAGCACCTGATCGTTGCCGGTTTATGGTGAACTGATGCTCTTTCCATTTCCGGATAATGGCCCCCACAGTGCTCACAGGAACATTCAGCATTCTGAAAATGCGCCTATAACCATTCCCGTCAAAATGCTTGTGAGAATCTGGATTTCGTCCGTGTCCTCTACAAATATTGCATCTGTGTATAATACAATATTCATATATCATATGTATTCATTCATTCATATTAGTATTAGCTTCTATTCATATAATATGTGCCTTACTGTCCTGTTGTTTAACCTCGTTGAAAGTTGTATCATGTCTTATGCTGTCTTATGCTGATATGAGTATCGTTGGTCTCCATCTCAAGGTTGCTTATGATGTCATGGGACAATTGTTTTGATACTGTAATATTGAGAACGTATATTGAATACGTACTTTGTGATATCATATCTGATTGTTCGCAGGAGGAATAAGAAGGTCTGGTGATTTTCCATGACCAATGTTACCTCCTGTTTCAAGCATATAAATATTAGTCCTTAATACAATAAACTTGGGACTCTGATTGAACTACACTCCTGTGTCTGTGTTTCATTCTTGGTCTCCCGGATCAATCCTGAAACTCTGTGTGTTCCGTCGACTAGATTCTTCAACCTTAGAATAAGACTTAGACAAGGGGACATAAGAATTTTACATTCTAACAATGCTTTTCAACGATAAGATTACGAAGCTCTATAGAGAGTTCTTTGCTTTTACCCATCATGAAGTCTTTCCTGTGTGCCTCCTAGGTAATGAGAAGCCTTTATAGGCCATCAATTAGGACTAAAGCTGCTGATATCAATTAGTACTGATAGGGGGGAGGGTTTCTCTCTCAATACTGACAGAAGTCAGGTGATCTCCTGGCTTTCTATGCCATTTTGCACCTTGTTACCATCATGTGTTCAATACTTATTCCCTGTGTCATTTCACTTTATTTATTATGACTGAACTTGTATACTTAAATGTTCTGATTTTTTTTGTATGAATTCAATATTTGGCTTGATGGCTACATCTGGTGGAAATTTTGTGTCAATAGCCCACTTAGAAATCCCCTCACTGATAAAAATGCTGATGTGTTAAACACTTATTTTCCCCGCTGTAGCTATGTCTTCATAGGTGTATAAAGAGCTTACACAATGAAGTTATGTATTTTTTTACCTTAGGATAAGCTATTTATATCTACATATGTAACCGGACAGGTTCTTGCTGCTTGTTATGACTCTGCGTTGTGTAAAAGAATAAAGGAACAACTGGAACTGTTGCTGATGGAGATTTTATTATGAGGCCTGGATGGATTAAAGAGAGTACAGTATAAAGAGATGTTTCGTCTGTGACTTTTTTCGCCTCTCCTCAGCACGCTCAAAGAGATCTCAATACACATGCCTAAAACAGATTACAATGCGCATAAAGCGCAAAATGAATTGTTTCAAACACTTATATAGACATACAAAATAATCTCTTGCAGCTAGTTTTAAATCAATCACGAACTGAAAGTTGAACAATCGACACAAAATGGATGTAATAAGAAACAAAACAGATTTAATCATACCTGGATGGATTAAAGAGAGTACAGTATAAAGAGATGTTTCGTCTGTGACTTTTTAAACAGATTAAGAGCAGTCATTTTATCCGTTAATCACAACGTTCTGTTGACGCACACACACATACTCAAACCGCTGTACTCGATAATAAAACCATTAATACAATCCATCCATTCACAAAACACTTTCTAATACATCCATAACATTGTGAACAACAATATTACTACATGCCCTATGCTTAATCAAACTTTTATAAACTTTTATAAACATGTACTGAGAAAGCACTGCTAATTGCTTACCTCTCCTCAGCACGCTCAAAGAGATCTGAGGACGCAGCGTGAGTTTACCCGAAACGACGTCATCACGCATGCAGATACAAAACTCTTTCCCAAAACAACAAAAATAAAATACGAAAATAAATTACAATGTTTTTGTGGACAAATTATTACAAAGTAAAAGAGTAAAATTGAAAAGAAGGATGATTAGTGGAATACATCAATATTAGTATATATAAGTATATACTCATTAACATCCGTCACATTCACCCCTCCTGAATTTCACTAATATCCTAACCATACAACAAAATCAATACAACAAGACCAGATTTTCAATGAATCTCATTCACAGTTCTACATAGTAAGCTACCCATTTTACAGGTTAAGAAAAATCCAAGATTGATCAAGTCTTCGACATTCTCAGAACAGCATGTTGCCTTGTACAGCACACCATAAACTGGTCTATTGTATACTTCAGGAAATTAACATATTGTTAAATTAACACATTAAACATTTCACTGTAAACACAATATTTTCATTCAATCAAAACCCCTTTTAAAATAAAGAAAGAAATGACCCCGATCTCCTTGCAACAGAAGACCCCACTCCCTGAGCATAAAATGGTCTCTGTGCCATTGACTCAATTAAGCGACTAACCCTTTTAACAACTCTTCCTGCACGGGTCCTAACACCCTGTGTGTCAGTAGGAATTTGTACTTGTGTGTCAGGAATTCTGTTAGCATGAAAGTCATTCACAGTTTCTATTTGTGGCTCAGAATTGCTAGCAGAGGCTTCAATCTCTATTTCTGACACTTGATCAGAACCTCTAACAGCCTCGAGATCACTGGGATTTTGGTTACTGTCACTTCGACTGTAGAATGAACGATCAGATTCCAGAACATTATCCCCAAGCTCTGCACCTTCAGTCTTTTCTTGACCATCAAGCAACCATGCCCTTGTTCTATCAACCGAACTCTCCTCTTCCGATGAGTCCGCCAGTTCAGACACACAAGACTCACTCCCCATATTCTCAGCATCAAACTGCATGTCCTTGTCATCTTGAGAAGATTCAACAGGTAGGAAACTGATGTCAAGAATCAAATTTCGATGCACCACTTTGGATTTGCCTTCCTCGTCAATCAGTTTGTATATGTTGGTCTGAAGGTTACAATCCTCTACAGTATAGACAGTTGGATCCCACTTATCAGCAAGCTTTTTCTTTCCTCTTTCACTCTTGTTTGCAAGAAGCACTCTGTCTCCGATGTTCAAACATGTGCCCTTTATCTTCCGATCATAAAACTTGGCTTGCTTTTCCTGTTGTGTTTTAGCGTGTTTTTGAGCAATGTCCACTGCTTCGTGAAGGTAAGACATGAGTGTTTTCACATAGCTACCATGGTCAACAGTCACAGGGTCATGCAACACTTGCCCAAACATGACATCAACAGGTAGTCTGGGAATGCGACCAAACATCAACTGAAATGGCGCGTAACCAGTAGTCTCATGTACTGTGGCATTATATGCGAATGTCAGCGTCTGTATCTGCTCGGGCCATTTGCATTTCTCCTTGAGAGACAAAGAGCGAAGCATACCACCAAGAGTCCTATTAAACCGCTCTGTCCCACCATTTCCCATGGGGTGGTACGCTGTAGTGTGTGACTTTTCAACGCCTGCCAGCTTGAGCAGCTCTGCTATAAGAGTACTTTCAAAGTTGGCTCCTTGATCCGAATGAATGCGTCTTGGGAAACCATAAACACAAAAGACATGATCCCACAACTTTCTCGCGATCTGCTTTGCTTTCTGGTTTACACACGGGAAGGCATGGGCCAACTTTGAGAAATAATCCGTCACAACTAGTACATCTACAGAACGTTGCTTGCTATCCTCAGCACTCCAAAAATCCAGACACACTAACTCCATAGGGGCAGAAGTTCGAATGCTCTGAAGTGGGGCTCGTGCTGATGGCTCTGGTGTTTTGGCCAATATACATCTCTGGCAACATTTGACGTACTCCCTTATGTCACGTTCCATTCTAGGCCAGAAAAAGCGCTGTCGGGTTAACTGAAGTGTTCTTGGTTGTCCCTGATGTCCAGCAAGATCGTGCACACCAGTTAAGGCTTTAGTCTTGAGACTAGAAAGAAGTACAAGCTGGAACCTCTTGTGATGGCTTAAAGGATCCTTGGAGACACGGTAGACTACTCCATCCTGGATCTTCAGCCGATCCCATTGCTTAAGAAGAATTAAAGCCTTGGCATCCATTCCAGCCCTCTCTCGCCTTGATGGTCGCTTTTTCTGAGTCAGGTAGGGAATAATCTCTGAGATTGCAGGATCTGACTCTTGGCCCTGCTGGATCTCCTCAAGAGGAATGGCTGCAATGTTGTCACATCCAGGCATGACTGCATTCTGAATAGACTGAACTGCCTGTATGGCCCTTAGCTCAGTTACAGTTTCCCACTGATTATGGAGGTCCAACTGAGTTCCGACTGCTGTTTGATCACAGGACAATGCAGAATTTAACTGTAACGACACATGAAGATTGTTGACTTGCAACCGGAAAGCATCTTGAATCCCATTTTCATTAACACCTTCAGCCTCCGTGAGTAAACTACCATACCGCTCTGTAATGAGCCTCTGACTGACTGTTTTTGTGAAAGGATCCCGGCTCAAAGCGTCAGCTACAATGTTCTTCCTTCCAGCAATGTGCTTCAGATCAAAGGAGTAAGCAGCAAGCTTAGACACCCAGCGTTGTTCGCAAGCATCAAGTTTGGCCTTCGTTAGAATATAAGTGAGCGCGTTATTGTCTGTCCATACAGTAAACGTGTGACCCTTTAGCCAATGACTGAATTTCTCACACACACTCCACTTTAAGGCTAAAAACTCGAGTTTGTGTGCTGGATACCGTTTCTGAGAGTTGCTTAAGGATTTGCTTGCGAACGCAATAGGACGAGCTTTCTCCTCGCCTGCTGGTATCTGCGACAACACAGCTCCAAGTCCATCCAAGGAAGCATCAATTGACAAAATTAGAGGGAGAGAAAAGTCCGGGTGCGCTAGAACCACACAATGCAATAAACTCTCTTTCAAGCTAGATAGGGCATCATCACACTCCATAGTCCAGTCGGCTGGCTTGAGCTTCCTGTATGTGCCTGCCTTAGCCTCAGTTTTGACTTTCGCTCTCCTTTTCTGCCCAGCAGTCAGGGAAAAGAGGGGTTTGGCCACGGAAGAGCAATTTGGAACGAAGTGCTGGTAATAGAGGATCATTCCCAGAACAGACTTAATCCTCCGTACAGACGGGGTACACCCATCTTCTTCCATGAGGTCAGTTTTTGACAGTCTGGCTATGGCTTCAACCTTCGACGGATCAACAGAAACACCATTCCCATCAATGATATGTCCTAAAAACTTGACGGACGCCCGCATCAAATGGCACTTTTTTGGACTTAACTTGAGGTTGTGGTCCCTCAACCGTTGGAATACTACCTCTAACCGCTCCAAAGCCACATTTTCATCAGGTGCAAAAACCAGTAGATCATCTAGGTAACACAGCAGACTACTAAAATTCAAGTCTCCAAAGATACTCAACATCATACGCATAAAAGATGCCGGGCTATTGCACAACCCTTGAGGCATTCTGTTGTACTCATGGAGTCCTACTGGAGTCGTAAACGCTGTGTACTTCTTATCCTCTTCAGCCATGGGGACATTATAGAACCCTGATGTTAAATCCATAGTACTGAAGAGAGTGTTTCCACCCAAGGCCACCAGACAGTCGGATTGGTGTGGGAGCGGGTGTGCATCCTTAACAGTTCTGGCATTCAGCCATCTGAAGTCCGTACAAATCCTCAAGCCTCCGTCTTTCTTCCATACTAGAACCAAGGGTGAAGCATACTCGCTCACTGATTTACGAATTATTCCCTGCTCCTCCATGTCGGAGAGAACTTGACGCAATTTCTGATAGTGTGCGGGTGGTATTCTACGGTATGGCAGTCGGAACGGACGCTCATCAATTAAGCGGATACGATGAACGAAACCCCTGACCTCCCCGCAATCCAGAGCATGTTTGGAGAAAACGTCATTGTAGTTCTCAAGCAACTGGACCAGCTTTTCTTTGACTGTATCCTTAACAGAACATAAATCAATATTGATGTCGTTAAGGCCTGCGGCATTTAATCTCTCTTTAAGATTAGCAGCAGCACCAGCTTGAGAAGGTCTCTCAGATGTCGTCGCTTGAACATGACTGAAACCTTGTAACAAATCAAAATCCTCAACAGCCAGGAACGGGGATACGTCTGCAAGCTTACGATTCCTCTTTAGGGTGACTGGTTTGTCCGAAAGGTTGGTAACTTTTAGAGGAACCCACCGATCTCCCCACAACGGTGTAACAAGACGACCAATGAGGATGTCCCGTGGCATGGATCTAGAACAAGTGGCCTCCACGATTACGGTACTTCCTGGTGACATGACAGCATTACTCGGTAGCCTTCCCCAGACAAGGTGCTCTTGTCTGGCCATAAGAGTAACTGACCGCTGAAGCTTAACAGTCCCAACTCTGTCGGGTGGGTTTCCTCCTCTCCAGCGACAAGTATTTGCCATAACATCCAAGAATTGTTCACACGGTGAACATGGCTCTGAGACACTGTTAGACAGAATCCTCCAGTAATCGTCACTGATCTTCATCCTGTGCATGAGGAACTTAATCACATTGGTACCAATGATCAAATCATCCCTTTGTCCTGGTACAACTAGAACAGGTACCAAACATCTCTCGCCATATACCTTCAGCTCAACTTCGTACATGCATTTGGGTTTAGTTGCTTTACCTCCACATCCTATCAACATTATTTCCTGTGGCAATGGCGTGGGCTTTGGCAATGCATCTTCGCTCAGCATCCTGCTCTCTACCGCTTCACTGAAAGTACATGCCATAGATCCTGAGTCCAACATTCCCATCATCTGAAATTTGTCATTGATACAGACAGGCGCATAAAACAATTCGGCAAACACTTCAAGAGTTTGTGTGTTCTGTGCAATCACTTTGACTTCTGCTGGAGCTTGTGCACATGCATTTTCATAAACCTCCTTAATATCTGCATTTCCGAGGGTTTGTTCCACTTTACCCACACGTCCCCTCTCCAGGCATGGGCCATCTAATTTAAAGTCGGTGAACTTTGAGGCATCTGTGTTGACTGGTTGCCATTGCTGGGTCGGAATTTTGTACAATCTCTCTGCAAGTGACCAGGTTGGTAACAGGCAAGGCAGAGTCGATGGCGTCGGCAGTGTGCCAAAGTCGAATGCTCAAGGGAATGGCACACTTTACATGCCCTCATAGGTGGTTGGCCCGACTGAGGGTGCCTCACCTCTGCTTGACTATTCTGAGAAAGAGCGCGGTCAAGCAGACCGATAAGCGCCTTCATGCAATTATCGTCATTTTGTGAATATGATGGGGTGTTAGGATTAGTATCATCAGATGGCACAGCAGGGGGAACACTGGTTGCGGCCTCACCTTCCATAGGTGACGGAGAGTGAGCTGCAGCATTACTCATAACAAAGTTACGCTTGGATTTTACCGCAAACTTTTCCTTTTGTTCAGTCTGATACCTGTCAAGATGCTCTTGTACCTCACTCGCTGTCCATTTATCAGGTGCTTTTAAGCGGAAAATGGCTGACAGGGCTGGATCCGGGCAATACTTGACAAACATCATGGCTGCCTCTTGGCATGGATTATCCATCTTTCGCCCCAGTCTAGTCAAAGCCTCCTCCGCAACATCGACAGATTTATTTAGACGGACCCAATAGTCAACTGGATTTTCTCCCGAGACAGGCACTGTGCCGTAGAAATCAGCTAACGGCATGTACGAATACCTGACCTCGCTGAAGTGCTGTTTCAGAATATCAAATATCGCTTTGGGGTTTTCAGAGGGTCTCAGGGAAGTGTTACTACGAAGGGTAATTTGAACAATGTCCTTCGCTTTACCCATCAGTCTTGAAAGGATTTCGTTATGGTGCTCCACCACTGGTATGCCTCTTTTGCGTAGGTATGTATCCATCAAATCTTCCCACTCATGCACACTGAATTTATCTGTCCCATCTCCTCGGAAGACAGGAGGCTCTTTTACGTCGGACTGCATGACTAGTTTAACTCCCGTTAAATTAAGAGAGGGTGTCTCTGAGAATGACTGACCTGCACCTGAACTTCGACTCTGTGCATTGCTAGATTCCCTTTCCCCATGCGCTCCTCCACTTTGAGCAGAAATTATAGTCTGTCCTACTTCCTGAGCAATGTGCGTTATAAGATCAACCCAAGCTGGATCACTTAAGTCTGGACAGGCTGATGTCGGATTACATCGTAATTGACTAGGTGTTTGTTCAGTTACACGAGTGGAACAAAATTCAGGCGGAGTTTGTACTACATTACCCCTCCCTGTAACTGGTGTAAATGTACGGTCACTGAAAAGTCTACTTCTACCGAAACTTGAGTCCGACATCTTCCCTTCAGCATTAAAATTGTCCATATTGTAACCATGTGCCATCCCTTCTCATTAGCATACAATTCACCAAACAATGGGTAACGTATATCTCAAATGACAAAAAAAACTCTAAAGTGTAAACACACTAAAGAATACAAGTGGGAAAAAGTAAAAGTAGTGGCACTAATCATGTAGTGAAATCTCTGGTTCGGTGAATATACACTACTTTGTGTTACTGTCCATTGAAACCTTGACTGAAGTGCAGCGCCCACCGGTGACCAAACGACATTGATCCATGGACGAAGATCTGAAGTGAGCTGACCTTCATCCGGGTCACGGCACCACTGTAACCGGACAGGTTCTTGCTGCTTGTTATGACTCTGCGTTGTGTAAAAGAATAAAGGAACAACTGGAACTGTTGCTGATGGAGATTTTATTATGAGGCCTGGATGGATTAAAGAGAGTACAGTATAAAGAGATGTTTCGTCTGTGACTTTTTTCGCCTCTCCTCAGCACGCTCAAAGAGATCTCAATACACATCACAAGGATAAATCAAAACAAAATGCCTAAAACAGATTACAATGCGCATAAAGCGCAAAATGAATTTTTTCAAACACTTATATAGACATACAAAATAATCTCTTGCAGCTAGTTTTAAAGCAATCACGAACTGAAAGTTGAACAATCGACACAAAATGGATGTAATAAGAAACAAAACAGATTTAATCATACCTGGATGGATTAAAGAGAGTACAGTATAAAGAGATGTTTCGTCTGTGACTTTTTTCGCCTAAACAGATTAAGAGCAGTCATTTTATCCGTTAGTCACAACGTTCTGTTGACGCACACACACATACTCAAACCGCTGTACTCGATAATAAAACCATTAATACAATCCATCCATTCACAAAACACTTTCTAATACATCCATAACATTGTGAACAACAATATTACTACATGCCCTATGCTTAATCAAACTTTTATAAACTTTTATAAACATGTACTGAGAAAGCACTGCTAATTGCTTACCTCTCCTCAGCACGCTCAAAGAGATCTGAGGACGCAGCGTGAGTTTACCCGAAATGACGTCATCACGCATGCAGATACAAAACTCTTTCCCAAAACAACAAAAATAAAATACGAAAATAAATTACAATGTTTTTGTGGACAAATTATTACAAAGTAAAAGAGTAAAATTGAAAAGAAGGATGATTAGTGGAATACATCAATATTAGTATATATAAGTATATACTCATTAACATCCGTCACACATACATTGCAGGTCCCCTTGCATGTAATTCACCATGTTCTGTCACCTGTCGCAGTGTTTCGAATGTGAGGGGTGGACTGAGCGGTTGCGTAACTGAGCAATTCGTAACCTTCCCCTCGATTTCACTGACTGGACCTTTATCTCATACTTTCTTCTTACAGTCTGTGTAACTAAAGATGGTACCACACACACACACAAACAAAAACGCACACAGGCATGCATGCACACACAAACAAACCCATTATGTATGTGAACTGGGTGTGAACTGCAGTCGCTGAGTGATCAAACACTCACTTTTTCTTCCTTCATGTGGGTTGTGGTGGAGGTAAATAAAAGATGAGAGATCCTCCAATTCTTTAGTGGCATACTAGTGAGCTAAACATAGCGTTGATGTGTGTGTGAAAGAGAGAGAGCTGCCAACCGAAGACAGCGGGCCTCTTGAGGGTTTGACATCAGTGAAGAATGCAAATATCCCGAACATCAGAATCAGACTGCAGTGTGTTCTGTGCATGGACATTATACTATGTGCTGTGGATGACATTTTTGAACACATTTACTGTTTCTTATTCAAGAAGCAATACAATGGGGAGATATTATTGTTCGTTCCCTGATTTGAACGATCCCTGCAAAGAATGTTAAATCAGAACTTTAACATCTGGTAATGACTGACTTCTTGACCTCAGAAGTACCTGTTACCAGATTTTAACTGTTCTTAAAGCTTTAATTTAGAGATTAATATTATTCAGCTTTTTTAGTTCATGTAACATTATCTTACACACACTCGAGCACCAAACAAATCAACATCAGATCCTCATGATGACTGCACTTCCCTGTGTAACTTCACATATCACACAACTGTTGTGTCTATTGAGCACTCTCTGTTTGTCCTTATTTTACCAGCACAGTGCGAAAATCATAAATTGGGCCAATTTCTGTTCTCTCTTGGCCAACTGTCTCCGGAAGAAAGATATACAGTCCTGTGAAGCAAAGCTGAAATATGAGAATCCTCGATTGCCAGTCGACTCTGTGTAATGGATAACTGCTCTAAATAGAGAAGTTTTAAGTGTTCTCCGGTCAGAAATAACCAGATTTGCCTTTTGATTTTAATTGGAGGCAAGAACAACACTAAAGCAGTTCTTTCTCACCCTGATCCTTCTATAGTCATCTATTATCTATCACTCTTTTAAACACAGCCTGTTATTTAAACATGTTAATGCTGTTACTACTTATCACATAATTTCTTCTGTGGACTGCAAAAGTAGATATTTTTTTAAACATCCAAGATTGTAACAAAATGTTCCCTGATAGTGTGGACGAGACGTTGTGTCGACGGAATGGGGTTTGAACTTGAGAACCTATAGTCTGTGTTTGTACTTTTAAAAGCCCAATGAACTTGGCGTATGGCATGGCATGCCAGTCTCTTGTCGTGCATAAGGGTGTAAAAGGAAGATGGCTTTCCCATTCATTCACCTTTTGGACTGAGGAACCTCAGAGGCATTCTCGGTTGCTGCAGCAGGCGGCACATTGTGGCATGAAGTACTCCTGCCTTGTCACTGTTGTACTCGTACTATCTCTTTTCAACTCTTTCTCTCTCAAAAAAAAAAAAAAAAAAATTAGTTTTGTATACTGTGGTAGGCTATATGAGACCAGTTTTTATTGCACTTATGCTTTTTTTTGTCCTTATGTTGTTCCAAATGCTTCCTTTGTTTACCTCACTTGTAAGTCGCTTTGGACAAAAGCATCTGCTAAATGACTAAATGTAAAAAAAGAAGTGGGCTAACCTGACAGGATTTAAACTATGCTGGCTATAGACCTAAAAGTTTGGTTTAAAGATGAAAATCGTACTAAGCCGAATGTTTTCTTACCATTCCATTTCTAACGCAAAAACGCTGTCAAAGCAGAAATAAAACCGCTGCTCTCTGTATGTTTTATCTGTCGTATGTACATTGCTTTTTCATATATTTCATTCAAATAATAGATGAAATAAGTGCATGCAAATACATTTAGCCAGCCATACACCCTGGTTTAATGTGTAAGCTTTTTCAGATATTAACAAGAAATCTGGACAAAAGTTGTCAAAAGTGGACAAAATAGACAGATTACAGCAGCAGGTGTAAATGTTTATGTTCCTCTTTTGTACACTTGTGATCCGATCGCCCAAAACACATCTTATTACTAGGCATAAACAGGACCTTATGAAGACTGCAGGGAGCCACAGCAGAATGCGGCTTGCCGACCCCTGATCTAGACCAACGCTTGAGTTGCTTCCATGATCCCAGTGATTCCCATTGAAGTTCTCTTTCCTCACTACTAATGCATGTTTCCAGAATCTTTTGGTCTCAGCTGATGGACTCTTTGAAAATTATGGTGAAATTCATGATCTACTGAGAAGAGCAGGACACTACATTGCTTAAAATTGTTTATAAATAATTATTAGTAGATGCGCTATACATTTATTATTTTATATGTAGGTTAACTAAGCATAATATGATTCTGTAATGTGAAAAATACGTATTACAACATTACGGAGGATGAGGCGTGTCCTAAGAGTGACACGTAGGCTGCATCTGAAAGCCACAAAAGGCTGCATTTGGAGGCTGCATTACAAGGCAGGAAGGCATCAAGGCATGTCCGAATCCAGCGTTTCCTTTACTTCCTGTTTCCTGAGATACGTTCATCTGGAGGCAGCAGAAGTTTTCTTTAGCTGTAGCTACTAGCTGCTGTGATACCGCTAGCAGGGCGCAAAATGAAATAACGATTTAAAAAAAAAATCTACTCCCGGCTGACTCAGCTCTGCTCGTTCTTAAGCAATAACCGAAGTGATCGCCTTTTTATTTGTTAACATTCGTAGCAACAGTGAATGAGGGCTTCCAATACCTCCTCCACGTCAAGACCTGTTTGTGAAAGTGCCCTGCGCTAGAAGTCAGAAGGCACTGTAGTTAATTTATGATTAATTGCTGTCTGTCTGTACCAAAATGAATAAGAGCGAAAAAACGGTTCCTGCTGAAAAACTAGTCACAGTAATACTGATGGTTTCCATTAAAATACCAGTATTAACCATTCGCTGTTTACATTAATACCGTTACAAAATTCCCTTTTGAATTGTATTTGGGCATTATTCCAATAAGATTTAATGGTTTCCATCTGCCAGATAACATCCCACCAAAAGAATCTATCACACAGCAGTAGAGACGGCGATAGTTACCATTAAAACCAATAGAAAAGAGTTCTATTGTTTTTTTAGCAGGGATACTTGTCATGAGATGCTCGGAGAGCAACCAGATGCAGGCAGTGCTGAGGGGTAACAAGAAGGATTTCTTAAAACATAAAACAAAGACCTACAATGGGGTTTAAATAATAAAACGGAATAATACGATAGTACAACAGGACGTAGACTCACTAAAACTGGACTAAACTTGAAAACACTAGACATAAACTAAACTAAACAACTTACTATGGTAACTTGACTTGACTTTTGACTTTTTAAAGAGCAAAATGACATCAAAATGACACGTCAAAAACGAGGCACAGGCATACCAACAAAACGAACGCGCACAGGACAGTAGAAACAAGGACATTTTAAAGGGGAGACTAACAAAGGAAATTAGCAATTGGCAGGTGTGGGTAAAGAAACACTCAAGGGAAGCTAAGGAGAAAACGAGAGGGGCGGGGCCATAGACGAGACGGCGCATGGCATGGCAATATATAAACAATGCTATGTCTTTCTCAAACTAAACACGTGGGATCTGCCATGATCCTGCCACTAGACTAGAAAACCATGACACAGGATCCAGAATCAAGACAGGTGCTATAGTGAAATTGAATAATCCCATGTAGTAGTTTGAGTCAAAGTTCCTATATAACAAGATAATTAAACCAATTTAAAAAAATGGGATAGTTTGTTTTTCTGGAGAACAATGCCAGCGTTACACATAATCAAGAATCAAATCTCATCTTCCAGACCTTTGGGAAATAACTAATTTTTCTCAGGCTAACCTTTGGAGTTGGTGACAGTTAAAAGAGTTAGCAGGAAATAACCACTTTGCATGGAATACAGCTTTATCAGAAAGAGGAAGATAAACATAACACTGTCAACAGCTCAATGACAATACATCTGAGACTTATTTACAATCCCACACATGTACACATTCAACACTTGATCTACTGTAAACAAAGAATTATACAGGAGCACTTCTAAGAATGAAATGTATATTTTTACTTCAAAACATAGCATTGTAGCATAGATTGTGCTGTATACAATTATTTTTAGAATTTAGCCAATAATATTTTTATATATTACTGAAAAAAGCACAAATATCAAGGCATGTCAAACCTCTGAAGGGTCCCAAAACACCCTCAGAACTCAGAGGGTTAATGACTGTTAGTTTGTTGGCTTGTGCATTATCTATTTGATTCTGCACCACACGTAACAATTTACTTATGAACTTGTTTTACTTATGAACCATTCTATACACAAACTGTTGTAGGAAATACAAAAGGCCTGTTGGGGGAAAATAACATAACACAAATCAAAACATCAAGAGTATACATTTTGACTGCAAATGCAGACTAAACTAGCTACAAGTATTATGTTATTACATCTCAACATAATTCATGTATTATACACTATGCGATTCATTCACAAAATTATAAATATACCAAACACTGTGACGTCACGGCAGATGACGCTTAACTGCAATTAAGTAGAATGGTGGGATATAGAGCTGCTTGTGTACTTATAAAGTAGACTCGTTCCTTTGGCCAAATCGAGGGAATGAGGGTCCATAAACCTGACTCGCCCTTTTCATGAAGTGGAAGGCACTTTAAATTTGAAGTCCATGAGGGCCTGTCTATAAGTGAAGGGTAATATAGACTAGGTGTTCACTTTAGTTTGGAACAAATGGTGCCCTCTTCGCAGGAGCATACATGGTATCTAGAAAATACCCAAAGATCCACACTGTGTCTGAAATCAGACTCTGACAGGATGGACTCAGCTGTTAAAACAGCACATGCAGTATAGTATGCATTATAGTTGAGCCGGATACTCAGCTGAAACGAGTATCCGGTACGGATAAAGCACTTTTGCCGAGTACGAGTATCATACGAGTAATACCAGTCAATATCTGTTCTCGGATTGAATAAAAATCCTCATTGGGTAGCTGACTGTGTCTGCGTTCTGTGATAGGCTAGTCACAGCGCCCCTCCCCTACACACATACAGATGTATTGTGTTGCTGACTGTGTCTGCGTTCTGTGATAGTCACAGCGCCCCTCCCCTACACACATACAGATGTATTGTGTTGCTGACTGTGTCTGCGTTCTGTGACAGGCTAGTCACAGCGCCCCTCCCCTACACACATACAGATGTATTGTGTTGCTGACTGTGTCTGCGTTCTGTGATAGGCTAGTCACAGCGCCCCTCCCCTACACACATACAGATGTATTGTGTTGTTGACTGTGTCTGCGTTCTGTGATAGTCACAGCGCCCCTCCCCTACACACATACAGATGTATTGTGTTGCTGACTGTGTCTGCGTTCTGTGATAGTCACAGCGCCCCTCCCCTCCACACATACAGATGTATTGTGTTGCTGACTGTGTCTGCGTTCTGTGATAGGCTAGTCACAGCGCCCCTCCCCTACACACATACAGATGTATTGTGTTGCTGACTGTGTCTGCGTTCTGTGATAGTCACAGCGCCCCTCCCCTACACACATACAGATGTATTGTGTTGCTGACTGTGTCTGCGTTCTGTGATAGGCTAGTCACAGCGCCCCTCCCCTACACACATACAGATGTATTGTGTTGCTGACTGTGTCTGCGTTCTGTGATAGTCACAGCGCCCCTCCCCTCCACACATACAGATGTATTGTGTTGCTGACTGTGTCTGCGTTCTGTGATAGGCTAGTCACAGCGCCCCTCCCCTACACACATACAGATGTATTGTGTTGCTGACTGTGTCTGCGTTCTGTGACAGGCTAGTCACAGCGCCCCTCCCCTCCACACATACAGATGTATTGTGTTGCTGACTGTGTCTGCGTTCTGTGACAGGCTAGTCACAGCGCCCCTCCCCTCCACACATACAGATGTATTGTGTTGCTGACTGTGTCTGCGTTCTGTGACAGGCTAGTCACAGCGCCCCTCCCCTCCACACATACAGATGTATTGTGTTGCTGACTGTGTCTGCGTTCTGTGACAGGCTAGTCACAGCGCCCCTCCCCTACACACATACAGATGTATTGTGTTGCTGACTGTGTCTGCGTTCTGTGACAGGCTAGTCACAGCGCCCCTCCCCTACACACATACAGATGTATTGTGTTGCTGACTGTGTCTGCGTTCTGTGATAGTCACAGCGCCCCTCCCCTCCACACATACAGATGTATTGTGTTGCTGACTGTGTCTGCGTTCTGTGATAGGCTAGTCACAGCGCCCCTCCCCTACACACATACAGATGTATTGTGTTGCTGACTGTGTCTGCGTTCTGTGATAGTCACAGCGCCCCTCCCCTACACACATACAGATGTATTGTGTTGCTGACTGTGTCTGCGTTCTGTGATAGTCACAGCGCCCCTCCCCTCCACACATACAGATGTATTGTGTTGCTGACTGTGTCTGCGTTCTGTGATAGTCACAGCGCCCCTCCCCTACACACATACAGATGTATTGGGTTGCTGACTGTGTCTGCGTTCTGTGATAGTCACAGCGCCCCTCCCCTACACACATACAGATGTATTGTGTTGCTGACTGTGTCTGCGTTCTGTGACAGGCTAGTCACAGCGCCCCTCCCCTACACACATACAGATGTATTGTGTTGCTGACTGTGTCTGCGTTCTGTGACAGGCTAGTCACAGCGCCCCTCCCCTACACACATACAGATGTATTGTGTTGCTGACTGTGTCTGCGTTCTGTGATAGTCACAGCGCCCCTCCCCTCCACACATACAGATGTATTGTGTTGCTGACTGTGTCTGCGTTCTGTGATAGGCTAGTCACAGCGCCCCTCCCTACACAGATACAGATGTATTGTGTTGATGACTGTGTCTGCGTTCTGTGATAGGCTAGTCACAGCGCCCCTCCCCTCCACACATACAGATGTATTGTGTTGCTGACTGTGTCCGCAGCTCTCTCTCTCTCTCTCTCTCTCTCTCTCTCTGTCTCTCCCTCAGTCACTCAGGTTCGCGGGTCTTTTCCGTTAACGTTTATGTCTCTTCAGCTTCAGTTTTGTTTTTTACTTCGGTTTGTAGTACTTGCTTATTAACCAGTAGAGTTTTGATAAACGTGGGGTTTGTTCAGACGTGGTGCTGGTAGAATGCGACTCGCGTTGCGTCACCGCCTGTTGGAGTTTTTCTTTCTTTTTTAAACCGTCAGCTGGCTCTAACCAGTTTTTTTTACTTCAACTCTTGTTCATTACATTTTACTTCATAATTGCAACCGCATGTGTTGTATTCATTGTTGCAAAACTAGTTCTGTATATAGTTCGTTTGTTATCGTGATTAAAACCATTGATCTGAAGCTCAACGCTGATGTTGTCATGTAAATATTTTTCTAATCAGCATTATATATAACAATTTCTGATCAACCCATATCAATTGCATGCTTAAAATTACATACCGGTTAAAGCCCCGCCCATCTCAAGACAACACGACCCAATTTATGGGTTAAATTCCGCCCACTTCCGGGTTAGGCCCCGCCCAGTCCGAGTACAGATACGGATACAGATACAGATAATTCATATGGTAAACAGATACAGATAATGCTGTACTCGCTCATCCCTAGTATGCATATTCCAGACATACTTCATCTGCCATGCTTTCATTGTCATGTGATCTCTATTTTAATCCACATATGACATAATAACAACCATTTTGTACTGGAGAAATACATTTATTGATCTGTTTGGTTACTGACATTCTATCAAATTTCTTCCTTTGTATTCTCACTGTACACAGGTTTGAACAACTTGAGGCTGAGTAAATAATGACAGAATTTGTTTTAGAAGCATTGGATAGCCACTGTAATCTGAATGCTTTATGAAGGCCAGAGAACATTAGAATAGGAATAAGCAGACATTTGTGTGATGTCAACTTTTCCTTCATGTTCTTCTCTAAGGCTGAATGAGATTTTCAAACATCCTACATGTTTTGTTTATTTTACTGATAGTCGGTTAGTATGTAGAATCATGAGATGCCAGAGAAGCAGACAGACAGTTTACCTGCACAATATATGTGTCATTGCCAGGACTGTTTAGTTTGAACAGAACGTGGCGGAATTGAAAACGTGCAGCTTATAATTATCCAACAAATGAAAATCAATGCCAAGGGTGTCTGGAGCACATTCAGATAATGAAAAACATAATGGAGGATAAGTGGGACATCCTGGAGGGATGAAAAACCTCCAGTGCAGAGAGGGAAGTGAACACCAGATTGAAGGACACGGCTTCCAGCCTGTGAAAGGAAGTTGAACAACCTGAGGAAAGGAAGTTTATTTTAATACGGTGCAGGATTCGTTTGGGGTTAACCAACAATCTAATGCTGGAAAGGATCTTTTGAGAGATGACCATATGTTCACAGATTCAACACTAACACAGCGAGGATTTGTGTAATAATCTTTCTAATTGTCACCGATGTTAGGGCAGAGGGTCAATAACCACACTCCGGAGGAGCAGACACCAGAGGACACCAAGAGCCGGACAACAAGAAGTGAATTTAAAAAGGGTAAGTATTTTATTAATTTAAAACAATAAAAGCAGTGATGCGAATGTTCGTGGGTGAGACAGTGGCTTTCTTCGTCTCCTCGGATGTGCTCGTGAGACAGGCAGACGGCTTGAGTCTGTCGCCACACCGGGCACAAAGGAAAACCTGGACACAGCTT
This sequence comes from Triplophysa bombifrons, assembly GCA_029783895.1. Lineage (NCBI taxonomy): Eukaryota > Metazoa > Chordata > Actinopteri > Cypriniformes > Nemacheilidae > Triplophysa > Triplophysa bombifrons. The sequence goes on from CM056451.1 coordinate 187,142, forward strand.
TAGACAGATCAATTTAAAGGGATCTTCATATTCAGACGTCAATTTTCATTCATCTCAGTTTCGGAAGAAACACAGTCGTTAGACCTCACCACACTCGTGCATAAATCTCTCTTAGTAATCCTCACGCGTGTACATTTCACTCTCTCAGACACTGCAAACTCACTTCATCTCCACAGTGATTAGTCGACCCGTTTCTCCTCTCGCTGTAGGGTAAATGACTCAAAGGATGGCGATTTCAGAAGATTGACGTGAACACATCAGCGATCCTCCCAGCTGTTCCCATTACTATGTTTCGCTCTATCAACAGGATAACACACACTCGGGGTATTTTCTCCAATCCTGCGGTGGTTTCCTCTCCCACTTTGGCCAGTCACTTCTCTTCTTCTCTGCTGTGTAATCTCTTCACTTACTCATAGAAGTCCCAAACTTTTGCGAGCAGTCCACATCGTCAATAGGCTAACAGGCTCGAGGAAATGGTTTCGCGGACGCTGCGTGGGGAAGACCCCAGATTTTTCGGGGGTCCGACGTTGGGGTCAACCGAAGGGGGGACCGCCCCGAGCGGACCTGAGGCGAAAGATCGGACCCCCGCCCAAGGGGGTCCGCACGGGAGGCGCGCCAAGCGAAGAGGCCAAATGCTGCGTTTCGGCACTCTTCCACCAGGGGGCGCAAAGACCGTCCACGGCCCAACTAAAATGAATGGGGCTCGTTCCATGGCCATAGTCCAGGGGTGGGCGGTCAGTGCTTCCCCCGAGTGTCCACGAACGTGATATTTATCCCACTTCCCAACTATCTTTGGCAAGTGGTCCTGGGACCCCAATTCCTCTCACTGATTGGTCCCTCTTTTGGCGGGCGACGCCCCCTGACACGCCCCCTGTACCACCAAAGCACTATTTGTCCACTAACCAACTACTTTTGCCAAAGTGGTCAGGTGACCACCAGTGTCGACCCCCGCCCCCCTCCCCCGTACCACGGAAGCACTATTTGTCCACTTGCAAACTAATTTTGGCTTGTCCACCTGCAATTTATTTTAATGGGCCACACGTATTAAGTTCGTGGACACACTTTAGAATAATCTATATGCATTATGGACCCTGTTAGTCTGTTAGTACACCTTAATAGACATACATATGTTAGCAGCAACTCACAGAATGTTTATATATGCTTAAAAAATGAATTTCCACGAAAACACTACACGTGGTCCATTCATATAAATTGCAGGTGGTCATGTCCACCTGCAGTTTATAGCAATGGGTATAGCATATTAACTTGGTGGACAAACCCCCAAAAGGTGGTTGTCCACCAACCTAATATGCCTAGTCCATACAAATAAACTACATGTGGTCATTTCCACCTGCAGATTACAGTAGTAGTCCACACATATGAAGTTCGTGGACACACTTTATAATAATCTATATGCATTATAGACCCTGTTAGTCTGTTAGTACACTTATATAGACATACATATGTTAGCAGCAACTCACAGAATGCTTATTTATGCTTAAAAAATGCATTTCCACGAACTCACTACACGTGGTCCATCAAATAAACTGCAGGTGGACACTTCCTGTATGACTTAGTGAAAAACGGGGCAAATGTCCACCTGCAGTTTATGAGAATAGTCCACACATATGCAGTTGGTGGACACACTTTATAGGAATCTATATGCATTATAGACCCTGTTAGTCTGTTGGTACACTTTAATAGACATACATATGTTAGCATCAACTCACAGAATGCTTAATTATGCTTAATTATGCTTAAAAATGCATTTCCACGAACTCACTACATGTGGTCCCTTCATATAAATTGCAGGTGGACACTTCCTGGTTGCCATATTTGTAGTGCTTTGTAGTTTTTCTTGATAATTACTTTTTTGTCCAATGTATTCACATATATACAATTAAAGAACCACATTATTCCCTTAGTACACTTTATTAGACATACATATGTTAGTATCATTTCACAGAAGACTGAATTATGCCCTAAAAGTGGTTGTCCACCAACTCACTACACGTGGTCCAGTCATATAAATTGCAGGTGGTCACTTCCTGGATGACTTGGCGAAAATTGAAAAATGTCCACCTGCAATTTATAGTAATGGGCCACGTGTAGTGAGTTGGTGGACATAACACTTATTAACAATGTTTAACTAAAAAATATTAATTTCTTTGTTTCAAAAACCACATTATTCAATGAGCACACTATATTGTTCGCATATATGTTGGTATCAAGTCATTAAATGCTCATTTTGACTATTTAGTTAGCATCTTTTATTTTTAAGGCCTCATATTCAAGCATCGTCCATTGAAATGAATGGGCTGCAGAGCAATACATAAAAAATTAAATAAAATACTTTTCGGGCACCCACGCATTTATCCTTTCAGTATGTCGCTTGTGGGACTGTGACGCAAGTGACTGTGATGTTTGGGGTCTCTCGGGACCCCGAGGGCCTTTGTGGAAACTGTCCTTGTGTACATTACATTTTCATGGAACACCTTCCCATGGTCTGCTCTATGCATTCACTGACGCATACACGCACTGTTATTAAAGTGCGTGCATGCGTCACGGCCTGCTCTATGCACGATGCAGACTGCGACGCATGCAGCGCATGCTATAACAGCGACGCATGCAGCGCATGCTATAACAGCATGTGGCTGTGTCAGGGTCTGCTCTACGCATGGGGGTTTCATTGACGCATACAACGCGTGCATGCGACACGACCGGCTCCACGCATGATGCATTCGGTGACGCATGCACGCATTCAATGACGCATACACCCTCCCTGTTTTGACCTTTTGACCCCTAAACAAAGTCGCAAAGTCGCCCGGCTTTTCCGCACGACAGGTGGATGATGGACGGTTGCTTGTGACCCGGTTTTGGATCGGTTGACCCTGTCGGGGTCACGTCCACGAAACCGCTATGGACTAGCCATTCAAATAAGCTATACGAGGAAATTTCCAGAAAGGTCCGAGGGGTCCCATATTCTAGATTCTGGCCCGTCTGGTGGCCCCCGACAACATACCGAGAGCACATCACCCTAGACGATTAGGAAATGTTTTTTGTACCCAATCACAAGATTAAGCACACAGCTTTCTCTCTCATATAACTCTCAACAGCATTATGAAGGTTTAGTGTTGGGGAGGTGGATTTTTTAAGAAAAGGTCTAAAACCTTTGGACATTTGGGGTATAAATGGGGGGCTTCTAGACAAAAATAATCTAAAATGTCGAGACCCTTCGGCCTATCGTTTCCCAACGGGAGGGCGTCCACCTACCATATATGCCAATGCGTTTTCATTAAGTGCTTCGTGGACGACACTCCCTATTTTGCCCTTTTGACACCTAAACAAAGTCACAATGTCACCCGGCTTTTCCGCATGATAGGTGGATGATGGACGGTTGCATGTGACCCGGTTTTGGATCGGTTGACCCTGTCGGGGTCACGACCACGAAACCGCTATGGAATACCCATGCAAATAAGCTATACGAGGAAATTTCCAGAAAGATCCGAGGGGTCCCATATTCTAGATTCTGGCCCGTCTGGTGGCCCCCGACAACATACCGAGAGCACATCACCCTAGACGATTAGGAAATGTTTTTGTACCCAATCACAAGATTAAGCACACAGCCTTCTCTCTCATATAACTCTCAACAGCATTATGAAGGTTTAGTGTTGGGGAGGTGGATTTTTTAAGAAAAGGTCTAAGACCTTTGGACATTTGGGGTATAAATGTGGGGCTTCTAGACAAAAATAATCTAAAATGTCGAGACCCTTCGGCCTATCGTTTCCAAACGGGAGGGCGTCCACGTATAATCTATGCCAATGGGTTTTCGTGGACGACACTCCCTATTTTGACCTTTTGACACCTAAACAAAGTCACAATGTCGCCCGGCTTTTCCGCATGATAGGTGGATGATGGACGGTTGCATGTGACCCGGTTTTGGATCGGTTGACCCTGTCGGGTCACGACCACGAAACCGCTATGGAATACCCATGCAAATAAGCTATACGAGGAAATTTCCAGAAAGGTCCGAGGGGTCCCATATTCTAGATTCTGGCCCGTCTAGTGGCCCCCGACCACATACCGAGAGCACATCGCCCTAGAGGTTTAGAAAATGTTTTTTGCACCCAATCACAAGATTACTCACACTGCCTTCTCTCTCATATAACCCTCAACAGCCTTTTGAAGCTTTCAGAGGTGGGGGAGGGGGGATTTTTCAGAAAAGAAATCTAAGAACTTAGACATTTGGGGCATAAATGGGGCTTCTAGACAACAATAATCTAAAATGTCCATACCCTTCGGCCTATCGTTTCCCAACGGGAGCGCGTCCACCTATAATCTATGCCAATGCATTTTCGTGGACGACTCTCCCTACAAAGTCGCCTGGCTTCTCTGGACGATCGGTGGATGATGGACGGTCGCTCATGTCTATATGGTATATGCGTGACGCATGCATGTGTGGTTACTTAAGCGTGTGCATGCGTCACGGTCTCTTATATGCAGGATGCATTCAGTGACGCATACAGCGCACGCATGTCTTTCGATCTGCTCAATGTATCACGCATGCAGTGACACATGCAAAGCGCGCATGCATGACATTCTGCTCTATGCACAACGCATGCAGTAAACACGCGTCACTGACTGCAATATGCATGATGCATTCAGTGACGCATACAGCCCGTCACGGTCTGCTCTACGCATGACGCATGCAGTGAAGCATGCAGGTCGCGCACGCATGGCGGAAGGCCTTCAACCTGTCACCTATCCAATACGTTTACGTTTTTCTCCCTAATTAGACATTTGAGGCCAAACTGAGCGTTCTACAAGTTGTTGCTAACATATGTGTGTCTAATAAAGCGCACTGACTGAATGATGTGGTAGTTGATGCATTTAAATGAATATAAAGGTACATTTTTGCTAATAAGTGGGTTGTCCACCAACTTAATACACATGGCCCATACAAATAAATTGCTCCAGAACTTCTCCCGCAAGGCCGCCGGAGTGTCCGACGATCCCAAAACCTCACGTGCACTTGCGTGCCGTTCCCCCGAGAGACATACCGAAAGGGCAAAAGTCTTGGTCCTCCAGAAGTATTTTGTAACCTTTTTAATGTAAATGAAAAGGCCCAATGCTTTCAATGGCAGAGACTCAGAAACGAGGCCTGTTTTAGCTATGTACTCATGCACTTTTAAACCCTTTAAGAAGAAGCCACGGACTCTAAACTGCTGGGCCTGATTTGAGGGTCCGTGACAGTGGTCACTGCAAAGGCTCGATGGCCTCCGACCTTAGGAACCTTGTCTTCTGGACCTTTGTTTCCACCCTGACCTTCATCATATGAGATACCCGATTTTTGTCAAAACTGAACATTTTACGAGCTGTTTCCTAACCTGTGTGTGTCTAAAAGAGTGTTCTCACTGAAAAGCGTTGTTCCTGACAACTAGAAATGAATACATACACTTTAAATATTGTTAAAAAGCATTATGTCCACCAACTTAATACACGTGGTTAACTCACATAAACCACATGTGGACAGGCAATGCAAACATATTAGAAAATGGATGCGTTTTCTAGTTAGAACAGACTGGAAATGGATTGCTTTTTAACAACGTTTCATATGGATTTATTTATTTCCAAGTGTGTTTGAGAACACTCTTTTGGACACGCGTATGTTAGAAACAACTGGTAAAATGATGAGTTTGACTTAAATTCTGGTATCTACTACGTTGAATGTGATGTTGTCCACGTGCAGTTTGTAGAATGGGCCAGGAATAAGTGCTTGGTGGACATTGCACAGAATGGGCAATTTTAAACGTGTAAATATTATATTTTGTTTTAAAAACCACAAAACTCGATTGCCACGCCCCCTCAGACAAACATATGTCAGTCCCGAGCGTCAAAAACCAGGTTCTGGTAAAAGTAGTTGGGAAGCTGCCAAACAGTGGTTTGGTGGTCGGGGGCGTGGCCATGGATGGGTCAGCGGGGTCGAAGGTTAAATTGACACCCATAGTTGATCAGTGGACAAATAGTGGTTTCGTGGTAGCTGGCACCCATGGGCAGTAAGCTGGTACCCGCCTCCCAAGAAAACAAATGAATCGCGGGACTCATATGAAGTTGGAGGACAAGTGGGTCCGACTTACATGGGATAAACTTGTGAGGGACGCATATGCTGTTCGTGGACAGGGGTCTTTGGGGTCTTCGAGGGGTGCCATGGCGCGAGGGCACCCCCAGTGGTGTCCTCACACCCCCTATCCGTGGCCAGCAGATTAAAAAGTGGTCTTACCACAGGGTAAGGTGAAATGTCCACATCGTCATTTAGATATGCGCTGCTTGTCAGGTTTTTTCACACTACGATCCAACGCAACACTGTGCGTCAAATGGCTGGCATTTTCAAGAGGCTTTTTTCCACGAACCCCCTATTTGTGCTTCCTCCATGGTACTGCTGTTCATGGTTGCTTCCAACAACTCACTTAATGAGCATGTCTCGGGGAAACTTCACAATAGAACACCGATCAGACATTCAACCTTCAGCTTTCTCTTGTTACGCCGCCGTCAAGACACACACTTGCCCAGATACACCACCCCTGCTTGCCCAGAACACCCTCCTTTTATGCACCCTTGTCCTGAGCGCGTGCTTCAATGAAGCGCAGCTTAATTCACTTCAGCTGCCGCTCGTGATGGCCAGCAATCAAGCACAGCCAGAGTTGGGACTAATGAGGGATTTTTGAATCTCTGGGTTTTTCCACCCGGTGACATAATCATTTACATATAAAGCTAACACTCCAAAATAAGGTTGTATTTGTGAACTCCAGTAAATGCATTTAACATGAACTTACAAGGAGCAAAATACTATTAAAATCTTGTAGTTACCTCAGTACAGTTATTCATTTCATTTGTGCTGCTTTCACAGATAACAGTAGAACAGTTATGGGCTAGTAATGCTTGAGCAGTATTGTTCGTTGTTACCTCAGGTTAGCTCAACTGTTTACTTATTGTTCAAAATACAACCCTATGGTAAAGAGTTACCCATACAGATACTGACAGCAACAACCAAACATTAATTAGCTAAAATCCACTGTAATATAATATTATTTTAATATTATTATTAAATATAATAACTAGGGATGCACCGAAAGGAAAATTCGTGGCCGAAACCGAAAACCGAAAAAGAGGAAACCAAGACCGAAACCGAAACACCGAAAGAAATTAGGCCAATTATTAGTACCCTTGCATTTATGGCTAAGACTACTAACTTTACTAAAATCAAGGCATTGCAATTGCATAAATATTAAAGTTTCAAAGAATAAATAAATTACAAATTATGCAAATATTTATTTAGCACATTGCAACAATGCACAGTATAAAATAAAATTCAACTAAGATGTTTAACTTGACCCCACTCATGTGTATATTAAATAATAATGTACAGGTCTACTGGCCTGCTGAAAAGTTGTACAATTAAATGTTCTCTCATGAAAACTAAGTGCATTTAGGTCAAGTGCACTTTACATTTTTCTCTGTAGGACTACTACAAGAAAGTGTATCCAAACAAAGACTCCCACAGTCCATATGTTAACTGTAGAACTTTTAACAACAACAAATGCACCAAGAATTGCAGATGTGGAAAGTTGATAATAAGTAGCGTAAGAATAGAATAACCTACTTATTCTGTCGTCTGAAGCGCTATGATGTTCATGAACGGAATTTGGAGAAAAACGTGTTTAAAGTTAAGTTATGAAAATAAAAGCCCAACAGTCCAATATCACAAGTAAAAAACACTTTACAGTGGTAAGAGACTTACTCTCATAACAATTTAGTAAAAAAAACATTTCCTAGTGTGGAAGTCTATAAAAATACTGTACAAAACCGTTGGAATAAAACGAAAGTAATGAAAATGGTGCAGCGCACATTTAAAGAACGAGAGCTCTGGCATTATCACTACACAAGGAAACTAACAAACATTACGGACATCAACTAATAAGCAGTGATGCAAGTTTTAAGTTGTTTATCATGTGCATAGTGTCTGGACTTTTGATCATCTCTTGTATATTTTGCGATCGCGGTCCGGCTCGCGTGAGCAGTGGAGCGGGCATAACTCCTGGTGCTGTAGATGGGGGGCTCTGTCACCTCGCGAAAACTATGGGTTACTTAACGTAAACCCGGGTTCTTTGATAACAGAGTGAGGTGTTTCACTATGGGAATCGCTTTGGGCGTGACCAACTACGGAAGCTCTTATGACACCACGTCTGTCTCTGACAGACAGGTCGACCCGTGACCAGGCTCCGCCCTGCCTATATAAGTCAGGTCGACCTCCACCTATGTCATTCTAGAAAGATTTCTTCCCGTCCCCGTGCAAGGAGGGAAGTGCTGGTGAAACACCTCACTCTGTTATCAAAGAACCCGGGTTTACATTAAGTAACCCCGGGTTACTTGCGCGAGTCTCTCTCGAAGGTGCGCGAGTCTCTCTCGCGCACCTTCTCCGGATCTGTTCCACCTATGTGGAATGATCTGCCTGCTGCTACAAGATCTGCAGACTCTGTAGCCATCTTTAAGAAACGCCTGAAAACACATCTCTTCCGCCAACATCTGACATCTGACTGATCTGTTCTGACTCAACTCTCTTCTCTACTCTTTTCTTCTCTTCTTTAAAAAAAAAAAAAAAAAAAATGTATGAATGATTCTGTATACTGTGTTGGACTATATGAACCTTATTTTTGATTGCACTTATGCTTTTGTTGTACTTATGATGTCCTAATTGCTTCCATTACCTACCCCACTTGTAAGTCGCTTTGGATAAAAGCGTCTGCTAAATGACTAAATGTAAATGTAAATGTAACCCATAGTTCTTTTTCTAACTTCGCTCGGTGTTTCACTATGGGAGATATAGCCCACTCCCGAATTGCATCCACATACCTGCTATTTTCTATAGCCCTAAATGGGTACCGACGCTCCAGCTCCCAGCACCGCGTGTGCCAAGGACGGCTCGGACACGTCCAGTCTATAGAACCGCACGAAAGTGTGTGGCGTGGCCCAGCTTGCCGCCGAGCAGATGTCTCCAACGGAAACTCCCCTGAGTAAAGCCCATGACGTAGCCATACCTCGTGTGGAGTGGGCTTTTAAGCCCTTAGGCGGCTGCAGGCCCCTGCAAACATAAGACAAGGATATAGCCTCCACAATCCAATGAGACAGCCTTTGACGCGATAACGGCTTCCCTCTCTGCGGAGTGGCCCATGACACGAATAGCTGATCACAAGACCTGAAACCCGCTGTCCTATTTACATACATATATAGTGCCCGAACCGGACACAATAAGTTCAGTTTCTTCTCCTCCGGGGAAGAGAATGGAGAAGGGTGAAAAGCTGCCAGCTCAGTAGATGGGCACCTATACGCTGAGTCTAACACCTTAGGCACGAACGCTGGGTTAGGACAGAACGCGACCTTAGTAAGCCCTGGAGCGAATTGCAGACAAGACGGGCTAACTGATAACGCCTGTAAATCACTCACACGCTTTGCGGTTACCAAAGCTATGAGGAGTGCCATTTTAAGAGAAAGATACTTGATGCCCACTCCTTCCAACGGCTCAAAAGGGTGATGACAAAGGGCTTCTAAGACAATGGTCACATCCCATAACGGAACCATTCGCCTAGATGCCGGTCTTATACGGCGTGCCCCTTTCATAAATCGGCTTATTAACGGGTGCTGTCCGGCCGATTTCTCACCAAAACCCACATGACACGCTGAAATAGCTGCTAAATACACCTTAATGGTAGAGAAAGCTTTCCCTTTATCTAGCAGATCCTGTAGGAAGCACAATATATCTCTTACAGCGCACTGGAAAGGGACAATATGACTCCGCTCACACCACTCCTCAAAGACTCGCCATTTATTGCTATAAAGGGAGCGAGTAGAGGGGGCTCTTGCACTCTGAATGGTGTGAATGACTGCGGACGGTAGACCAGCCGCATTCAAATTCCACCTCTCATGGGCCAAGCCCAAAGGGCTATTCTGTCCGGGTGAGGATGGTAAATTTCTCCCCCTGCCTGTGACAGAAGGTCCCTCCTGAGCGGGAGGGGCCACGGTTGCCCCGCCAACAGTTGAATTATCTCTGCCACCCACGGTTTGGACGGCCAGCGCGGTGCTATTAGTATTAACGAAAGACACTGTTCCCTCACCCTGGCTAGAGTGGGGGAAATTAGACTCAGAGGAGGGAAAGCATACAGAAGTACTTCTGGCCATGGGTGGGCTAAGGCATCCACACCCAGCGGTGCATTTCCGTCTGTTAGCGAGAAATACAGAGGACACTGAGCGTTTTCTTGCGAGGCGAAGAGATATACGGCAGCCTGACCACATCTCTGCCATATCTGGGACACCACCTGGGGGTGGAGTTTCCACTCCCCGTACAATGGATTTCCCCTGGACAGTAAGTCCGCTCCCCTGTTTAAAATCCCCGGAACGTGAGTAGCTCTGAGGGATAAAAGCCTTGTATCGGCCCATACAATCAGCTTCTCTGCCAGCTGATGCAGAGGCAGAGAGCGTGTGCCTCCCTGTCGATTGATATAAGCCACCACCGTGGTATTGTCTGTTTTCACCAGAACATGCTGGCTTTTGATGAAGCCCAAAAAATGTTTCAGTGCTAACCATACTGCCATCAACTCCAAATAATTTATATGTTTGTGAGTCAGCTGCGGAGGCCACAAACCGTTCACCGATCTGCCCATTAAAGTCGCTCCCCACCCCAGCAATGACGCGTCCGTTGTCATAGTCACTCTCGATGACACCGCCCCTAAGGGAATCCCCGTCCTGAACGTCACAGGGCTTTTCCAGTGTCTGAGTGCTCTGACGCACGCGTGAGTAATCCTCACCGGTCGGCCCAGATGCCGTCGAGAGCACAGACGCAAATGCGCGATCCAGCGCTGAAAATGTCTCATTTTGAGCAGTCCCAGCTGCACTACACAAATCACCGAGGCCATAAGCCCCAGCATTCGTAAGCATAGTCTGTACGGTACCATTTTCCCCATCTGAAAGCGGTCGAGGCATTGTGTGAAAGACGCGATCCTCTCTTCTGTCATTGTTACTCTGTATGAGAGGGAATCTATGTTGAGCCCCAGATAATTCGTCTGTTGAAAAGGCTCCAGTCGGCTCTTTATCGTATTGATCTTGAACCCTAAATTGCCTAGGTGATTTAACACAATCTCAGCGTCTTTCACTGCTTGCTCTCTCGACGAAGAGCATATGAGATAATCGTCTATGTAAGACAATATTCTTATTCCCCTGTCCCTCAAAGGGAACAGAGCTGCTTCCACACACTTGGTAAAAACCCTTGGGGCTAAAGACAGTCCGAATGGAATAGTTTGAAATTCGTAAGCTGTGCGTTGGTGTGCAAATCTGAGGAATTTTCTGTGAGAGGGGTAGATATCTATGTGAAAATAAGCGTCTGCCAGATCGATTGTCACAAACCAATCGTTTGGACGAATCGATCGACAGAGCACTCTGTGTGTTAACATTCTGAATGAATACTTTCTCAGGTGCTTGTTTAACACACGAAGGTCCAGAATAGGACAGAGGGCTGTGCCTCCTTTCTTTGGGATAACAAAATAGCAGGAGTAAAAATCCTGACGGCTCTCCTCCTCGGGCACTACTCTGATTGCCCGTTTGTTTAACAGAGTATCGATTTCGACCGTCAGCACTCGGGCCGATTCCCCCTGTACTACTGTAATCAAAATCCCATTGAACCGAGGTGGTTTCATTGCGAATTGAAGCCTGTATCCCCGTGAAATCGTTGCCAAGACCCACGGGTGAACTCGCGTGCGCGCCAGTCTGTTATGCGGACCGAGAGAGGACCTCTGTACACTTCCGCCCCGCTGGCGTCGCACCGTGATGACGTCATCACAATCGCCGCGCGGGCTTCGGCTGAAGGAGTGAGCACTCCCCCCAGTGGTGGGACAGGGGGAGCGCTTTTCATGCGATTCGAAATTTGAGAATCTTTTATGTGTTTGGGACATATCGCCCTCGGCTGTTTGCCTGGTTGCGATAGTGGAATGTTTATTGTTATGTTTTCTGAATTCGGGGAGCATTTCGCCCTCGGCCCGTGGCCTGGATGCGAAAAAGCATTTTTTATTCTTAAATCCCCTGCACATAAAAACATTCAAGAACATATCGTGAGTGCTTGGTGACACTGAACACAATTTTGAGCTACCTCGTTTTGTAGAACTCGAGGAGAACAACTCAAACTGGCCCTTACCGAACTGAACACAATAGGGCCGTTTTCCACCTTTCTTCTCTTCGCGGGCGGAGAGAGAAGGGCTGGGGAATAACTGCGTGTCAGGCCACACGCTTCTTCTTCCTCTCCTCTGGGTTTGGCGGACGTTTTTTAGCTGCCGCCGCATATGAATAATTTCCCCACGGTCCAGGGCCAGCCGATCGTGGTCGCTGGCCTGCGTGTTGTCCACTGTGAGCCGGTCTTGGACCTCTATCACCCACAGGTCTCCCTCTCGCCGCTGCGAAGCCCTGCCGCACGGGTTGAGAGGCTGGTCGCGGCACTTGCTTGCGTGGCAAACAGAGGTTAAACGCCTCGTCCTCCTGTTTCCTGAGGGTGCTGGTTTCCCTCATTTTCTCAAGGGCAGGACCAAACAACCCCTTCGTAGGGTCGTACGCTGCATCCATCACCTCCGATTTTTGCGCGTCGCCCAAGCCCGACAGGTTTAGCCATAACGCTCTCTCACGTGACACAGCCAATCCCATCACACGGCCGCAGCCCTGGACCGCGCCGCGGGAAGAGCGCAGAATTAAATCGTTCACCACGCAAATCTCGTCCCAGAGTATAGGGTTCGGTGCTCCCGAATCCAACTGGCTTCCCATCTCCTCCAAAATCTCTGCTTGATACGCCGACAGTAAAGTCACAGCGTTCAGCGAGCATATTGACTGCCACGCATATTTATACGTTCTCTGATAAATAGCAGCGGTAAGCCGATCCATTTTTCCCGGCAGCGAAATCTGCGAGGAGGCAGGGAGTGAACGCCGACTCGGATGGAGGTGAAAAGCCACTGAAGACTCTACCGCTGGGGGTCCGGCCAACCCCAGCTCCCCCATCCCCTGAATCTCCACCATGGAATGTCCCTTGGTAGGGAGCTTGCTCTTAAAGGGGCTATCCCAATAACGGGACATTTCCTTCATGCAAGCCGGCACGGCGGGCAAAAGTTGTCTCGCTGCAGTCTGAGCAGGCGGCAGCCTTTTCCCGTCATACAGGTCCCTCTCAGTCCCTCCGGCATCTTTTGCCGCGGGCCAAGAAAGGCCTAGTTTAGCCGCGGCCCGTTTGCAGACCTCATGCAGGTTGCTGTCTATCTGCGAGGCCGACTCGTTCGTGCTCGGCGGCCTGGACTGTTGGGTGGGGAAGGGGGAATTTTCTTCCTCTTCTTCGCCGTCCATATCCAGATCGAGGAGGTCAGAGTTAGCATCGCCCTCTGCGTCCTCATCCTCCGGTTTGCCTTCTTCCTGCTCGAGCAGGCCGTCAAACAACGGCGGCATATCCGGGGATTCGGCTTCCATCATATCCGCCCAGCTCGTTGTAGCTCGCGGGTGATGGCCAGTTGCCGCAGATTGCGTGACAGTTCCAGACAGGCATGGGTCCTGTTTGTTGGCCACTGCCACCCTCAATCTTCTCTCAAGAATTTTCACCGGCATTGATGCACAGTGAGCGCATGTCTGTGGGTCCGCTAGAGACGCTTGAGTGTGTTTCGGCCCCATACACGTGATGCACATGGGATGAGGGTCCCTGCCCGAGATGGTAGCTCCACATGAGGATGGACACGGGCGGGATGCAACCTCCCTGGCCTTCGACTCTTTCCCTTTGGCGGGGGAAACAGCCGTTGACATGATGCTCGTACGGCACAGTAACCTAATACAAAAAAGGTAATAAAACCTTTAGAAGGTTCGCCTTGACGCGATAACCTAATTAGACTTGACGTCTCCTATCGCTGTAAATTAATACGCAATAGAACTATTGGGATAGCTCACCACGACGCGGACGCTATTCCAACTCTCAAAAATGTCAGCTCAACACAATCCCGTTCACCAACCTTGCGTTAGGTGGCGGGTTCCTATGACAAGACCAAGATGGCGACGCGTGAACATCGCGAGGCTCGGCGTCTCTCCAGTTTTAGCAATTATATAGTGTTTTTCTTGCTCGGGCCTTCGTTAAGAACAGTTGTGCATTCACAACGTACACCCGGCATGAGCTTTTGGATATCGGTTTGCGCATTCCCGGAAGTTATACCAGCAACATTCAACTCGTCCCTGAGATCGCCAAAACACCCGATGCTACGCACCCCACACGGTCGGGGGGAAGTGCTCGCCGGCGGCGTCGAGATCGTAAACAAAGACGGGGAAAATGCGGAGGGCTAAGAGCTAAGCTACAGCTAAAACCACACCGGCTCTCTTTACCCAGCATTTCTCTTGCTAATGTACGATCATTAGTGAACAAAATGGATGAGATTCGACTCCGCATCATCAACAACAAAAAACTTTTGAACTGCAATGTCATAATCTTCACAGAAACATGGCTACACAGCGGCATACCGGACGACGCTATTGAGTTAGCGGGCTACAACACACACCGCGCGGATAGAACGGCAGAGGAATCCGGTAAGACAAGAGGAGGTGGACTGTGCATTTATGTCAATAAAGCTTGGTGCACGAACTCTGTTACTGTCGGGAGACACTGCTCGGCTAACCTTGAGTTTCTCGTGGTTAAATGTAGACCGTTTTATCTGCCACGGGAATTCACGTCAACCATTATAACGGCAGCTTATATACCACCGGATGCTGATGCCAAGCTTGCTATGAAAGAACTTCATGCAGCCATCAGTAAACAACAGACTGCTCACCCGGAGGCTGCATTTATTGTTGCGGGAGATTTTAATCACTCTAACTTAAAGACAGTACTCCCTAAATTTCACCAGCATGTTTCCTGCCACACAAGAGGAAACAAAACTTTAGATCATGTCTATACAAACATGGCTGAAGCTTACACCGCAACCCCCCTCCCCCACCTGGGTCAATCTGATCACCTTTCTTTGTTCCTCACCCCCAAGTATTCACCTCTCATTAATCGTGTGAAGCCATCAGTGAAGACCATCAAGGTGTGGCCTGCGGGGGCAGACTTCACACTCCAGGAAAGGTTTCTACACACAGACTGGAGTATGTTTGCTTCTCAGGCCACCAGTGGCTCTCACACGGATATAGACAGCTACACCTCCTCTGTATTGGACTACATCAATACCACCATTGATAGTGTCACAACTCAAAAGCAGATCACCATATACCCTAATCAGAAGCCATGGATGAACAAGGAAGTGCGACTCCTGTTGAAAGCACGCAACACCGCCTTCAGATCAGGTGATGCACAGGCCTATAGTACTTCCAGGGCAAATCTGAAGAGGGGCATCAAAAAGGCCAAGCACTGCAACAAGTTGAAGGTAGAGGAGCATTTTACCAATTCTGACCCTCGACGCATGTGGCAGGGCATCCAGGCCATTAGTGATTATAAACCCAACCACTCCATCCCCATAACCACAGATGCTGCCTTTCTGAACGAGCTTAATGACTTTTATGCACGCTTTGAGAGAGACAATAAGGAACCCGCCATCAGGCTCACACCTTCCACTGACCACTCAATCATCACAGTAAATTCCACAGATGTTTTCACTGCACTAAGCTGGATAAACGCGCGCAAGGCTGCTGGCCCTGATGGCATCCCTGGTCGCGTACTCAGGGCATGTGCGGAGCAGCTCGCTGGGGTCTTCACGGACATCTTCAACCTGTCCCTCGCCCAAGCAGTGGTTCCAGCATGTTTCAAATCCACCTCCATTGTGCCCATTCCAAAATATTCCAGCCCGACATGCCTGAACGACTACCGCCCTGTAGCACTCACACCCATTGTTATGAAGTGCTTCGAGCGGCTGGTCCTGTCACACCTAAAAGACTCTCTACCATCCACACTGGACCCATACCAATTTGCCTACCGTAGCAATAGGAGCACCGATGATGCAGTGTCCATGGCGCTGCACTCCGTGCTCACACATCTGGACAATAAGGACACTTATGCACGCATGCTGTTTGTAGACTTCAGCTCTGCATTCAATACTGTAATCCCTTCCAAGCTAATCATCAAACTTGGAAACCTAGGCATAAACAATTCAACCTACAACTGGATCATGGATTTCCTGACGAACAGGCCTCAGCTTGTTAGGTTAGGCAACATCTGCTCCACCACAACCACCCTCAACACTGGTGTACCTCAGGGCTGCGTACTGAGCCCCTTTCTCTACTCCCTTTTCACACTCGACTGCAGGCCTGTGAATGGATCTAACTCCTTCATCAAGTTTGCAGACGATACAACAGTGATTCCTCTCATCAGCAACAACGATGAGACTGCTTACAGGGAGGAAGTACGGCACCTGGCCACATGGTGCTCAAACAACAACCTGCTCCTTAACACCTCCAAGACAAAGGAGATCATCGTGGACTTCAGGAAGGCGAAAGGAGGCACACACGACCCCATCCACATTAACGGGACGGCTGTTGAACGTGTTTCCAGTTTTAAGTTCCTGGGGACCCACATTTCGGAGGACCTGTCCTGGACCACCAACACCTCATGCCTGGTCAAGAAGGCTCACCAGCGTCTCTTCTTTCTGAGGACACTGAAGAAGAACCAACTGTCTTCAACTATCCTGGTGAAGTTCTATCGCTGCACGATAGAGAGCATCCTGACCAACTGTGTCACAGTCTGGTACGGGAACTGTTCTGTTGCTGAGCGCAAGGCACTGCAGCGGGTGGTGAAAACAGCCCAGCGCATCACAGGAACTGCACTCCCTTCCATTGAGGACATCCAGAAGAAACGCTGTCTGCGTCGAGCTCGCAGCATTCTCAAGGACTCCTCTCACCCCGCTCATAGACTATTTACTCTCCTGCCTTCCGGTAGGTGCTTCAGGTGCCTCCGGACAAGAACCAGCAGACTAGGAAACAGCTTTTTTTCCAGAGCTGTTTCATTATTGAACTCTGCTCCCCACTGATTTCACTACCTCTCATAACTTTAACTTAATGCTGCTATTACAATGTTAACATTGCACTACAGGGCTGCCATGCATGACGGAACTGTACACACCAGTACTTCATGTATCTGCTCTACCGGACTGTTTACACACACACAGCATCATTTGCACTCTATACTGCTCACTTGCACACCAGGAATATTACACTGAATGCTCATTAGCACGAATGGACTACTTTCATAACTGCATTAACTCATCTACTGCACTGTTACTTAAATAACTGCACTAACTTATTTACTGCACTGTAACTCATCTATTGCATTATTGCATCTATGGCATAACTAACTGCATCTTCTCATTTATTGCACTATAGCTTCAATAACTGCACTAACTCATCTACTGCACTGTAACTGTATATCTGCATCTACTCATGTATTGCACCGTACCTTTAATAACCACATTAACTCATCTACTGCACTGTAACTTTAATAGCTAATGTCTGTAACTAATGCACACTCAGGTCACTTGCACTATTGTATAGTCTATATTGTTATCTGTTTATAACCTCCTTTACATTAATGTTCACAGTATATAGCCTTCTGTATATATTGTCATAGTACATTCCTTCTGTAAAGTATTTTCATAGTACATGCCCATTGTATAGTAATTTCCTAATATTGTATCTGTATTTATTCACACTGTATATCTGCACTTGCTAATTGCACTTCTGGTTAGACCTAAACTACATTTCGTTACACTGTACTTGTATATGTGTAATGACAATAAAGTTGAATCTAATCTAATCTAATCCCGTTCACTAACCTTGCGTTCGGTGGCGGGTTCCTATGACGGTCCACCTGTTGAACAGTTTAGCAAAAATCAGCTGATACGGGCGTGCTGAGAGAGCTTGCTGCAGTCTCCCACGGGAAGAAAGCGCGAATGACATAGGTGGAGGTCGACCTGACTTATATAGGCAGGGCGGAGCCTGGTCACGGGTCGACCTGTCTGTCAGAGACAGACGTGGTGTCATAAGAGCTTCCGTAGTTGGTCACGCCCAAAGCGATTCCCATAGTGAAACACCGAGCGAAGTTAGAAAAAGAACATGCTATAAAACAACTTTGCATGCCATAGTTTACACAGGACTGGCGGGAAATGTGCATTAATACGTCTTCATTCTTCATATTATGTGGTTTACTTTGATAGGTGAACTGTCGTTCCCGCGTCCCAGCGCAACATCCGACGGGTTTTCCCAAATCGCATCACATGTCTAGTCAGTACAAATGACAACGACATGCAGATCGCTTCGCGAGCGTATCACGCTGAAGGGAAACGGGTGTTTACAAATTGCCCTCATTGTAATCTGCCAGAATGACGGGCGGCCATCAGATTTTTCCGTCAGTAGTAGAAAAAATCTGTCAACGACAAAGAATTTTTGGGATTACGCGACCTCTGGTTCACACACGTAAATGAATATTGGTCGCACTCTAGAGCCCTGAGGGTGCATACAATTTAGGAGACGCTTTAGTGCTGCGATTAAAGGAATAACGTCCGCTACAGATGCATCAAAGGAGCGGTATCTGTTTGTGTCATCACAACATTTCGGCCGTATTGTTTCGGTGATAAAAGTCTTTCGGCCGAAAACCGAAAATGCACTTTTGGGCCATTTTCGGCCGAAAATTTTCGGTGGCCGAATATTCGGTGCATCCCTAATAATAACCATTAATGATTCAGGCTGCCCTGTTGAATAAAACAGCATATGCTGGGTTAGGTATGTGTTAAAGCTGGTTTGACCATCTTTGACCAGCACATGACCCGTTTAAACCAGCATCAAAACATACCAAACCAGCATATACTGTTTTATTCAACAGGGCGATGTCATCTTATGACTCAATATTAACCAAATAACAATCTGTGAATGAAACAGATACACACACGCATGCACTCACAGACACACACATCACTTAAAATGTACACTGTTCATTAAATGTACAATAATTATTTTAAAAAGTTCTAACACAAAAGGTGCTGTGGCCACACCCATGTCTATAAACAGTGCTGTTTGTTTAACATCACGACAGCGTTTAGGTGTTTGAAATGAAGGTGTGTGAGGTGCATTTTCAATGCTGTTGGATCATTAGTGATCACGATGACTGATTGGTAATGCACAGCGTGACCGAACATCCATCTCTCCTGGTGTTTCTCTGCAAAGACGGACGCGTGTGGAATCAAGAATCAACCCGGCACACTCGCATGTCTAGTGAATGTGATCAGGAACACCTGAATCAGACAACGGCTCACTTACTGTAGGTGACACGCAATAACATACAACCCTAAAAAGAGAACGAGTGAAAAATAAAAGACTAATGAACGAGTAGCGGCACTACACTGTCTTCTAGCGGACACATAACATCATTACACTGAAGTAAAGATTGAAGGAGCGTTAGCAGTGACCCCAATAAATTCATTTAATTTATTAGCTCATAATGGACATAAAGTATTTAGCTGGTGTGACAGTCAGTCATGTGATGGGTCAGCGCTGTCAGGACGTCACACAGCTATGGGCACTTTACTTACTTGAATATTGAATTATATAGTCTTATAAAACAAATTGATTTTCTTCAAGGCTTGTTCACAAGTTATGTGAGTTCATGGCCAGGTAAGCACACCTATAAACAAAATCTACTATCCAATAGCATTGCAAGGGTGAACAATAGGACCTAATAGTTGTGAAAATGTGCCCTTGGGGGGGCATCTGAAGGTTTATTTTAGAAGGGATAATACTGATGTTGTAATTTTACAACAGTGGACCTAACAGGGTTGATTGTACTTGCATAAAAAACTCATGGCTAATGAAACAAAAACACACACAAACTCTTCTCGATCATAACTGTAGCTGTTCTGTGATTTAAAGCAACAGGGTTTGTAAATGTGGTAGAACAACTCTTGACTGGACGGAGTCTACTAGCTGCTACCTAAGCAGCCACAAAGTGGCTACGAGCACACTCTGTAAGATCTGTTTTGGGGTCGGTTCACACAGCGCTGCCCGTCCCTTGCAAAAGGGCAACATGGTAGCAGTGGGTTACAGTGTATTTTATAGCAATGCCCTGATAGCACATGGACATCTGGCATCAGACATAGTCTTGGAGAAGTCTGCTGACAAATGTCATATACACATCTAGAAGATGTCTGTAAGATGTTAATGATTAAGAATTGATGTAAAAATCTTCTATCTAAATTTTTAAGCTGATGTTTTTACACATCAGATGTCTTCCAGATCGTCAGATCTTCAGCAGACTTCTTACAGACATACAGTACGTACCTGTGCAAGTTGGCTGAACCTTAGCTGTTATAAAATGCACTGTAAACCACAGCTTCTCTGGCCATATTTTGCTTCAATAAATGTAACTAAATCAGCTGTCAGAGAAAACTGGTGTAGTAATAGGAAGTATTAGGAAGTGTAGCAAGTATTGTATCTTCAGCATTAATGTGACAAATAGTCCGTCTTTGCTCTTTTTTGGGGATGTAGTGGTCTGAGCTGGGATTGTCCGATGGTCGTATTTCTCTTGGGTGGTGGTGAAATTGCCTGAAATGGACCTGGGATGGCCAGTCAGTCCGCAAGCTCTCTCAGGAGGATGGCAGGGGAACTTCAGCTGTAGCTACCATGATCTCTAGTTGGAGAAAGGCGTATGACGTTCATCTGGACCTGGCGGAATTTTTCCCTACCGGAGAATAATTAGCGTAGCTGCTGTTCATTAACTATGCATTAAGTGAAAGCTTGGCTGAAAAGATGTGTCTTTAATCTAGATTTAAATTGGGAGAGTGTGTCTGACCCTCGAATAGTACCAGGAAGGCTATTCCAGAGTTTAGGTGCTACGTATGAGAAAGCTCGTCCCCCTTTGGTGGATTTAGTTATCCTAGGTGTTATCAAAAGTCTTGAGTTTTGAGATCTTAGAGAGCGTGATGGGTTGTAACGTGATAAAAGCTCGGTTAAGTAAGTAGGTGCTAAACCGTTCAGGGCTTTGTAAGTAATTAAAAGAATTTTAAAATCAATACGATACTTAATGGGTAGCCAGTGAAGGGATGATAAAACTGGGGTGATCGTATTTTCTTGACCTGGTAAGAACTCTGGCAGCTGCATTCTGAACTAACTGTAGTTTGTTTATCGATGGTACAGGACAACCACTAAGTAGAGCATTACAATAGTCAAGTCTTGAGGTCACAAATGCATGAATAAGCTTTTCTGCGTCTGCAACACATAAACTATTTCGTAATTTGGCAACATTTCTAAGGTGGAAGAAGGCTGTTTTTGTGATATTTGAGATGTGATTTTTAAATGACAGGTTGCCGTCTAATATAACGCCTAGGTCTTTAACTGTATTTGTTGGAGTAACAGTGCAGCTTTCAATTTGCAGGCTGTAATCGGAGATATTCTGTTTACTTGATTTTGGTGCTATAAGTAATATTTCTGTTTTGCTAGAGTTTAAAAGGAGGAAATGACTAGTCATCCAATGTTTTATGTCCTCGATGCACTCTGCCAGTTTGGATAGCTTAAAGGAATCATCTGGTCTTGATGAGATATATAGCTGAGTATCATCTGCAAAACAGTGGAAGCTAATTCCATGTTTTCTAATAATGCTGCCGAGGGGCAGCATGTATATGGAGAAAAGCAAGGGTCCTAATCATATTTCTATAGCTGATTATTCTACTGCCAGAACAAAGTTAAGGAAAGCTGAAGTGACTTAAGATCTACAGACAGATCCAGAACCAGAGGGAGCCAAGCGTAAAAGAAAGTAAGACTAATAATGCTATTCTGTCATAATCAAAGTGTCCATTAGAAGTACTTTTAGAAGTGCTTACCGTCTAATGAATACTGTGGTTTCATGGCATTTGAAGGTCGTGTCTTAACTTAAAACCGAATGTAAACGTGTTTTCCTTGTGGAAGGGCTGCATAAGTTGTGCTAATAAAGTATTTCAAATATTTTTTATCATACTTGCTCTTCCTCCTGTGTTTCAGACGTAAAGTTATTGAGACGGACGCTGACTGTGAAGAATCTCCTGAAATGGCCATAGCACCATCCCCAAGAAAACTTCTATCAAAGGGACTTGGGAACAAGCGAGTAGCTACACCATCTCTCACAAATGGACCACAAGCGCATTCTTTACAGGAAACAGTAATCCCAGCCTGCAGCATCCCAGCAACAACAGGAGCTATCACTCCCCAAAGATCAGTTCAGCCCAGTGGGTTAGCAGCAAGGGATGGAATGTTTGTTCGTATTCTTACAATACTGGAAGAAATGAGAGATTGTCAAAAGGTGCAGGGTAGCATGATACGGTCCATTCTGCAGCAGAGAGAACCATGCAGTGTTGGTCCTGTCTTGCCTGAGGAGATCACCTTTCCTTTAAAGAGGTTTTCGTAAGTAGAGAATGTGGAGTTGAAGCTCTGCGAGTCTGACGTCCAGAAAATGTGGTCAGTGTTTTTAAAAAATAGTACATAGTTGTAGAATTATTTACTGACTTCACACACTCTAACCTATGCACATTAATATGCATGTTGTTTTCTTATGTGTAAATATCTCAACATTAGGTCTCACTCCTTGGGGATATTGGAGGTAGGAGCCTTGATGAGTCTGTCCGAAGAACTATGGCGTTTGCAATGACAAATGACCTTGTCCGCCATTTCAACCTCACTGGGCGGCATGGCAAACACTCATTTCGGAGCCTACAACCTTTTAATATCTAGTATGGTATGAATACAAGTCAGCTTCACTTACCTAGATCCTTAAACAAAATTTTGGTAAATGGTAGTTTAGAATGTGGTTACAACCCTGACTTCTTTTTTTTGTTGAGGGATTATGCTCATGTAACTTGCTTGCTTTCAACATACTAAATAACAGTTATGTCCTGTTTGATTCAGTAGCATGCCATACTTTATATTAATTCATTATTTGGCTTCACAGGTAGCCTGAAGCAAAACCCTTTACTTAAAGCTGTAAGCAAGGAAGAGGTGGAGACAGCCCTTTGTAAATGGTTCACAAATGCGAGAGATAGAGATGGCAACTGTGCCCTAAGAGCCCAGCGGAACCCTGAGAGGAGGGCAATATGGTCAGAGCAGTAAGTCATATAATCTTTGTATAACTGAGAATTGCACGATTAATAATATTTAATTCGCTTTTCTGTTATTGCCTCTTATGTAGAGGCATGTAGTCGCCTTGAAATATTAAGGTTCTCACTGCAAAGTAGAAGTAGTTTTGAGATATTTTTGCATTTCATATAGAAAAAATTATATGGGGAAAAAATCTATTTTTCCCTAAATGTACAATTTCAACATTTTCTGAAATTTGTAAATGTAGTTCCCTTTCTGTTGGTCTCTCGACGTTGTGTCGAGAACGACAGATGGGGTTCGTCCTTGAGAACCAATCAACTCTGACTACTATAGAAAAGGCCAATGAAATTTGGCGAATGAAATTTGCATGCCGGTCTCCGCCCCCCGATGTCCGGTATAAAACGAAGCCGGTGTTGAAGCATTCATTTACCTTTTGTTCTTCAGAGCCATCACTCATGATTGCAAACCTGAATTCTACGAATTCTACTACTATCTGTCGGATCTACGACGTGTTGCAGCAGATCGTCCCTACCTGCAGCAACCTTCCCCTGGGCGTCTCGGCAGTTCCGGTGGTGTCAGAGAGATATTTCCAAAAAGTCCTTTTTAGGACTGAGCACTCTACAGCGCGGCATGTCCCGCTGTTCTCTTGGGTGCGGCACCCTCATCGAAGAGGGGGACGGACACATCACTGCGTTAGGTGTCTAGGCGTCCAGCACGCTGAAGCAGCGTTCGTTGACACATCTTGCCCGCACTGCGGGCAGATGGTCATAGAGAAGTTGCGGTCAGAGGTGGCTGTCTTCCTAAAGGGAACCAGCCACCATTTCGTCTGCTACCCGGGCTGTGACATTGGTGGCTATGGCCCCAAAGTCCGCGACATCGGTGGCTACAACCTCGAGATCTGCCTGTGTTAACGGCGTTAGTGATGTGGGGACCTCTGCGAGTGTAAACCCGCCAGCCAAGTGCTCACGGGCCGCTCGCACCCTGATTCGCACTTCCGGCCATTCCCCAACTGGCCGTGGCACACCATCCGGATCCTCAATCACGCACTCGGAAACGATGCGTGATGCAGATGAGATGTCGCTCGCAGCATCGGAGGGAGATCTGCTGGCTTCCGACCCTGAAGAATCCGAGCTCCCTCCCCAGGGGGTCGAGCTCAGGACGAAGCAGAGGTTGAGATGTCGGCCATGCTAACACGGGCTGCCGCGAGCATTGGGCTGCAGTGTACGCCACTGCCCCCTCCCCAACGCTCGCGGTTGGATACTTGGTTCCTGGGGTCAGAGCGCGGTGCCACACCGCGCCCACCCCCGGTGCCATTTTTCCCAGAGGTGCATGCGGAGCTGTGCAAGACTTAGAGCAACCCACTCACGGCTCGTCCCAGTCAAACCAGCTCCGGCTCCCTCACTTCCCTCGATGGTGGGGCAGCCAAGGGCTATGTCGAGATCCCCCAGGTGGAGCGTGCGGTTGCGGTGCAACTGTGCCCGCAGACGGCTGCCACCTGGAGGAATCGGCCTCGCCTTCCATCCAAAGCCTGTAAGACTTCGGCATCTCTAGTCGCGAAGGCTTACAGTGCTGCGGGCCAGGCTGCCTCCTCTCTCCACGCTATGGCCATCCTGCAGGTCCACCAGGCCAAGGCGTTGAGAGAGATCCACGAGGGTAAGACCAACCCAGGGATAATGCAGGATCTCCGTACCGCCACTGACCTCGCTCTACTGGCGACCAAGGTGACGGACGATGTCCACACTAGTGGTCCAGGAGAGAAACCTCTTGCTCAACCTTGCGAGGAAGAGTGACGGCGAGAAGATCCCTTTTCAGGGCCAGGCGCCCACTTACTCACAAAGAGAGTTTTTCTGTTCCCCCTGGGTGTTACTTCTAGCCGATCGCACACTCCACTGGACTGTGCCCGGCAAACCCGACGCACTGTCACAGTCCCTGGGAGCTCTTGAGCTGCCCACACTGTCTCGGTGGCTAATGAGGACGGTCCGTCTTGGTTACGCGATCCAGTTTGCCAGAGACTCTCCCAAGTTTCGGGGCATCATCTCTCCCTCTGTCAGAGGCAGGGACGCCTACATACTTCGGGTAGATGTCACCACCCTTCTGGCAAAACAGGCATCGAGTTCGTCCCTCAAAACCAAGATGTTCAGTGGGTTACAACCCACACTTCATCGTTCCCAAGACGGTGGGTTGCGCCATATGTCTGCATACCTTGAACAAAGCACCTTCACAAGCTGCCATTCAAGATGCTCACGCAGAGGCGCGCCCTGACATCTATCAGGTGTCAGGATTGGTTCATGGCAATCGACCTAAAGGATCCTCCCTTTCGGTCTCTCCCTGTCTCCACGGGTCTTCACGAAGATCGTGGAAGCCGCCCTTTCTCCCTGAGGGGAGGAAGGTGTGCGGGTACTAAACTATCTCAACGACTGGCCTATCTTGGCACACTCGCGAGATCTGTTAAATACACAAAGTGACCTGGTGCTCCGGCACCTAGAATGATTGGGACTCCAGGTCAACCGAGAGAAGGGCAAGCTCTCCCCAGTGCAGAGCATCCTCTTTCTCGGTATGGAACTCAACTCTGTCACCATGTCGGCACAACTGTCCGCAGTTCACGCCCAGCCGGTGTTGAACTGCCTGAAACAATTCAGAGGCTCCTGGGCACATGGCGTCCTCGCCGGGTAATACCCCTCGGGTTGATGCACATGAGACCGCTCCAACACTGGGTTCAGAGTCGAGTTCCGAGGAGAGCGTGGCACACCGGCAGCAGGCGCATGGTGATGATGCACTTCTTCCAACGCACCATAACCCCTGGTCTTCAATGACTTTTCGACGGACTAAGGTCCCTCTGGGCAGGTGACGAGGCAAGTCGTGGTGACGAAGGACGCCTCCCTGCAGGGGTGTGGTGCAGTGTGTAACGGGCACGCAGGCGGGGCGTTGGACGAACCCCGCCTGTGCTGGCATATCAATTGCCAAGAGTTGTGGGCTGTGCTACTTGCACTGAGCAGGCTGCGCCCTCTCATGCGGGACAAGCACGTGCTGGTCCGAGGACAGCACTATAGGTGTAGCGTACATCAGATCGTCAGGGTTGCGTTCGCTCACAGCAGCTAACACAACTTGCTCGACGCCTCCTCTGGTAGTCAACAGGGGACACGCTCCCTGCGGGCCACACACCCCGGGCAAACTGAACTGGACAACCGACGCGTTCTCTCATCAGTTTACGCCTCGTGGAGAGGGGCGACTCTACCCCCGTGCAGTCCAGCTCATTTGGATGCTGTTCGGGTAGGCCCAGGTGAACCTGTTCGCCTCCCGCAACACCACCATTTGCCGCTTTGATATTCCCTGTCCAAGGCAGAGCCCTCGGCACGGATATCCTTGCGCACAGCTGACCGCGGGATGGGCGGAAGCACACCTTCCCCCCAGGAGCCCCCTTGCACAGGCACTAACCCACCCTAAAGTGGTCCTGGGACTGGACCCCTCTGAGGTTCCGATCTTCCTCACCCGAGTAAGACGGCCCTCCTGATGGAGCTCGCTTCCTTCAAGAGGGTAGGGGACCTCTGAGCATCCTCCGTGTCCCCGGATTGCCTCGAATTCGGCCCTGGAAACTCTCACGTTATCTTGAGATCCAGGCCCGGATGCGTGCCCAAAAAGTTCCCACTACTCCCTTCTGGGGCAAGGTGGTGAAATTGCAGGCGCTCCCCATCGGGGAGGAAGACCCAACCCGATTTGTGTTGTGTCCAGCGCATGCATTGCGCCTGTACCCGGACCGCACGCAGATCTCTGAAGCTCTGACCAGCTCCGTGTCTTTATTGGAGGACAGCAGAAGGGGAAGGCTGTCTCCAAGCAGAGGCTGGCCCACTGGGTCGTGGATGCCGTTACGACGTGGATGCCGATCTCAGAATCTCCCATTCCCATTGGCAGGGGCTCACTCCGCATGGGGTATAGCCACCTCCTGGGCATTAGCCAGAAGCGCCTCCCTAGCAGACATCTGTTGAGCTGCGGGTTGGGCTATGTCCAAACACCTTCGCAAGGGTTAACAACCTGCGCGTAAACCCGGTGTCAGCCCACGTCCTACGTGGCGACATGTAGGACTGGCATCCGGGGGGGCGTATGCCTGCGAAAGCACCTTTCCACCCTCCAGTAGGTTGGGTCAGTGTGCTATCTACCTCCCTTCTTACCCAAATACTGGTTAAGAACAGGTATTCCATCCATCACTAAACAAGCACACCCTGGGGGCTGGCTGGGCAGAGCAGCCTTTCCCCTTAGGCCGGAATACCATATGAACTATCACAGATAGCTCTAACCGGACCTAGTGCTATGGGACGTCTGTAACACCCCCTCCGTGGGCTGTTCCTCATGAGAATGTTTCCCACTCCTGGTAACCCATGAGCTTCCCCAGGTGGACCTCCACCTCGCCGTTAACTACTCACTCCGCACGTTCCATGCGTTCTCCTCCAAGGACGAGACCATACCCATATCCACCATATTCCTCCCCACGGGTAGGAGGTGGCCTCTGCAGCGCATCCCTAATTAAGGAAGTTGCGCTTAGCCGGTGTAAACCATAGCCGGACGGCCTCTCGCCAGTAGAGAGCTAAGGCCTCCGTCCGTGAAAAGTTACCGGTCAGGGCTGTACCCATCTTTTTCCAAGAAAGCTCTGGAACCCCCGACCACCACACTGGAAGGTTACAGTTTCGCGAAAGCATCGAGCTGACACGCCCAGGCCTGTTACCGTCGCTACGCTAGAGATTGTGACGCGATACAGCATTGTGGCGTTTTCCATAGGCAACCCTATCTGTTGTTCTCGACACAACGTCGAGAGACCGACAGAAAGGGAACATCTTGGTTACGTATGTAACCTCAATTCCCTGATGGAGGGAACGAGACGTTGTGTCCCTTATGCCACAAACACGTATCGTATTCTGCTGCAGTCGTGAGAGGCTCTCGGGCTCTTCAGAACAAAAGGTAAGTGAATGCTGCACACCGGCTTCCTTTTATACCGGACATCCGGGAGCGGAGACCGGCATGCAAATTTCATTCGCCAAATTTCATTCGCCAAATTTCATTGGCCTTTTCTATAGTAGTCAGAGTTGATTGGTTCTTAAGGACGAACCCCATCTGTCGTTCTCGACACAACGTCTCGTTCCCTCCATCAGGGAACTGAGGTTACATACGTAACCAAGACGGTTTCTGGAACAGGTCAAACGCAGATAGAACCTACTGATTCTGAAAAAACACCTTTGGTTTAGAATTATATGGTTCTATTTGGCAAAACATAAATTAAAGCAATGCATTTGCAAGCAATACAAACAGTTTACTCCTTATAATTGTTCAAACAAAATTAGTGTTGTAATAATGTAAGTAATGTATATAACACACAGTTACAGTAGCCAGAGGAAGAGAAGTCAAACACTGTAGAGTCAAGAGCTTAACTAAAGAGAAGGGTCTGTCTGCAGACCAGATGCACTCTCAGGCCAGATGCACTGTCAGACACGTGTTTGAAATAAATGCACCTACAGGCCAATTGTAAGTATATTTTATCAATACTCAATTTATTTATTCTCATACAATAATAAGTCGAAGTAAAAGTATTGTTTTTACTATATTAAATTTGAACAAGATAAATTCGAAGTAAATGTGTTATTATGAATTATTTGACAAATGTAATCGAAAACGTTGTTTAACATTATCAGACGAATGTTGTAAGTATATTGATTTCATTCATACAGTATTAGATATATATTAAAACAATACTTTTATATCTAAGATAATGTTTTCGAAAACTAACTTATAATCAATGATACCAGATATATCGCATCTATGATACTTGGGTAACGATACCTGTTCTTCATGCAGTAATTTAGTGAAGAACTAACGTTATCTAAATTAATTTTGTAGCGTTGTTCTGAAAACTTACAGGAAAGTTTGTAGGTGACCTGCACTATACAACTTTTTTTTAGACAATGTGTTACTCAACATTATTTAATATGACGTTGAAGTCTATCAAATATAGGGAAGTAACGATTCACTCAGATCACGATGCGATTTATTCACGATTTATTTTTACAAAATGAACAACTTCCCTTGTATTATTTCTTAAATGCTTCACATTTCTTTGTATAATACATTATGTTTTATTTCAAACAACAAAAACTCTGTTCTCAGAGATTATAAGTGTCCAGAGTATCTGTAAACAGACCCCCCTTTGAGACACATGTTCATGTTGTAGATATTGATGTATGCGGAAAGGTTGTTCTTACGCCAAAACTTGGGTATATGTATGTTTTTATATGTTTGTATGTAAATAATGATATGATAAATACATTTAGAGATAGATATGGAGAGAGTAAATATTCAGATTATTTATATATTCAATAACCTTGTGCATACAGTACATAAGATTGTTCAGCCTTATATTTCTGAACAGCAATTATTATTTACGTATTTGTTTTTTGCATTTTTGACAGGGGCATTGCACATAGGATTACACCCGTAAAATGGACTGAAAAAACAGGCCTTTATTTGCAGGTTGGCTATCTATCCATCCATATATCCATCTGTCTATTCAAATCTATCAATCGAAATCATATCGTATCGTCCATTTATCTTTCCCATCCATCCATCCATCCATCTCTTTAAGTTATATGTATCTATCTTTCTATGAAATTTTGCTTATTCCCTCCTTTCATTATATTTAAGGGTCCTCAGTACAATCATATGGCAACGACTGTGGTGTGTTTATGTTGATGATAAGATGTACATTATGTTTGTAGTTAATATTATATTGTTTTGCCATAATACTGACGTCTCTTTCATTTATAGTCTGCATTGTACATCGTGCTGGATGCCCCATTTGACTACACAATTGTAAGTATTAGTACAGTTTTCAATAACTTTGAGACTTTTTTGAGACAAAGGGCATTGACTTTTATGTTTTGAGCAGCAGGTCATGGTAGAATTGAGGAAATAGTGGTGCGTCATGTTAATGAAGAACTATGGACTGGACCGGTATGGAATTGTTTGTATTTTGAATATTTAAAGCTTTTATGAGAAAGGAATTATCTAACATTCAATATTCAATCACTATTTTCCAGGCATGGAAAATTGTTTGCCCACTATACAGAGGAGTCCAAAGCTTTCCTAAGAGGTGATCTGCAGCCTGTATATAGGTTGCAAAAAAGGAAGTTGGAAGAAATCTCTCAGGTAAAAGCATATACTAATCATAAGGTTAAAATGGCATGTTGTCATGACTAACTTGGAAAACTTGTGCTGTATTTTCTCCACTAACAGGAAGGGCCTTTTGACGGACAGGTAACTTCTCAGGTAAAGTGCCAGTAAGCTTAAAAAGGTAGTCCTAAAGGTAACTAAAATTAATGTTTGCTTTTTAGGGTAGATGAAACCAATCTTTTCATCTGTGAGTTTGCATCGGAGAAGCAGGTGGTTCAGTGTCCAGGAAAAGTAGGTTTTGTTAGAGGTTGTGGCCATTATTGTTCTGCATATTTTTATTTATCATCTTCTGCATTATTGTTTCTTAAGAGCGTGTCATGACGGATCTTAAAACTACCAGTCAGTGGTGCTTGGAGAACTCTGGGGATCTTCTTGGCTCAGTTCAGCTTCCACTTATAATGTGCATGGAGGATGATGAAGCTGCAGAGGCCTTGGAACAGTTCTTCACTACAGATGTCATAGAACATGATAGTGTAGAGCCTCTGATGTTTGTTTTTACTCTTATGCAAGACATGCATAAATTTTTAGAGAATGTGGTGGAGTCATCTAAGAGTCTTTTATCGAGTACAAAATTGAACAGCATGTGACGAGTATGCATGTGCGGCTGAGAGTGCATGTGACGAGTATGCATGAGCGGCTGAGAGTGCATGCGACGAGTATGCATGAGCGGCTGAGAGTGCATGTGACGAGTATGCATGCGCGGCTGAGAGTGCATGTGACGAGTATGCATGAGCGGCTGAGAGTGCATGCGACGAGTATGCATGAGCGGCTGAGAGTGCATGCGACGAGTATGCATGCACGGCTGAGAGTGCATGTGACGAGTATGCATGAGCGGCTGAGAGTGCATGCGACGAGTATGCATGAGCGGCTGAGAGTGCATGCGAAGAGTATGCATGAGCGGCTGAGAGTGCATGAGACGAGTATCCATGCGCGGCTGAGAGTGCATGCGACGAGTATGCATGAGCGGCTGAGAGTGCATGCGACGAGTATGCATGAGCGGCTGAGAGTGCATGCGACGAGTATGCATGAGCGGCTGAGAGTGCATGCGACGAGTATGCATGAGCGGCTGAGAGTGCATGTGTCTGACAGTGCATCTCGTCTGCAGACACATGCTATTGAAACTAAAGCAGACACTCATCATCATAATGTTGACTTCAAATGACAAACCAGTCACATCTAACCCTCTAAGATCACAGTACAAGAGTAAGATCACAGTTTGAGCACACTGTGAGTTTGCTGTGAGGTTACATTTTGACCTCATCGTGAGTATTCTGAAAGCTCATGGTGACATCACTGTGACATCATCGTGTTGACTGGGTATAGCCTATTATTGGGCGGAAACGATCGCATCACGCTGTCAATCACTCTCTCCTGAACTGTGTGAACCTCTTCTCACATAAACAAATACTGTATCCGTCTATGACTCGTGCTACAGAAAGTGAACTGAAAAATGCGGATAAAAGAAATCGTATTAAATAATTTACGCTGTAATACGCTCATAAACGTATATAAAATACCTTAATACAAACTCACTATTTTGTACTGGCTGTAAGCAGTCAGCATTGCGCTGTGTCGCTATTGAAAGCACATGTGAGAGCACATGGGACGCTCCGTTCATGCATCCTGTATATAACAGGCCAGAAATCATATTAAACAAATTGTGCAATGCATACCCGCATAACATCTAACGACTGTTTAAATAAAGACTTAACCACACTAAATGTTGTGGTGTTTTAATGTATTATGACTGAATAAATACTTTACAAACTAATTCAACAAAACTAAAGTGAAACTTAACCTTAGATTAACACTTAACTCTGATGCATCTAGTGCCGTCCTTCACAAGAGTTAAAACTCCTCTTCTCGTGCAAACTCTTTCTCAGCTTCACGTCCGCCCTCTGCCATACACGTTTTCGCTTGGCATATGAGCTGTGAATGGGTCTTTCAAAAAAATACATCATCAACTAGGATTTTTTGTTTAGATTAGATTAGATTCAACTTTATTGTCATTACACATATACAAGTACAGTGTAACGAAATGTAGTTTATAACGCCGGGAAGACTTATTCCTATCATGGGGATAATTTCAACCGGTATATCGCAAACGATATAATATTGGCCATCCTTAGCATACAGTTGAGCTTAAAATTATATATACCCTAGGTAAATATGATCAAAGAAGGCAATAAAAATAAATCTGCATCATAAGCCTTTGGATATTTTGTTTAAAGAAAATAAAAATTGTGAATCTCATTATGAAATAAATGTTTTTCTCTAATACACATTGCTCATAATTATGAGACCATTTCTTCATAGAGAATCACTCCAGACCCTTCAGATTTCCTGCTCCTGCTCTTCAGTTTACCTCACTTTCTAGATAGCAGAAGCTCATTTTATTGTTTTATCAGACAATAGAACATTTGAAAAGGAACTGACACTACTGGAACTTCAACGAGAGGGGTTCTTTGGTCAGATGAAAATAAAAATGAGCTTTTTATCAGCAAACACTCAAGATGGGTTTGGTGCACACAGGAATTCTGTGCTGGAGATCTTGTATATCTTGTTCAGATAGATGGCATAATGGATTCTTCCAAATATCAACAAAAAAACAAAACCTGGCTGTCCCTGCTAGGAGTGACATAATGGGCCAAGTTTGGATTTTCAAGTAGGACAATGATCTCAAAACAAACATCAAAATCAAAGCAAAATGGGTCACTGAGAACAAGACCAAACTTCTGCCATGCTGATCCCAGATCACTGACCTGAATCCTGTAGAAAACGAGTCGGGAGAACTGAAGAGAAGCACCAACTTGGAGCCTATAAGTGTGTACTGGATTTGGGCCAAAAACATTTTGCTATCAGGGATGTGGATAAAAATGCAAATACAGTTGCATTTTCATACATTAAATCTTGTTGGTCAAAAATGATAGGTATATTCACTTTAGTAACGTCCTTTTTACATTCAAAGTGATCATTTAATTTATTAAGCGCATTTTACAATTAAATTTATAAAGTGATAGTTTACTCAAAAATAAAAATTCTGTCATCATTTACCCTCTTATCATTTCTAACCTGTATGACTTTCACCTACAGAACACAAAAGAATGTTAGCAATCGAACAAGTTACCCATTCACTTCTACTGTATTGTATGGACACACGCCCAGCACAAAACAATGTTTACAGTCATTGTTTGGTTACCAACATTCTTCAAAAAATCTTCTTTTGTGTTCTGCAGAAGAAAGTCATACAGGTTTGAAATTCCAAGAGGGTTAGTAAATAAATTAAAGAATTTTCACTTTTGGGTGAACAATGAGTATAAGTCGTAGTGTTGTCACTTGGGTAGAATGCATGCTTTTTAAGAAATGTTCTTGTGAATATTTTGTTAGTCTTTAGGTTTAAAGCCGAGTCTGAAAAGGCCGAGTAATAATATATCTTCATATTTGTACTGTTCTTAATGTTTAAACGCGGTTGAGTCTGCACTGGTCCAGAAATAAGACTGTGTTCATGTTCAGAAGAGATGTCTCATTTTTAAAAAAATCTAACATAATTTGCTAATTTAATAGGTTTTGTCCTGTTTTAAACCAGTTTTCCTAATTGAAAACATGATTTAGAAATGTAATTTTATTCAGTTTTAGTACTCATCCTAATCTTATTTTAATTACAAACATGAATAACAGACTTAATCAATATTATTTAATTAATTTATATCCTGTTTTATGTTCTTTATTTTCCTTTTCTGCTGTTTTCTCTTATTAAAAACTTGATTTAGACATTCTGAGTTGAAGTCATTGATGTTTCATTGTGCTATTACATGATAAATATAACTATGTTAAACAGGCTGATTTTAAGGACAGGATCAATATGAAAATTAATAAA
This sequence comes from Triplophysa bombifrons, assembly GCA_029783895.1. Classification (NCBI taxonomy): domain Eukaryota; kingdom Metazoa; phylum Chordata; class Actinopteri; order Cypriniformes; family Nemacheilidae; genus Triplophysa; species Triplophysa bombifrons. The sequence goes on from CM056451.1 coordinate 221,379, forward strand.
TGGGCCCGCCCAGTTCTCACCCATGTGGGACCCATAAGGGTACTAGCCTAATTTGTCCCCACTTTTAGCAACCCATATGGGACCCAAATGAGCCCATATAATGAACACTCAAAAGGGGCCTTCTTGGCACCCACTATGGGCCCATGATGGGCCCTATGGGCTAACACACATGGGGCCTATGTGAAACCGATGGACAAATTTTTCATGGCCCCATTTGAGTTGCCAATGCAGCACCCAAGTGGCAGCCCATCAAAAACCCAAATGGGGCCACATAAAAATGTTGGTTGGGCAGTTACGCCTCTCTCTTGCACTCCGCAGACTGACCCCACTCAAACAATCACTTCCTTTATATTTGCGCTGTGCTGAGAGAGACTTTTAAAAGTCAACTCACCAGGAATGTGTTAATCCCATTTGTATTATCTTGATCGAGATCCTCGCGTCCCACGCTGTAACATTTTTAAACAATGAGTGCAGAGCGCTGTCAATAAATTGCTATAGACACCGCCAACATGTCCTCCATTTATTATGGTGTTTTTCCGCCACCTAGTGGCCATTTTGCAGCATTGAAGTTTGCAGGTGAGACTCGAATAATTCAAATATGCTGATGTAACGCTCACGTGCGCTTGCGGAGGAATGTAAACACACACGAGAAAAATGAACGAGGAAAACTCTCTCGGCGAGTAAAAGGGCTTACCGTTAATGAAGAGTGTTTCTAGGTCGAGACAGCGCATCTTCTTCATCACTGTTGTATCTGTACACCACTTTTCATTGATGTAGAAACATACCCTGTGATGTATGTTAATTGTGTTATTATTCCTTACCTGAGGATGGCGCTCTCAGTCTAGGATGTGTTAGGTTGGAACCTGCAAGAGCGGGGAATAAAAAGAGTTCAGTAGAACAACAAGTCGCATGAAACCGTGTCTCCGTGAGTTATTAAATTACACATCCAATAAACATCACATGGTGTCAGCAGAAAACCATGGAGCAGTTGAAGCCTCCTAACAGTTTGGATTTCGAGGGAAATCTAGCGGAAAACTGGCGAACATGGAATTAAAAGTTTGATCTATATCTGACTGCAACTGCACTGTAAAAAATGCCCGTGAAGTTTACGGTAAAATTCTGTTGTTTTCACACAAAAAACCTGTTATCAGAAAGCATCCGTAAAAAATACGGAAAACACTGTAAAATTGTCTGTAAAATTAACAGCAAAAATCCATCGTTTTTACGGAAAAACCATGTTAAAGTGCTTGTGAAATTAACAGTGAAATTCTGTAGTTTTCACAGAGAAAACTGTTGTCAAAAAACATCCGTAAAAATACAGAAAAACACTGTCAAATTCTCTGGGAATTGAACAGTGAAATTCCATAGTTTTCACAAGGAGTTTTTTTAACTCCACAAACACTTTTATCACCTTCACTTACAGACACCACTGTCACTTTATTTCTGTTGCACGTCTACAAAAGTTCTAATTGAGAATTAACTGAAGTTTACATGTTGATGGTTTTGTTGAGTCACCATTATGGTGAAGAGTGTTTGCTTTAGTTGGGATCTTGACCCTTTGCTTTACATGTGTAGAAGTCTTTCCCCAGTTTTAATATCTGTGTGTTGAAACAGACTGAAACAAGTGGGTAAAAGCTCAGACATAGCTAACTAATAACTGGTTAAGGTTGGAGAGTATATACATAGTTGAGAATTTAGGTAGTGCTTTAAAGTTATTTGTTATCATCATTTATGATATTCCATGAAATCAAATAATATACTGAAAGTCTTTGACAGCACATGTGACACATAATAAATGTTCTAGCAGATATCTAGAATATAACAGTTTGTCTCAACAATGGTGACAACAGAAAAAAACCATTAAAGATAAACGCAATGCATTCTGGGTATCATCAAAGCACAAAACTCATCAATGACTCCCACCATGCATTGCGGCTGTAAGCTTTGCATTTGTTAGTCACCACTGTTGAGATTCATACACTGATTCTTGATATGTGAGTCAAAGACAAAATGCAAGCTTTTTAATAGTTCCAAAACTTTTAGATTGATTGTTGCATGAAATGTGAATTTTAAATGTTAATTCATTGAGGCGTTCGTAACAAAACATACAATAAGTAATTAAACAACATCCCAGATAAAGATTTAGTAAATACCTAATCACACTTTCATTTGATGTGATTTGCTACAAAACTATGTTTTATATAAAACAATGTCATAGCAGCACAAAGAAAACTGGAAACTTTTGCATGACGGCTGAAAGATGGCAACTAAAGCAAACACTGATCACAATAACGGTGACTTTAAACAACAGTAAAGCATCAAGTCATGGATGTTATGCTGCAGTCCCTGTGAAGCAGAAGTGATGATCGTCTTCAGTATTCTGACGTGTTTCCAAAATGAATAGTGGGTGTGGCTCATGTGTTCCACTGTGAATTGATAGGATTAATAAAAACAGGATGTTCCCGTAATTTTACGGTAGTTTACTGGCAACCACAGCTGCCGGTATTATTCCGTAAAAACTACGGAATTTGTATTTTCTCTTGTTTTTCTGATATTAAATGTTTTGTAGGTCACCACTATGCTGAAGAGTGAGTCTGTGTTTAAGTCAAGGTCAGGCAATGAGATACAGATGTCATACTGCATGTTGCTTTGTATAAGAGTGACTTTGATGTTTTTACAAAGAAACAAATTAAGTAAATGTAATGTTTTCACTTTTATGCAATTGGATGAAGTTTTAATTTTATATAAAGAAATGCTGTTGATATAAAAGACTAAAATGTATTAAGTTCATTCACAGCTTGAAGTTTGTGCCCTGAAGTTTTAATCGGCAAGACTGTTTACATTCTTTTTCTGTATTTTTTACGGAATCTTCCTGGCAACCACAGCTGCCGGTATTTTTCCGTAAAAATTACGGAACATTTTTAACAGTGTGGCATTGCAGAAAAGAGTGACAAGGTAAAATGTGCGACATTTCTTCACGTGGCGGGAGATGATGCCATAAAGGTATTTAATACCATGGACTTTGATGATGATGTGGATGATTTTGATGTGCTCAAAGAGAAGTTTCGAGAGTACTGTGAGCCAAGAAAGAATATAACGTATCTGAGGCATATGTTTTTCACGAGAGCACAGGGACCGAACGAAACCATAGATGCATACGTGACTGACCTAAAAAATAAGGCGAAAGACTGTGAATTTGGAACATTAAATGATGACTTGATTAAAGATCGCATTGTCTGTGGTGTTAACAATGACACAGTGAGAGCGAGGCTTCTCAGAGAAGCAGATTTGAACCTAGCAAAGGCTGTGGATATCTGTCATGCAAACGAAATAACAAAAAGCCATATGAAAGTGCTGCATGAAGAAGCAGAAGTGGCTGTGAACAAAATCACGAGGACAAAGTCAAATGTCAGACATGCAAATTTCAAACACGCAGGGAAAGAAAAGGAAGAGTGCACAAGATGTGGTTATGTACATGAGCCAAGGAAGTGTCCAGCTTATGGAAAAATATGTAATGAGTGCTCGCGGAAGAACCATTTTAGCCGCATGTGCAAAACACCACAACAAAAAGGCAAACCGAGAAGATTAGAGAAAAAAGTCCATGAGATAGAACAGCAAGAAGATGCTGAATTGTTTATAGGTACCATCGAAGTTGAACGAAGTGAACAAACAGCTAGCAAATGGCTGACACAAATGAATATAGTCTCTACCATGGAAAGTGAAAACAAGAAATGGACTCAAGAATTCAGAATAAACAACTGCATACTTACCTTTAAGCTAGATACAGGAGCAGAGTGTAACGTGTTGTCATTTAAAGACTTTGAGAAAACTTCTAACAAGACAACACCTCAGAAGAAATCAAACTGCACGTTAGTTACTTATTCTGGCCACACGATGGAGACAAAGGGTAAAGCAAGGCTTAAATGTGGTTACAAAGACACGGAGTTTGATCTAGAATTTCAAGTTGTAGATGAAGATTCACCAGCAATTCTGGGAAGAGAAGCATGCTCAAAACTTGGACTGATTAAAAGAGTCTACAAAGTAGAGAACAAAGACCAAAATGACATCCTGAGTGAATATCAAGATGTGTTTACTGGTTTAGGGTGTGTACCAGGACTGCATCGTATACAGTTCAATCCAGATGTTGCTCCAGTCATTCATGCACCACGAAAAGTACCCATAGCATTAAAGGACAAAGTCAAAATGGAACTGAACCGAATGGAGGATATTGGAGTCATAGTGAAGCAAACCGAGCCCACTGATTGGGTTAATAGTATGGTTACAGTGGTAAAGCCAGAGAAACTCAGGATCTGCATCGATCCAAAAGATCTCAACAAAACCATCAAAAGAGAACATTATCCATTGCGTACAATTGAAGAAATAGTAGCTGAGATGCCAAATGCTAAAGTATTCTCAGTGCTTGATGCCAATCATGGATTCTGGCAAGTACAGCTGGATGATGAGAGCTCCAAACTATGCACTTTCAACACTCCTTTTGGGAGATACCGGTTTTTGAGACTTCCTTTTGGCATAGTTTCAGCTCCAGAAGTGTTTCAAAAGTGTATTGCACAACGACTAGAAGGCTTAGATGGAGTTGTAAACATAGTGGATGACATTCTGGTGTGGGGTGAAGACATAGAACAACACGACAAGAGACTAAGACAACTGTTAGACAGAATCAGAAACATCAATCTAAAGTTGAACAAAAACAAGTGCAAGATCAGGATGACCGAAGTCAGCTATGTTGGACACATTCTGACTGCAGAAGGGTTGAAGCCAGACAAGGAGAAAGTCAGAGCGATACAGAACATGCCAGAGCCAGAGGACAAAGCTGCACTTATGAGGTTCTTAGGACTGCTTCAGTATCTGTCCAAATTCGTTCCAAACATGTCAGACATCAATGCTCCATTGAGGAAACTGCTCGGGGGAGATGTAGCATGGCATTGGGAGATAGAACAACAGAAGAGCTTTGAAAGACTGAAGTCACTTGTGAGCAACGCCCCAGTGTTAAAGTACTTTGATGTCAACAAAGAGATAATGCTGTCAGTGGACGCAAGCGCTGAAGGCCTGGGAGCAGTGTTGATGCAAGAAGGACATCCGGTGGCATTCGGCTCAAGGTCTCTTACTGAGTGTCAGAAAAGATATGCCCAAATAGAAAAAGAACTCTTGGCGATTGTCTACGGCTGCGAGAAGTTCCATCAGTACGTCTATGGAAAAACAGTACAAGTTGAGACGGATCATAAGCCTTTGGAGACCGTGTTTAAAAAGTCTCTTCAAAAAGCTCCTCCGAGACTGCAGAGAATGCTGATGAGATTGCAGCTATATGATATACGTGTCAGCTACAAGGCAGGAAAGGAATTATACATAGCAGACACTCTGAGTCGAGCTTACCTAAGAGAACAAACAGAACCACTCCTGGAAGATGAGTTACAAGTTCATACGTTGTCAGTTTGTCTGCCAATCTCAAAGGAAAAGCAGAATACATTCAGAACAGCAACAGCAGAAGATGAAGAGTTGCAAAAAGTTGTGGAAGTAGTTCAGTCAGGATGGCCTGCAGACATAAGACAAGTTCCAGCAGACATAAAAAAGTACTGGACTTACAGAGAAGAACTTACCTGTTCCGATGGGTCCAGTTCCACAAAGCTTGAGAGCAGACATGCTAAAAAGAGTTCATGAATCACATCTGGGTATTGTCAAATGCAAAGAGAGGGCAAGAGATGTGATGTTTTGGCCCAGCATGGCAAAACAAATTGAGGATGTTGTGTTGAAGTGTGCTATCTGTAACACTTTCAGACGGAGTAACGCCAAAGAGCCACTCATCTGCCATGACATTCCAGACAGAGCATGGGCGAAAGTAGGAGTAGACTTGTTCCACTTCGACAGAGGGGAGTATTTGATGTGTGTTGATTACTTTTCAAAGTTTCCAGAGATTGCAAAACTCACACAGACAACAAGCAAACATGTGGTGACAGCTCTTAAATCCATTTTTGCGAGACATGGGATCCCGGATGAAGTGTTGTCGGATAATGGTCCGCAATTCTCAAGTGCAGAATTCAAAGCATTTGCAGAAAACTGGGAGTTTGGACATACCACCTCGAGTCCTGGATTTCCACAGGCAAATGGGCAAAGTGAAAGAGCAATCCAGACTGTCAAGAACCTGTTAAAGAAAGCACAGGAGAGCCAAAGAGATCCTTATACTGGTCTATTGGAGTACAGAAATGCTCCGTTGGATGTTGTGAAACTATCTCCTGCACAGATGCTTATGGGTCGAAGACTGAAAACAAAATTGCCTACATCAACACAGCTGTTGAGACCACAACTGTACAGAAATGTACATAAAGACATCAAGGCCAGACAGCTGAAACAGAAAAGTTACTTTGACTGTGGAGCAAAACAGTTACCACCTATAGCAGAAGAAGAGAAAGTGAGAGTAAAAGTCAAAAACAACTGGCAACCAGCAATTGTGTTGAGGAGTCATGAACAACCAAGATCATATGTGATTCAAAGGCCTGACGGAAACACCTTCAGAAGAAATCGAAGACACCTGCTTAAAACCAGAGAAATGACTTTTTCACAACCAAGCTCTATAGAGTTGGATGAATGTTCTTCAGCAATCAGTAGGAGTGAAGAGAGTAGTGAAAAGTCCTGTAACACCAACTGTGGACAATGAAGAACAGGTCAAAAGGTCAAGATGGGGTAGACTGCTTAGGCAACCAAAACTCTATTCTCCATGAAAGCATTAAAGAGGAGTTTAAGAGTAAAAGATGTTTATAGTTAATGAGTTATGGAAACAACACTGATTTATCTAAGTTATAGTGTTAATTGAGAAATTAATAATAGCAGTTGTGTTGTGTAATCTATTTCTTAAGAGAGGAGATGTGATGTATGTTAATTGTGTTATTATTCCTTACCTGAGGATGGCGCTCTCAGTCTAGGATGTGTTAGGTTGGAACCTGCAAGAATGGGGAATAAAAAGAGTTCAGTAGAACAACAAGTCGCATGAAACCGTGTCTCCGTGAGTTATTAAATTACACATCCAATACCCCACCGCGCGATTTTCCTGTTGATTCTGCGTCGCGGTCCGCTCTGAACAGCTGGTAGCCGGGCAGATATAACGTAAATGATGTAAATCCTTATTTGTTCGGCAGAGTAGAAGAAGTTTGTCCGTTTTGTTTGGCAGAGAGCGCAGATTCGCCAGATGTATGCTAGGCAGCGCAGTTTTAAAGCAGCGCTTTCTGAGCCTGATTAGCGCGCCGGCTCGCTTACCATGCGCGCGCGTCCTGGAGTGCTTTAGCAGCACCGCTGCACCTCCGACTACGATGTTAAATAAAACATCCGAATCATCAAAATCCGGTAAAATATCAGATGGTGTGCGCTGCCGAATGTTCAGCAGTTCATCTCTTGTGAAACTGACTGTATGGGAAAAACATAAAACAGGACAAACTAACAAAAACACTAAAACAACTGGAGAGCTCCACACAGCCGCCATCAAGCACAAACATCCTACAGATAGAAAAATATGATTAGCATCTGTTTTAAATATTGTTTTCATATTTGTTTTACCGCAGTGAAGTCTCTGGATTTGATGTGACATCAGTGAAGTGAGTAGACTGTGGAATGACAAGGTCTCCTGGAATCTTCCTGTCTTCATCGGGTCAGAGCCAGAACGGGCGGGTGAACCTTCTAACTCTCCTTAATGCACATGGTGGTGAAGGTAAGCTGACTGAGGTCATCCCTACAGCCAATCAAAATGTGAAGTAATTACCTCAGGGGTCATGATCGAGGGGGAGGAGATTCCAAAGGCTTTTAACTAAACTAATATTTGTATGTTTTGTTACACTTACTGATTAAATAAGCTATTCCTAATAATAAAAAAAAAATCTGGAAATCATCTTGCGACCCCTACTTTGGGAACCCCTGCATTAACACGCAGCGTTGACAGGGTCGCGGTTTTCCCGCACAATTGGGCTATTGTGAGAATGCAGTTGCGGGGTAAATTATGGAGCCCAGGGTTGCGAGTTTTTGGGCTACTTTCATAATGTACTGCGGCCTTCAAAATGTTTATTTATATTCTAAGGATAAATGATAATTGATGCGTTTCTTACATGGGCGTAGGTTTGGTCTCAGCTTTGGTGGGGACATCCCCCCTCCCCCTGGAACTCTTTTGTTGTAAGATACCAGTGATTAATGGCGGTTTCCTTTTATATTTCAGACTGTTGTATAATCTCAAAAATGCATTTAAAAAAAAAAAAAAACCTGAGACTGTGAAATGCTGAACAACCAAACGTTTTATTAACAAACAAACATAATTTACTATGTACGTTAGTAGCCTATTTAAACTTACAATTTCCGTTAATCACGCTTTAATATTTCATAGTTCATAAAGACTTTACCTACGACGCTGGTGTGCTTCTTTCCGGTTACGCATTCAACACATCATGTTTACAGGGCTCTCAAGTTTTGAAGACAGGCAAGAGTGACAACACCCCCCGGGAAGAAAATATCTGACACATGATAATGACAATTTAAGCAAAGACAAAGTGTTTATTCAATTTCCATTTATAGAATTTGTGTGTGTGTGTGATCTTTGATAGCCTCCCAAATTGGTTCAAGCCAGTCACCTTTGAAAAAAGAAACAATTCCTGGATGCTTTATTTTCATTGGTTGTTGCGTTAAATCTTACCCAGATACAATAGTGCTATTTTCTGATTGGCTATTGTGTAGCCTATTTCTTTTTTTTGATTGGCTGATAAGTGGCAGGCTCGATTAAAAACTCCAGGGGAGACGCGCTTGATTCCTGCCAGTTTCCATAGTGAGAGCGGCGCGATCAGATCACTTTTGGGCAGTGCGGCATATTAAATGTATTATAAATAGTTTTTCTGCGTGAGAAATACAATGTGTGGCGGGAGTGCGTGACAAAAGACCGAAATGAGTGACTGTCACGCTCAATGCGTGACACTTGAGAGCCCTGTGTTTATACCAGATAGATAGTTTTTAACATTGTCAACACGTTTTTCCAGCACATGTGTCTAGAAATGACAGAATAAAACCTTCATTAAACTGTGGGTGATTTCTCTTTTATTTCTCTGCATGTTGGGTAGGCTACACTCACAAACACAAACGAAAAATGTCTCAGATCCACTGTTTATGTTGACAGCAAGATTCTAAGTTAAGTTAGGCTGATTAACATTCAGTGAGTTTCTAACGTAGCCATCCTGGGTAACACATACTATCACCAGTTAATACTATTTTCCACAGTAGAATCTGCATTTGAAAGCCTAATCAGTCACTACTACTGCTAGTTTATTTGTGTGGCTAGTTATTTTGACTACTTACACTCTGCTTTATGAAAAAGCTTCGTTTGTCCCCTTTCTTCTTCTTGGGTGGCATAGCTGATCTTCAAAGTACAAAAACCGGAATTTAAAAATGTTTTACTCTGGCCCTGGTAACTTTCCTTCGGCGTCGTCAACACGCACACACATCAACCGCTCGCTCGCTGCCAGTACAAGCACAAAAGTAGTCCCGGCCCGCGCGTGTAGCCTGTCAGACCCCGCCGCCAATCAAATTACGGCGTTTCTTGTACTGTCGTCGTCCTGGCCGTTGGAATCGATCCAAAGGCGGGGCAAAGATCCAAATAGCAGTTCAAAGGAGCTTGATAAATATTGGTGGGGACAAATTTGTCATCTCAAAATATTGATAGGGACTAGTACCTAGCGTCCCCCCCTAAACCTACGCCCATGGTTTCTTATTGTGTATTCAAACTCCGAATGAATACCTGCCAACTCCAGGACCAGCCCGTTCTCAAATGTGTGGAGAACGAGTCTGACAGACAGGCTACAGTACAGGGAGGAACGCGTGAGCTCATCTCAACCAAAGAGGAGAAATTAGCGGTGGTATTAGACACAGTGCATCAGAATGATGTTTTTACCAATGTTTCGTCAGGTGAGTGTCACGTTGCACAATGAAAGAAATCACTCATGAGTGTACAACACTTGATTCTCCCGCCGGCCAAATATCACGTTTGATCAGCGCTATACGCAGTCTACAACAACTAAAACATTGACGTGCTTCTACACATTATATATTATGCAGTAAATGTAACCATCATTATTTCTTAAGCAAGTTTCTGAATGTCTTATGAAGAGAAAACATGTTTCTCGTCCATTTGCGTGCGTGGCAGATGTGGGATATTTTTAAAGGGACACTTCACCCAAAAATTTAAATTCTGTTATGAATTACTCTAGTTGTTTCAAACCTGTATACAATTATTTGTCCGGTTGAACACAAAGATATTTGGTAGAATGTTAGCTGCTGAAAATTCTTTGGCATCATTGACTACCATAGCAGGAAAAAATTAATGGTAGTCAAACATGATCCAGAATTGTTTGCTTTCCTAAATATCCCAAAACGTATTTTGTGTTCAACAGAACAAAACGATATATACAATACCCAGGAAACCATTCAGATAAAAAAATATGGCAATAGAAACGTTTTTAGGGAGTTGTTAATTTTGATTCGACACAGGGAAAAAATTGGGCTAGTTTTCATTCCTTTTGGGCAGGTTTTGAGGGGTTATGGGCATATAATTAAATATTTCTTGGACCTGGCAACCCTGGTACATACACACACACACAATAGTGGGCCGCCGATTACTTGGTAGTCAGAATGGTGGTCCCTGGCACAGAACCAGTTGAAAACCCCTGGTCTAATCCAAGAAACACCAGTTTAACAGACTTACTGTACAAACCTGAAAAAAACCACACATACAAAAAAACTTTAAAAAAATCAAACTTAACACTGTCTGTCAGGAAATATGTTTGAATTATTACAAATAAACTGCTGCTAAATAAATGTTTGGGCTCACCTAATGAATATGTGTCACAATGTTTTTACACACTTTATTATGTGGAAGTGACTGTCCAACTCTACAATTTTAATTTAAGTAGTTGGAAACGTTCAGTCAACTGTGTCTCAACATTTGAATGTTAGTGAAAATTAAAGACTTAATTTACCTAAAAACTGAAGTATTCTACTTAAGCCTCTGTAGATCCAGTCACATAAAAATGACATTGCAAATGTGTCGCCTGATAAAACAAAAATCAGATATCAATGTACCAAAATGTTACCACGTGATCATCGCACAACAAATCAAAAAGTAAAACAGATAATTCAGTTTTCATGCTTAAAATGTTATGAATAGTATTCACAGGCATGATTACATTGTTGCCAATAATAATGGGCAACTTGAATCTTGTTTCATATTTAATTACTTTAATTTACTATTATTTGCATTAGTTTTCAGTCATTGTTAGTGTTTTACCAGTGACAATAACACCAGTGACAAATTCCCATGAAAGTGACTGAATTTGCCTATTGTTTTTGCTATTTTAAGAGGTTGTTAACATTCCATTCCATTCTCTACCGCTTATCCGAACTACCTCGGGTCACGGGGAGCCTGCGCCTATCTCAGGAGTCATCGGGCATCAAGGCAGGATACACCCTGGATGGAGTGCCAACCCATCGCAGGGCACACACACTCACTCATTCACTCACGCACTCACACCCTACGGACAATTTTTCCAGAGATGCCAATCGATAGTTATGCATTTTGGCTGTGGGTTTACAGGGAAACTGTGTTTTAAGGGACTGAAAACTTTTTCAAAGTGCAAGTTATTGAAAACGACACCGTTCTCCTATCCATGTGAACCCCGAAAACGCAAGAATTAGAAAACGATGACATCATGCGCATGTGTATTATGTGTTCAGTCCTTAGCCATGCGCGAGTATTCCCCAAACAATGATGGCGGCCCCCTTGCTGCATGTTTGTGCATGTGACACTTTCTATCATTTCTCCAGCAAAATGATTTTACTGCATCACTAGTCTCAGCCTCAGACATCACGCCCACATAATCTTGGCTAAACGTCTGATGCAATAAGGCACACTTTTCTGGAAACACTTCAGCATGTTCGAAGTCATCATCTGATTGGTTGAATTTCACAGGATTTCCATGAGACCTGTGTGTTGCGTTCTTTAAAGGTCCGCCTGGAGACAACACAAAGCCATCTGATCTAAGAAGTAAGCTGCTGTGTTTCCAACGGTTGCTATAAGAATTCCTCACTATCAACTATACGCTTACATTCTTAAACGTATGATAGGTTCACGGCATAAACTTATAATCATTTTGTTTATGTTAACTTACTGTGGGGACATGTCCACGCCTCTGCGAAACGTGATTGGTTGCTTTATCTGTCACTCATATGGCCTCTTGGGTGGGCCTTGGCCAAAGAAAGTGGCGATAAGTTCCTGACCTAAAGTATGAAGGTCTGGCTACGCGAGACTACTGCACCAATACAACCAGCGGTGTCATATTATTTATATACACACTGTCATAAACACACATACACACGACTATGTGTATTTAAAGCGCTTTTAGATAAAAACAGTGTATGTGGATGTGCGCAGGTGTGTAGGGTTTCTTTAAAGCGTAAGAGCCCCATCCACTGGCCTGGCATGCATTATACATCAGGGTTTTTTCGATTTCCCAGATCCATATAAATGCAGAATGTTTTGATGAGGAAAAACATTTACCTTTTCATTGTGTAAATGTACTCTCAATCTGCATTAATTGTTTACATGTGCACTTGTCTATAGATGTTGCTTGTGTCCATCACATCCAATGCATGTGTGTACCAAAGAGCTAAATGTCATTGCACAGGTGTTACATTCTGATCTATTCCACAAATCTTCACACTTTGCCCTGGAAACAATTTATTTGCCTTTCTAATATTTCATCTTAACTGAGAAAACCCAAATAACACTGAGGATTCTCCAGTACAGCAGAGATCAGTTTCACTCTTGAATATCCAAGTTTATTCTCAGAAAAATCCAGATCTCTCAGGTGTGAGGGGTTTGATCTCAGAGCTGAAGTCAGATCAACACAACTTTCATTTTTGATAGAACAATGACTTAACCTGCAAAGAGGTAAATGAAAAACATGCCGATTTATTGAGTTCTTGTTGAAGAACAACACAGTGCTTTAACTCTACACAGTCTCTGCCTTGATATCTTAGTAAGAATGGTTTCTCTCAAATAAGAATTGTAAAGTATAATAATTACACTAAATATATTGTGACGAGCGGGTCAATACGAGGTCAGCATCGCCATGGCAACGGAGCAATCACGCCCGCACACCTGCGGATCGTCAGCACCTGGTCCCAATCAAGCTCACCCTTTATAAACCCAGGAAGAAGAGGAAAGGGTGAGCTTGCTCTCAGTACTATGTCTGGTTGACTAACGTGTTGTTGTGTTTTATTGACAGAGACCAGTAACTGACGACCCCAGGATCTTTACACTGGAAACCAAAGAGATTGGACACACTGCACCACGAGCACCCCCACAGCTACCACGGAGCACCCCGGAGTTATATTCCCCATTCGTATTTCTCACCATGTGGCACTGTGTTGTGTACTCATTAAATCACCCTCCGGGGCTTAATTTTGGACACAAAAACTAAAGCTGACCACTGAGAAGAGGAACATTTTGAGTGTCCTCCACCAGGGAATCATCATCCAGTTCATTCAGACAGTGAAACCAATTGATGAATTTCTCTAAACAGAAGATTGAGAAGAATCTGTCTCCAATGTACTTAACAGTTTCTGTTTTCTTGTAGGAGCATCTTCTCATCTGTAAGAGAGTCTGAATGGACTCCAGTGAAAGACCCAGAAGAAAACGCAGGAAAAGATCCAGATGTCCATTTTTACTCTGCAAAGCTTTATCTACGGCTCTCTGATGTAACTCAGATAATAAAATCTGATCTGATGATTTAGGTTTCACTAATTCAAATTTTTTGAAAAACAACCTGGTTCAGGTTCAACAAGTTCAGGTTCAAACACATTTCTGTTGTTGATTGTAGAGGAGATATTAGCATAAAGAGATGCTAGATGTTCCTGGATACTCAGATGAAGAAAGCAGTAAACTTTCCCCTGATACAAGCCAAACTCCTCTCTGAAGATCTGAGTGCACAATCCTGAGTACACTGAAGCTTCTGCTACATCGACGCCACACACTCTCAGGTCTTTATCATAGAAGATCACATCGCCTTTCACAAGCTGCTCAAAAGACAGTTTGAAGATCATGTCTTCATCACTCTTCACTTTCTTCTCATAGTCCTTCTGATGTTTGTCTGAATGATCAGGAAGTGTGTGTACATTTGAGTGAGAGTCATAGGGATCTCTCCTTCACTCTCTCCTTCACTCTCTGCTTCACTCAACATTCTCTCTAGAACAGTGGCTTAAATCCAGCAGAACACTGGGATGTGACACATGATGTAGAGGCTCCTGGATGACTTCAGGTGTGAGATGATTCTGTTGTTCAGACTCTCATCACTGATTCTCTTGCTGAAGTATTCCTCCTTCTGTTTGTCAGTGAAGCCTCGTACCTCTGTGACTCGATCAACACACTCAGAGGGGATGAGGTCAGCTGCTGCTGGTCTGGAGGTGATCCAGATGAGAGCAGAGGGAAGCAGATTCCCCTTCATGAGGTCAGCATCACGTCCACTGAGGCTGATTCACTGACATCACACAACCTCACACTGCTGTGAAAATCCAGAGACACACGACACTCATCCAAACCATCAAAGATGAACAACACTTTATATTCACCACTGGAGATTTCCATTTCGTACGCCTTTGGGAAGAAAAGATGAAGAAGATGTAAAAGACTGAGTGTTTGGTTCTTCATCAGATTGATCTCTCTGAAAGGAAGTGGAAATATAAGGTGGACGTCCTGATTCTCTTTCCCTTCAGCCCAGTCCAGAATGAACTTCTGCACAGAGACTGTTTTTCCAATGCCAGCGACTCCCTTTGTCAGCACACTTCTGATGGGTTTGTCTTGTGCAGGTAAAGCTTTAAAGATGTCATTGCATTTGATTGGTGTGTCCTCTGTTGCTGTTCTCCTGGATTGTGGCTCAATCTGTCTCACCTCATGTTCATTACTGATCTCTCCACTTTCCCTCTCTGTGATGTAGAGCTCTGTGTAGATCTCATTCAGCAGTGTTGGGTTTTTCTGCTGTGATGTTCCCTCATACAAATGTGGCGCCTTGGTATTTGGGACAAGCCCAAGTTGTTTAATAATAAGAAAGTCCGACTACGCCACCCTAGGAATTAATCCAGGGAAAATACTCAAACACTTAAAGCACATAGGTTCGGTTCCCTCGTAGAATTTAGACAAGAGGGAGTAATATACAAAAATAGAAATGTTTTATTAATACAAAATGATTTAAAACATTGGACAATGAAACAAGAGACACTGAAACTCCATTTCAACAAAACATATACAACCTAAATTGGTATATAGCCATTCGGTGTATATGTAAAGAAAAAAAACTAAATAACACCGGCAGGGCTGAGGCTCCCAACAGCAGTAATCAACGTGGAGTTCGAGTTTACAAGGCACACGTCCACGCACACGCACACCCGTGCAGTCTACTCACACTATCAAGCACTCACAGTGTACACCGCACACAATAAAGAGGAACCACCACCACAAGGAGGAAGGGCAATCTAACCGTGGGACCCCAGCTCCTGCAATAAACAAATAAGAATGAGATACTATAAAAACAAACATAAAAATGATAATGTAAACATCAATAATGAAACCGGTCTTCACAGCAATGAATAAAGGCAGAACAAAACAAATAAAGGCAGAAAACAAAAGAATCACTTAGTTGGTCACTTGAGATTCCCACAAAAACAACTTAAATTCAGTAGATGACCACATGCAAATAGAGTCACACTAATCGATGGTTGATCACATGCCTCCAAAGCTATGAGCAGTTAATTAGTTTTAGTGAAAGTGACCAATTTTACACTAATATAAATGAAAGAAAAATAGGGCAGCTTAGCTCCCCAACAAGCGGAAGGAACAAAATAGTCCTCCCACACCAGCCAGGAATGTGAAACAGGCCACTAAAACACCACAATAAGAACCAACGAGCAGTCCCCTCTTTATTTATGGTGCTGATCACGTCGGCGCGGCTGTAGGCTATGAACCTCAGCACTTTAACAACGTGCAGACAGCAGCACGCAAAATTACAGCGTAGAACGAGAATCCTATAGCGAACACAAAAAGAGATGTTACTAATCATAATATTACCCCACTCCCAATTATGGTTGCGTTTAAAACCCTTACCATCAGGATATCACGCCAGATAGCACGCTTAACACAGTCATTCCCACAGATAACACAATGGGATACAGGGAATCATGCCTATTTAATGTGCGAAAAGAAATGTTAAGCTCACACTATCATACCAGCTCTATAGAACGAGCTCTTAAGAATAAACATACCTGAGAGGCGAACAGTAATCAAGTCCACTGAGCAGTACAAAAGAAGAGCACAGTCACCAAGCTGCACTACAACCTCCGTCAACACGACCAAAATAAACGGGGAAATCGGACGTGACGCATCCCAGGTAACAACCAATCAGGCTTTAAATAGGAGATACTACTTGCTGATAGGCTAACTCTGCTGTCAATCACCTAGTCCCGTTACACAAACACTCAAACTTTTTCCTCAGATGTGATTTGAGTGTGATTTGCACTCTAGCACGCTGACTAGAATAACTACAAACAGATTATGACATAAATTAAAGAAGTAAATGTATTGAGTTATAAAAATCCTACCGTAATGTTTTGAGATCAGAACTCTCAAGTATGTTTATAATGGAAAATAAACCATCTGACTAGACAACTACTGTGTGGGGCTAAGGCATGCGACAGGAGAACACGTGGCGCAAAGTAACAACAGAGGCTATGTGCTTCCCCACAAACACACAACAAGCACAAAAGACATGAAACTCTCACCACCCTGTCCACAGAACTAGAAAACTCCTGACAAGAAGGACAGGATCATGACCCGATCCATTTCTGTCAATAATAAATTATGATTATAGAATCAACTGGATTATCTGGATTTATTGTGCTTTAATGGACACACCATCCCTTTATCCTTAATATATTTCACATGGTCCTTCGACCCGGATAGGCTGCTAGGATGGATAAAGAGGATGTTGTTAAACCAAAATGGACATTGAGACCTCCTACATGGCATCAAGATTACCCGTTTACTCAACCAAGTGCATCATCGGACTAAGTGACTAATCTCTTCAGATGTGCCACAGCGTCTGATCGATCATCCAGTAATACATTTGATCAGGTAAGGAGCATTAAAGTGTGCCTAAGTAAGCAAATAAGTTAGATGAGGCTCTGTTGTATCGTGAATAAATCATGTCTGAAGGGCTTTTCCCGCTTCGCGTGGTGCCTGCAACCCCTTCTTTGCTTTCTCATCCTTCCGCTGGAATAAATAGTCCCTGACATAGACATAGGCCTACTATGAAACTTCTAGCATCGGTCACATTTACAGTCTGATCTGAAGTTCTGTAATCTGTACAGATCTGCCTTGTATGTAATCTTTACATGTTTATATATGTCATTTCTACATGTTTATGAGTACTCATGTATTAATTTTTGCACGGATTATCTATAATTAATATTCTTTAGATATTAAATGATCTTAAATAAATCCTTTTATATACTGCAAAAATGACCTGCTGTGAAATGTATGTATAAAAAACTAAAGTATTTAAAAAAGAGCTCAATAGTAGTTCACATTTATTCTCTTTATTTTTTAGCTACTGTTTAATTGTGTGTGCATCAGTGTGGGGTAAGTTACTCTGAAAAAGTAATTAATTACTAGTTACTCATTACATATTCAATAGTGTCCAAATTACTCTGTCCAAAAAGTATTTAGTTACCCATTACTAATTACTTTCTATATCCTACATTGACCTTGATTAGTTAAGTGATTCAAGGATAGACATGAAACTGCTTATTTAATTCATTCAAATAAATAATATTATTAACTGACCAAAGTATAACAAATGTGAGCACAGATTTTAAAGTAAGACTTTGAATTTTGATGTCAATTACACTATTGCACACGCATATATTTCACAAAGTATTTAGTTTGAGTACATCAAAAGTAACTGTAATTCAAGTACAGAAAACATATGAGTAATCCCTTACTTTACTTTTTCAAGGGAAAAGTAATTAAAATACAGTAACTAATTACTTAGTAACTAGTTACACCCAACACTGGTGTGCATGTATGCAAGCAAGCACAATATGGTTTACTTAATATTTTTTCTATAATTGCAGGAAATTGAGGGGGGGTTCAAAAGGACTGGACGTCAGATTAGAAGACTGTATTAGGTGGAATTCAGGAATCGATTTGTAACCTTACATTTCTTTTAGCATGAGGTGGCCTTGCAAAACATGTCCTTTTACTGCATCAAAACATTTTGCAACTTTTGAAGCATTTAGACTCAAGTACTGCAGCAGTACACGAAACCAGTCAGTTCCCTGTGTATACCTAGACTGTCCTTGTAGTTTTGGCACCTGGAGTGCCCTGTACTCCCACTTGTCCAGAAATCATAGTAATTCTTTGGACTCAGGGCAGATCCTGTCTTTTAGATGTAGTGTTTGCGATTTAGGCCATTATCATTCAGAAAAGCAATTCTTCGAGCAACTGTGTGGACGTCTGAGAAAGTACGAAACTGTGACCTGCGTTTTTAAGGATTGTGATTTCTAAACAAATATATATTCAACTTTTGCATCACACAAAACTCGTTAGCACACTCCTCATTTACAAGACCATTTCAAACCATCTATCCTTCAGAAATACCCATGTCAAACCCCTGAGCTGATGATGATGACGCTGATGTTTATGGAAGTAATTTATGTGAGCCTGCTGTCGAAGAAGATTTAGCGAAAGTTATCGACAATAAATTGGGTCACCTTTTTCTTAGAGTGAAAAATATTTTTAATGTCTCTAGTAAATGCGTTACTGTAATTTTATAAACTTCAATTTATAACATTGTCTGCTTCAAGTTAATAGAGAACACTTTGGGAAGGCACAATTGCACTGTTGATAACTCTATAGTGTTAGATTTGGTGAAAAGTCTTGCCATTCTATACCCTTTAAGTGTAGCTTTAGGGGTGGATGGGCCATTTCAGACAGATAGTTCACCCAAAAGTAAAAATGCTGTCATCATATAGTCACCCTCTTGTCATTTAAAACCTGTATGACTATTTCCTCTGCAGAACACAAAAGAAGATATTTTGAAGAATGTTGGTAACTGGCCCCCATTTACTTGAGACTCAGGGTTATATTAAATAAATAATAGTTTGTAATGCCATTTTCATGTTCAATTTGATTTCATTGGTTACATGGTTTCGCTATAGCCACCATTCTTGATGTTGTTTGTTTGTAATTGTTTTTATGTTTTTGCATTTTATTAGTAAAATTTTAACTAGATGCTGCAATGATATTTTATTAAGCATTTATTAAATACTTTTTGATACAGTAAAAATGGAAGTATATTAATGTAATGATATGAGGAAATTGTTTTACTTGAAAATAAATACAATGCGAGCAGTTTTACTTTTTTTTTATCAGATGATCATAAAAATAACACATTTTATTTACTTGTTACTCAATAATCACTTTAGATTTACATTATTACTCACAATATTTTAGGGGGGCTAAACTGGAACTTTAGGGGGGCTTTAGCTAGGTTCCCTAGCAACGTTACCGTAAAACTATTAATTTCATCACATAAATTACATTGTTAACTATATCATTAATGTTTTGTATAACGTTCTTTTATAAATTACAAAAAATGAGAAACACTTTGATTTTACCTGCAACTGTTGTTTTCATGAGACTGTAGATCATTTATAGACCGATCACTCACAGACGTTCTGATTTGGTATGGTCCAGACAACAATGTTGACCTTAAACAGAGTATAAACACAATCAGACATTCTGATATGACTAGTTATCAGCTTTAAAGCAATTTTTTAAATCATATTGATACAAAAGTATTGTACCTCTGATTCGGTGATCGGTCTTCCCCCTGAAATCTTATTGGATGATCCATAGACGTATTACTCTTCATGGACACACAGCTGATCTCAGGCCAATCTACATTCTTCTGCTGCTAAATGAATCTGTAACAAGAAACAGTGACAAGACATCATACAATATGTGGTTGTCATTTTTCTCTAAGATTCATAGTGTCATTTGCTTTAATTAAGACTAGTTCATTTATATAGCACAATGGTTTACACAGAACTATAAGAAAATGACTGAAAGAAAATTAAGGTTATACAAAAGTAAAATCATAAATGTCTTGCATATTGTGACAGAAGTGTTGTACCTCTGATCAGGTGATGTGTCTTCTCCCTTAAATCTTATTGGTTGACCCATAGATTGATCACTCTTCATGGACGCACGGCTGATCTCAGGTGAGTCTGATCTCTCCTGATGGATTGATCTGTAACAAGAAACAGAAAAAGCTTCACACAGCCATTGAAGAGGAGTGGACCAACATTCCACAGGCCACAATCAACAACCTGATCAACTCAATGCAAAGGAGATATGTTGCACTGCATGAGGCAAATGGTGGACACACCAGATACTGACTGGTTTTCAGACCCCCAAATAAAGTAAAACTGCACATTTTAGAGGGGCCTTTTACTGTACCAGACATACGTTTATCTTATATGGAGGAATCATATGTCTTTATGTTTCTGATCATTGCAGGACCGTCTGAGCATGAGCATCATTACAGTAAAAGTGCATCAATTCTTCTCATTGACACAGAGAGAAACATACGGTCACATGGCTATGAGTTAAACAGAAGATGCAGCGAGAGATGCTAAAGAGATTGCTGTTACTGATTTCAGAGAGCTCAAAACAACAAGTAATCTGACAGGGACTATGTTAGCAATACATAATTCAAATCGAGTCGTTGTATTCTGGCGCCGTCTGGTGGCCATTTTGATGCACTACAGTCTGATAATGTCTCTTCAGTCATAATCAAGAATTCTTGCAAAACTTTAGACTGTATTAAACAATCAACAGAGTTTTCACTCTTCATGGACACAGCTGGGCTCTGATTTCTGATGCTGGACTGAACTTCAGGAAATATTGAGTTATCTGATGAGCTGTTTAACCACAACAGAAAATATGATTCACTCTAGTTATAGTTATATATACATATATATATACATATATACATCATATATACAATATATGATGTTTTCTAGTCAGATTGAGTCTACAGGATGGATCGATCTTTCAGTTTTGCCTTCACAATAACACCACAGTATCATTTTGGATCGAAAAGATAGTCTATCTATAAACTTGAATTGAATAGGCAGACACAAGAATATGCTAATTAGCTCCGCCTCCACTTTATCACAAAAACTGAAAGTGAAACTGAGAGCTGACACTGCAGCACAGCGATTGTTTCTGCCCAAATCTATGAGCCATCTTTACATTTCTATCGTTTGAGCTTCTGTACAGAGGGTCAAATGACTTGTTGTGACTGGTAACAGGTTTAGGACATCATTAACCGGGGCAGCATTTTTTTAACTGTCTTTGGCAAACTTACGTTTACATTTACATTTATGCATTTGGCAGACGCTTTTATCCAAAGCGACTTACATTGCTTTATCCTTTACATTTATACATATGTATTTGCAATCCCCTGGGATCAAACCCACAACCTTGCGATGTAAACGCAATGCTCTTACCACTGAGCTACAGGAAAGCTACTTCAATTTTATGGAGAAAATACTTGCCAAATTAAAATGATACATTTGCACATGGGGGTTTTCTTAAAGTATACTGAAAACACAACATAAATATATAAACAATATTAAACATTTTGCAATGTTGACTGTCTCAAATGTTGTGGAAAATAGTTGGTTTTGGTTGAAAAAGTTTTACGGTCACTACAACAAGACTATCACATTATTATTAAACTGAATGTGTGAATTATAAGTGCTATCAGTGTGATGTGTTATTGTGTCTTCAGTGTGTTTTGATTGTGTGTCTATGATGTCACTATAGTGTCTTCATCTTATTCACCATCAGATGATATTGAAGATCACACAGACACCAGACAGTTTTATTCTTGTCAAACACTTCACTGTAACTCAACTTTAACCCAACACAACTCTTAATATATCATTCACTGCTGATCCATGAACATTTTTCATTTAACATCTCCCCACATCTGACAGAATATAACAAAACACTACTGCTGTCATCTCCTTTGTTTAATTTACAACATGTATTATACGTAGATTATCTGTACTTTGTGTAGCTTTATTGTGTATATGTTTTGTGCATAGTATAGCATGTTGTTATGTGTACAGTATTCTGCAGTGTCTGGAGCACTCAAGACTTTCACTCACTGCACACACACATATGTGGCAATAATGACATTCTCAAAGTGGCTTGACATGTTTTGTTATCCTCCTTCAAAGACCATGCTAGTGGCTGTATACATTGAGTACCAAATTGATGACATCTACATTCACCTCACTTCACTTCACTTCTGGACAAGACACCCTCACAGACTCACAGGGACACAATAAAGTTTATATGGATTTCCTTTTTCCAGAGGTTGGTCCTGCCAGAGGTGGGGCATGTCTAAAAGGGTGCACCGGCCCTACAAAATATGCTTTACCCCCCTTGTATCCCCCCCAACAGCATAGACTGATCAGAGTATAACATCTGCAGGAGTTCTTGGTTCCCCCCATGCCACCCCACTAGAACAATCCTAGAACCGCCCCTGCCTGTGTTAGCTGTGCTTTTCAGATTTATTTTGTACGTTGCTTCATTTTGTAATTTCTTTAAAAACAAATGTTGGTGAATGTAGAAAGGACACTCAGTTTTGTTGAACAAAATAATATTAATATATAATGATAATAATTTTGATACTGTAATGATACTGCTTGTATAGGGTGTGACCCACTTTAACTCTTTCTCTGGTAGACCATCATCTATGCCCTTGCTGCTTTGGAAAATCTCACCATGCTGGAGGCTGATGAGACATTTCTTCAAGGGCCTGTCATTGACATATGGTATGTACAGATGCTATAAAGGAGAAATGGTTAAGCATGACATCTTGCCGTTATTTCCAATAATAATTTCGTCTACAACTTTAAACTTTCTTTTTTCAGTGAGCGTGAGCAGTTTGACAGGAGGATCAAGAACATTTTGAAGAAGAGTCATTATCGAGAGCCATCCTATAATGATGATCAATCCTGTTTTTGATAATGGTCTTAATAAAGGGTCCGACAGCAGCGCTAATTTAATTCCGTACCCAGCCCTACCCATTTGACAAAAAAGCAGAACCGCACCTGCATTACATCCACATGATGTAGACAAAACCATTTATTTTCTCACGCAACAATAGCCTATCAAAATATATAGATAGCCTGTATGTGTTTTTAAAGATGTAGTAACTAAATATGGCAGTGTTTCAGGAGAGACAACCAAGAGCGAATCCACTAAAGTATTGTTAGCTAGTAGCTATATTCTATTAGTGATTTATGCAAAATTTGTTTAACTCAACTGAACTTTATTTATATAGCGCTTTTTACAATTTTCATTGTAACAAAGCAGCTGTACATAAGACACATTGAATACAAGAAAAACAACTAAAGGCATATACCTGTAAAAACAAGAAAAAGGTGGAAAACAACAAAAGACAGACATACAAATGCTCCACACACACAATATGCATACATACTTACACACATTGACATAGACGCACACACGCAAACACACTCGCACACACGCACAGTGAAAACACACATAGGAGAGACAACCACAGGTCAAATATTAAACGGACTATAAATTCTTATATGCAATATTAATTATGTCTAACTTCTAAATTCTAAAGCAGCCCCCCCGGCCAGGCAAATAGTGCAAAACAGTATGCAAATGGTGGTGAGGAACCCAAAACTCCAATCGAGAAAAAAAACCTCAGGAGAACCCAGGCCCAACCAGGGGATTCCAGTTCCCCTCTGGCAAAAGCTGCCTATTTTATAGCTATTTTATAAGCTGTTTAAAATAGCCTATTTTGTTCATGTGATATTAACAAGTTTCTCTTACCTCTTTCTGTAAAATTATAACAAAGCCACTAAAGGTTAAGATGCCATTAAGGCTAAAGAAAGTTTCATGCAGAACAGCGACCGGGAGCATTATGAACTAAAACGCTGATTTAAATGGGGATACGAATGGAGTCCTCACGATAGCTGTCCATCAGTTGGACGCGATTGGCTACAGTGCTCAACGCTGCAAGCGTGCTGCAGTTAGAAAGCATCTCTTTAGGCAGAGTTTGAACACAAATAAGCACAGGACCGTGTAAGGGCATATCAGCTGAGGTTAGTAGAAATAGTCTTGACTATATAGCGTCTATTATTTCCCGACCCGAACTCCAAATGGCACTGTTGTAAATTCCCAATTACTGATACTGTTTTACTGTGAAGGACTTTTAATGTGAAGGACTGTTTAGTGCTGTATTTAGTGTTTTAACTCGGGCACCTCGTTGGGTAGCTAAGGGGTCCATTTTGATATAATGTTGAGCTGTTCGGACTTCTAGTTCATTTACATTGATGTCTGTCTGAGTTTGTGATAAAGATACCAGTACAGTACAGAAGTCAATGTAGAGATTCAAGCTGTAACCAGTAAACACTGTGCTGTGTATTATCTGGAGTGATAATTCATTATTAGAGCCACGTCAACTGTTCTGCTGCGTCTGGTCTCGCTCTCTAATCGGAGTGTCTGTGTGGATGAGGTGTTCCAGCGAATCCAACTGAAACAACATACAGTCCTAGCTATCCCCAATATTGGTCCTTCGAGCCGGATTACTTCACCCATATCAGCAAAATGGACGCAATGCGAGCATCAATTATGGCAAGTGAAGCAACAGGACGGCCGCGGCAGCTACCAGTTTACCTCCAGGGCTACCAGGTTAGCCTTCCTCAATCTCTCATGCCTTACGCTGCTCCTAATCCGGATGACCATTTAAGTGCCAGTGCACAGCAGCTGCAGTCACTTACCCTGCAGACTGGGTCTGCTTCTCAAGATGGCCAGCTACTCTCAGCACTTGGGCTCCCACCCTGGCATTCCGAAACAGCAGCAGTCGATAAGGTGAGCCAATGGAACACAGCACCACAAGTTGGCGCATATCCCATCTTACCAACGGCCACCATCTTCTGCCTTAAGTGAGTGCAGCCGTCAAAGCAACACCTTGATAGACTACTGCAGCAGTGAGCCAGGTTCTCCAGCCTCACAGCGATAAGGACAAGCTAACCCAAGCCTACTGCCAGATGTTACAACCTGGGTAAGCACACAAGCAGTCAGCATGCGGCCAGCTGTCTTTACTTCCAGTGCCACGAGCACAGCAATACTGTCCCAAGTTATAACAAATAGACCCAGCCACAGCTATGGCCAAGAGGACATTCTAACCCAGTCTCTTCCATCAAGATTAACATCTACATCACAGTTTGCCACGGTCCAGCCAACAACATCTACGCTATATCAACCAGCCTATCAAATAATGCATCCAGTGGCTACATCAATGCCAGTCCAATACCAGCCCAGTTCTACAGCTCCAGCCTATCCAGTATACCAGCCATCTCCAACTGTTGTTACGCCAACATGCCAACCCCTGGCTCCACCAGCACCGCAACCCATGCTTCAACGCACAACTCCATCAGCAAGCACTGCACACCCTGTATACCAGCCGCTACATGCTAATACTGCTCAGAACATGATCCATTCGCAAAGCTACCATCCCGGTCTGCCACTACAACCTGTTCACCAATCTCAGCCTCCCTTTGCAGTGCAGCCTGTCTACCAGCCGGTGCCCATGATGCCAGATCTTTCTCTTCAGGCGTACAATACTCTCCGACCACAGTACACCATGCCGCAGTCTCCATACAGTTTCCAGCCGCTGAAGCAACCTGTTCCTGTACCTGAACTGCCCAAGCTGATCCGTGACAGTGAGAGGGAATTCACCGACCTCAAGATGGCACTAGACTACCTGCTTGGCCCTCACACGGAGCTGTCAGAGCACTACAAGTACCGTGTACTTATGGAGCACCTAGTCCTGGATGAAGCCAAGCTAATTGCTCAGTCTTGCAGACATTATGCCCAACCCTACACGGCTGCTATGGAAGCATTACAGCGCCAGTATGGACAACCACATCAGCTCGCACAAAGTGAGATTGCTGCAATCTTGAATGCCCCTGATGTTAGATCCGGAGACACCAAAGGCTTCCAGAGTTTCGCTCTCAGTATTGACCTACTGGTAGGAATGCTCACTTCATTAGAGGGGCCCAATGGGACTGAAATTATGTCAACCGGCCATGTCGACAGACTGCTTAGTAAGCTGCCCAAGCACATGAGAGACAGTTTTGTAGAGCATCTCCAAACACAAGGCCGTCTCAACACGAGTCGACTCAACCCCTACAGCCTCAGAGACCTCGCTAATTGGCTCAAGGGGAAGGCAGAAGCTCAAAGACTATCTGCAAAGATGGCACAGCGCCACCGTCCTGAAGAGCCCCATGTCTCCAGGGGAGACAGACACGCTCCGGCTTCCAAGCCCAGAGGGCAGTCTGTGTACATTTATCATGGCTCTGACAAACCCAAAGCTGATAACAGTTATCCTGCAGAGGCAGCCCGCTCTAATCCAAAGTCCACGAAGTTATGTCTCTTCTGTAAGAGCACACAGCACTATCTGTCACAGTGCACTGACATTATACAGCGTTCAGCAGATGAAGTCAAGAAATGGCTCGAACGTAGTAAGCGCTGTCGTAACTGTGGTCGGACCAGCCACCAGCCCGAAGCCTGCACCTTAAAGAAACCATGCAGCAAATGTCAAGAGATTCATCTGAGCGTTCTACACGACGTTGCCAAGTCCGACTCACATGTCTACCTCATCACTCCACGTGATCAAGCCACAGTCAGCAACTTCAAGCGAGGAAGAAAGGTGTATCTCAAGGTGGTGCCCATTATAATAAGTCACAGCCTCAAGTCACTGAAGACCTACGCCATTCTTGACGATGGGGCCAAACGAACAATAATACTGCCAGCTGCTGCCCAAAGTCTAGGCCTCAAAGGTGAAGCAGAGACCCTCACTCTACGTACTATCCGTCAAGATGTCGCCTGTCTTGCGGGTGAGTCTGTCTCTTTCCATGTAGCCCCCCTAGCAAACCCGAAAGAGCGCCACCTCATTAAAGACGCCTATACAGCATACCGACTAGCTCTAGCTGTGCAATCCTACCCCGTGGCTTCACTATGGAGACGTTACCGCCATCTACAGGGCCTCCCATTACCAGACTTCAGTGAAGTGAAGTCCCATTACTACTAATCGGCGCAGATTGCACACACTTGATCACCGCAAAAGAGCCAGTGAGAGTTGGTTCTAACGGCAGCCCTACAGTTATTCACACAAGCCTTGGCTGGGCACTTCAAGGTCCAGACAATACGGTTTCTACTGCTGCTTCCTTCTACTTTACCTCTCTCACACCAGCACCAGATGACCTCTACCAACATGTCGAATGTCTCTGGCAGCTGGACATCCTTCCATTCCGAAACGAGAAGCTAACAGTCCGCTCCCGTCTGGACCAAGAAGCCATCAACATCCTTGAGACACGCACTGAAAGAGTCAAGGCGGGTGATATATTCCGCTACGCCACACCATTTCTCCGTGTCAAAGGAGCACCACCACTCAAGGCCACGCCTGAAGCTGTTATGCCCCTTCTTCGAGGCACGGAGAGGCGACTCCGCAGAGATCCAGCTCTAGCCAAACAGTACGAGGCAGAGATCCAAAAGCTCATCAGCGGAGGCTGTGTTGTCAAGCTCAGTGACGACGAGGTAAAGGCATCCAATGAATCATGGTTCATACCCCATCACCTCGTTCACCATAACGGCAAGTCCCGTCTTGTGTGGGACTGCTCCTTCTCCTACAACGGGCTCGCACTCAATGAACAGCTGCTAGCAGGTCCCACCCTCGGTCCATCTCTCATCGGTGTCCTTCTGCGCTTTTGTCAGTATGCAGTGGCCATAAGTGGGGATATTCGAGCAATGTTCCACCAGGTTCGTCTCCTGCCTGATGACCAGCCATTACTGAGATTCGTCTGGAGAAGCCTGCAACAGGAACGGCAACCTGAGGTCTACCAGTGGTGCGTCCTGCCATTTGGAACAACTAGCAGCCCCTGCTGTGCCACATTCGTGCTGCAAAGTCATGCTAAGGACCAGGTTGAAGGCAATGAGGACATCCTGCAGTCCATTGAACAGTGTTTCTACGTGGACAATTGCCTGCAGAGCCTCTCAACTCCTGAGTCAGCAAAGCTTCTCTTCGACAAGCTGAGGCAGGTTCTCGCTTTAGGTGGGTTTGAGATTCGGCAATGGGCAAGCAACGTCCAAGCTGTCGTCGCCCATCTACCCTCTACTGCCCGCGCCGAGAGTGCAGAGCAATGGCTGACTGAGAAAAGCCCTGACCCACAAGAGCCAGCACTGGGCCTACGATGGTACTGTCCAACTGACCAACTCGGCTTCCGAGTCAAGCCTCCAGAGAGTAAAACACTCACCATGCGCCATGTCTACAAGGTGCTAGCCCGGCAATATGACCCGCTGGGGATCATCATCCCTTACACAACGAGAGCTAAAATCCTTGTTCAGAAGTTGTGGGTAAAGAAGAGGAGCTGGGATGACCCTAACCTTCCTATAGAGATCATCGAGGCCTGGTCGAGCTGGGAGAGAGAGCTTCCTGAACTGGCAAGTGTGTGCATTCCCCGAACATACGCTCCATTGGAAGCTGCCACTGAAGCTACAGAGTACACTCTTCATGTCTTCTGTGACGCCTCGGAACAGGTGTATGGTTCGGTCGCCTATCTCGTTACGACAGTCAACCAGGCAGATCATGTCTCCTTTGTCATGGCAAGGTCAAGAGTAGCCCCAAAGCGCCAACAGTCAATACCACGATTAGAGCTCTGTGCAGCACTGACAGGAGCTCAGCTGTCATCCCTCATCCATCGAGAGCTCACTCTCAACATCAAAGAGACTTATCTGTGGACCGACTCCACTACAGTCCTGACCTGGCTGACATCTGAGTCATGCAGGTTCAAGGTCTTTGTTGGGACCAGGGTCTCCGAGATCCAAGACCTGACTGCTTCACACACCTGGCAGTACGTGGATACAGGAAACAATCCGGCTGACGACTTAACCAGGGGTAAGACCCTAGCCGAGCTGGCCACTCCAAACCGATAGATCCAAGGTCCAGCTCTCCTTCGCTATCCACCGCATGAATGGCCTTCAGCTCCAGATTCCGTCAACTCGGCAGATCCCTCTGAGCTGAAGCAGACCATCTTCTGTGGCCTCACGCAAACGTGCCAACCAGACCCGCTGCCTGACATTTCACAGTTTAACAACTGGGTGGATCTGGTTAGGGCTACGAACCAGTTGCTTCACGGGGCGGCAAAAGACCCATCATCATATCCTCCTGATTTCCACTGCGCCGAGGCTCACCTGCTGAAGTCCAGCCAAGCAGAGAGCTTTCCTGAAGAAGAGAAGTGCTTGAAGGCTGATAGGCCTGTTTCCCTTAGCAGAAGGCTGAGTTCCCTTGCTCCAGAGATAGACCCAGAATCTGGCCTTAAGTCGGAGGTCGATTTAGGCGCATTGAATTCGGCCCTACTGACATCCACCCTGTTGTGCCATGCTGTCACAAGACTCCTCATCAGAGATGCGGACGCACGCCTGTTACACCCGGGCCCTGACAGAGTCTTCGCCAAACTCAGGCGGCAGTATTGGATTCTACGGGGAAGACAGGCTGTGAAGAAACATCAGAGAACCTTCCCGGAGTGCACCAAATGGAGAAGAAAGCCTTCGGTCCCCATGATGGCAGACCTTCCTCTGGCCCGTCTTCGACTCCTAAAGCCCCCATTCTACTCTACAGGAGTGGACTGCTTCGGTCCATATGTCATCAAAGTTGGACGCCGGAACGAGAAACGATGGGGGGTGATCTTCAAGTGCCTCACGACACGCTGTGTCCACCTAGACCTGCTGGCTGGTCTCGAGAGCTCAAAGAGGCGTTCACAGCTATGGTCCTAGATCTACAAGCAAGACTTGCAAAGCATCAGATTAAGTTCCGGTTCAATCCTCCAGCGGCGCCTCACTTTGGTGGGGTTTGGGAGCGTGAAATACAGTCCGTCAAGAAAGCTCTCCAGGTGGTTATTGGCACGCAATCCCTCCATGAAGATGTCCTTCTCACCCTTCTGATCGAGGTCGAAAACATCTTCAATGCCAAGCCTTTAGGCTATGTTTCATCAGACATAGCTGATCCAGATCCAGTGACGCCTAACCTGCTGCTGATGGGGCGGCGAGACGCCTCCTTACCCAAAGTGTCCTATGCTCCTGACACCCTCACAAGACGACGCTGGCGCCACTGTCAGATGATGGTGGACCACTTCTGGGCTCAGTTCCTTAGACATTACCTTCCGTCACTACAAGTCCGGCAGAAGTGGCGGCGGCCCGCAGATGACCTTGTCCAGAGCACAGTTGCTATGATCGTCGATCCCCATTTTCCGAGAGTGCAGTGGCCTATTGGGAGGATCGTCAAGGTGATCGAGAGTGTAGATGGTCATGTCCGGTCACCCGAGGTTCAGGTCGGGGAGAAGACCTATTTGCGGCCGGTGGCACGTCTGGACCAGCTGCCTGCCATACCAGGAGACAGTGGAAGCAGTGCAGGGACTCCAGCACCAACCTCAGGAATTTAGTAGTCTTAACATAATAGCTAGGCTATTCTGGGGGCGGCTGTTGTAAATTCCCAATTACTGATACTGTTTTACTGTGAAGGACTTTTAATGTGAAGGACTGTTTAGTGCTGTATTTAGTGTTTTAACTCGGGCACCTCGTTGGGTAGCTAAGGGGTCCATTTTGATATAATGTTGAGCTGTTCGGACTTCTAGTTCATTTACATTGATGTCTATCTGAGTTTGTGATAAAGATACCAGTACAGTACAGAAGTCAATGTAGAGATTCAAGCTGTAACCAGTAAACACCGTGCTGTGTATTATCTGGAGTGATTGACACCGTTCCGCCGAACGAAGGTTCTTGAGAGAGAAATTTTTTTTTTTGCTCATGGAAAAGTAATAACACATGGACTTGACATGGATGAGTTTGTGACAGAATTCTCTAAAATGAGAGGAAGTTACAATGCTGTGAACTTTATCGTAATATGAATAGATATTTTTGTGTTTCCATCAAATCTAAAGTAACTAAATTGTAAAATGTAAAATAAATATAAATGTAAAAAAATACAAACATAAGAATTTTAAAATAAAAATGTAATACAATATTTATACTATAGACGTAAGAATAATTCAAAGGTCATACAAGAAAAAAGTTGTGTCAAACATCATATACAAATCCAACCTCTAAAAATCAGCATCACGCATACTTCAGTAGTTTACAGAAAGTAGCAATTCTCAAGTTCCGATGCTAAAAACATTTGAGAACCAACTGAAGCAAGCTTCATCACCTAAAACTAACCACAAGCAACAAATGCTTTCAAAGATCTCATTCACAGAAACACATATATTAAGGACCTATGTTCTGATAACACACCCAGTAACAAGAAGCATTTGTTGAAACGGCAACAAAATCATCTTTTAGCTAAAGTTACATTGCATCCACATTGAAGAAACCAGGCTCTTAGTGTTAAGAGTAAAACATGTGAAGAGGCCAGTTTGTGAAAATGATTTCCATGGAAGACATGAACTTGTCTCACACTCAGATAAATCTCCAATGAAACCACTGGTATAAAACCTGACACTTTTTCTCTAGCGAGTCATTTCTGTAGTGTTCAACTCTAACACGCTCTACAGACGTCTGTACACAGCACAAAGCTTCTCATGACATCACTGACCCTGTCTTTAATCTAGCGCAGGTGATATTTCTCTGTGTCCTTTGGTGTCTCTCATTGGTACTGCAGGAAGTTTTTGAGCATCTATGGCAAATCTGGATGTGATGAATCCGCTGTCGACCCTGAGCCTGCCGGACGGTCCGTCTGCAGAGCTCCATCAGGGGCAGGGTTTCGGCTGTGGAGTCAAGTTAGGCTCAAAGAACAGGATGTCAGATATCCACCAAGACACATTCTCAAATCTTAAAGGGAAAGTTCACCCCAATGTGGTTCAAAACTTGTAGTTGACTGATTTCAATGAAACACAAAAGAAGATATTTTGTGAAATGTCCATAAAATGAAAGTCAATAATGATACCAACATTCACATATAAATATATTTTGGGACAGAAAAGAAAACAGGGAAAGCAACACAAAACTGAACAACTACAGTGTGAGATTTTAATAATGTGAGATATACGTATGGTCCACTCCGTTGATGTAGGTCATGGTGAACCCGCAGTGACCCCACACGGCACTGACAATGAGGTTCAGCCTCTTTCCTTTCAGCCCACGAAACGCTAGGCCCAAGTAATTCCCATCAGCGCAGAACCTGAGCCTTCCCTCGTCCATGTCCAGCACCACCAGAATCTCCTCCGGCAAGTAGAATGTCCCTTCTTCATCCTCCTCCTCGATGAATTTGGGGTATGATGGCACAGGTCCGCTCTGACTTTTCCTGTCATGGTAAAGACTGCCACGCCCCAAATCCCAACCCTACGACTCTCTGCTGCTGACAACCATGGCACAAAAACCCACAGTAGAGCTGTCACGATTATGAAATTTGGCTGACGTTGATTGTCTGTTGGGCTTTGACATTTAATTCTCATTCATTTTTTATTCGGCTTTGAAACAACAATATTTTTATGAATATAAGTATACGTTTTTTTTATTACCCAATTGCTTCCATTGCTTACCCATCTTACATTTACATTTAGCAGACGCTTTTATCCAAAGCGACTTACAGTGCACTTATTACAGGGACAATCCCCCTGGAGCAACATGGAGTAAAGTGTCTTGCTCAAGGACACACTGGTGGTGGCTGCTGGGATCGAACCAGCAACCTTTGATTTACCAGTTTAGTGGTTTAACCCACTAGACCACCATCTCTTACATCTCTTGTAAGTCGCTTTGGATAAAAGCGTCTGCTAAATGACTAAACGTACGTGTAAAACGGGTTTTATCAGGAGTGAATTGAATCTCCCATTGAACTGCTATCAGTCATAGAAAAGCTTTTAGTCTGTTTTTTTCTAACTTACAAGACTTCAGTCAAATTTCATGTCTATGTTAATGACATTTTGGTAGGCTGGTTTTCACTTTGAGATAAGCTTAAATAATATTAAATTGTACTAAAGGTTTTTGTTGTATATGCTTTAAAAGTTATTGTTGGTATATTTTACCAGTATTATCATACTAAAGTTACATTATATACACTAAAATATGCAATATGCAGGCACTGCTGCTCCCCCTTGTGTCCTCTATAGAGATGTGCAATAAATGAGGTCAAACAATGGTGAGGAGACGATTATTTAATAATCATGACAGGGGCTAGGCAACAGCAGTAGGTATTCCCTCACACACAAACAAATCAAACTTCACTAAGCAATATCTTGTCAAGTGTTCTGTGGTGCCACGCAGCAGCGGTGTGTCCAACATGACGTAATGAATTCCTGCCCTGACTTATGTTTTGAGTTTTGACTCATGACACTGGAGCAAAGAGGGTGAATCACACACCCATTACCAGTCATCCGTACCGGACACATCGACCTTATTGCTGGCGGTGATCCAGATCCATGACTCTCATGTCTATGAGCCCTAACTATCCTCTCACTGAACCTTTCCTGATGAGGGTCTACATACGA
The DNA here is from genome assembly GCA_029783895.1 of Triplophysa bombifrons. Classification (NCBI taxonomy): domain Eukaryota; kingdom Metazoa; phylum Chordata; class Actinopteri; order Cypriniformes; family Nemacheilidae; genus Triplophysa; species Triplophysa bombifrons. The sequence goes on from CM056451.1 coordinate 255,126, forward strand.
TTCTCAGACACCAAAATGATCTGTGGGCTAGCAAAAATAGGATGAGATATCTTCTAATTTGCTTAATCAATTTTTTTATTTTGCTTTGTGTAGTCATTTTCCAGTATATCTACAATAGTTGCAATATAATAGCACAACATTAATAAGTCTGCAAATAGAGGAAAAGTGCATGCGGGATGTGAAATACAAGCTGGTTGTTTTTGCACTGAGAAAGTGTTGGAGAAAGAAGAACCAAGCGGCCAATGCCATAAGAAAGAGTTAATAATAATAATAATCAATTTTATTTATATAGCGCCCTTTCAAAACCCAAGGTCGCTTGCCAAAGTCAAGTTTAAAGAACAAAATCAAATAAACATCAAGAACAGAGGTCAGATGACATATTAACAAAGAACATACAAAGAACAACAAGGAACAATTATAAAAAGTTGAAATTTTACAGTTTTTCAATAGTTGGACGTTTCAACACCGTCGGGGAGATTCCTTAGGTTAAGCATCTCCTTAAGAACAAGCAACACTTCAGAGTTTAACGCCTGTAACCTACAACAAAGTTTTGACAAGAAGACAAGATTTTGCCTAAAATTACACTTATCATTGTAATCGTTTCTATGTTGAATCATTAGTGCATTTGTGTTTACATACAAACAGTTTGTACATATTACAGCTAACATTGTACTTTGTAATACAGAATATTTTAGTGCAGTTTGGACTGATGTTTGTCAAAGGAAGATAATAGGATGCGTTATATGAAAAAGTTGTATTGATAAAAAATACAATCATCAAAAAAAAAAGAAAACTATTAGACTAAAGGGAGTGATCACACAAGATGTATTGTGATAGCAATGGTAGAAGGGTGGTCTGAATTAGTTACTCACTCTATTCTGGTTTTATTCATTTTTTTCAGCAGTGCGATCTGTTGTGCGATGTACTCTGGCGTAGTGGACCAGCTTTTTGTCACAACTGTTTTGTTGTGAAAAGACACAGACTCCTCCACCTTCTTCAACAGTTTCTTCATGTCTTTCTGAATGTCCACGTCTCTCTGTATTGCAAGGAGTATTGACATAAGTATTATTCTTTTTATGAATGCCTGATTATATCTATTGTATGTACCATTATTTGAATATTTCACTATTCTTTTGTGTTAGGGTCAATGACATATAACAACCAATTGTGTGGTGCGACCAATAATATCAATAATCGTAATACATTAAAAATAAAATATTTCACATTTTTGTGGCTGAAATATGAATCTCTGATGCTTAAGTGAATGGTATTTTTAAAAAAGTTTAACAGTTGGATGCAATTTTCAGGAAAAATAAGTTTGTTAATTTTGTTCATTTATGAAGACAAAATTATAGAACAAAAATATGAGATGATGTTTACTTACCAAAATTCGAAGAAATGAACATACTTCACGTGAACAAACATAATTGTTTCTTAAATACTAAGGATTTGTAAGAAAAAATGTTAAACAATGTAAAGGAAATTAATCCATTTTAAGATAAATCACGATAGCACCACGTAACATTTTTTGGCCAATATGGCCAATTCATAATTGAAAAACACTAAAATGACTCAATTAAATGTTTTTATAATTTATGTGTACACCATATACTTAATGTTAGATTAATCGCAAAATATATGGTTTGTTATTTGTTATTGGCATGTTGAAAATCCTTATGCGTCATTGACCCGTTATACAATCTGTTAACAACTGCATATTCTGACTTTTAATGTATATGTGCTTTTAGAGATTGAAGAGATACTTCACCCAAGAATGACAATTCTGTCATCATTACATTTACTTACCTTCGAGTGGTTTCAAATCTGTATTAATGTCTTTGGTGTGATTAACACAGAGAAAGATATTTGGAAGAATGCTTATAACCAGACAGATAATTTCCCCCATTGACCCCCATAGTAGGAAAAATTACTTTATCATCTTTTTTTTGTTCTGTTGAAAGAAGACATTTTGAAGAATGTAGGACAGCAAACAGTTCTGGGGCACTTTTGATTACCACTGTATTTGTTCCTACTATGGTAGTCAACGGGGGTCAAAATCTGTCTGGTTATAAGCATTTTTACAAATATCTTTCTCTGTGTTCATCACAACAAAGAAATGTAAACAGATTTTGTACAACAATTTAAAGGTGAGTAAATGATGACAGAATTACATTTTTTGGGTGAAGTACCCTATCCCTTTAACAATAACATATATAGTTCACTAGCTGTTATGTTCTGGTAATAAGCATTAGACATTATCCATGTTAAGAATGTCCATGTTTTCCAACTGCCTAATCTAAGCTTTAGCTAACCTCTCCCTGAAGCAGCTCTCTGGCGATTGATTCTTGCTCCAGGGATAGAAGCTTTGTTTGGGTTGCTGTGTTCGTTGGTGTCTTCTGCTTGATCTTCACACAACCACCCTGTTAAAAATAAAACTATGTGAGTAAAAACATATAAAACAGAGAGCAGAAGTACTTATTTACCAATCATTTAAGTAATCACTGTATATCGTCACACAATTTGGTTTGCTCCCTATATATGGGTGTACGTACAATAACAACGGAAATATTTACATTGAGCTTTTAGAAGATTCTCCACATAAATTGTATTACACATAAGCCTTCTACTTTGCCACTTTAACAAAGAAGTGAAAGTGACAAAAATCACTTTCAATAAAAGCAGTCACTCGGGCAGCTTCTGCATATCTCATGTTAATCTTGAATATCTTCAAATATCCATGAGTCTTTAGTTTGATCACATTCATAAAAGACAGATACGCTGTACGATTATTTACCGTTTTTTGACAAGTTGACCATGTCAAGCATGAGAAGACAATCCGTTTAACATCATAAATATGTAAGTATGCATGAAACACCGTTGCACAGCCGCTTTAAAGTGTATAACTGGCATTGACACTGTTTATGTTGTGTATACATCATAAACAGAACTGGCCTGCCTTGGCGAGCCTTTTGCTGAATGCTTACTAATCATTTTTGTGTAATAATTCTGTAAAAAAAAGTAAACCTGCTTTGAACTAGTGAACATCGAAAATTGAAAAGTAACCACAGACAATATTACACTCAGTGAGTAGACCGCAAAGATCATCCTGAGGAGCAAGAAGTGGACAAGAATGATGAAGGATGTGGTGAAGATCCAACTGGAGCTCATGCCATCGTCCCAAAGTTTCTGCTGAACTTCTGTCCAGTCATCCAACTGTTGGCAAAATTGACAAAAGCTTAGTTAGGTTACCTATAAATCAAAATGATTACATTAGTGACTAAACCTGTACGACTCCATTTGTGTTCCATGAAAGCAAGCAAGCCATATAGGTTTGAAAATGACACGAGAGTAAGTAACTTATGACACAACATTGATATTTAGGTCAATTTATTTGACAAGCCTATTCACATTTTGTAATACTTTATCCAAAGTTATTATCTTCTAAACGTGTGGTGTGGTGCAACCCATTCATGAGTCCAAAGAATAATGGATCATTTGTAGCTGAGTTTTAAAGATCCATCTTACTATTGCCAAGCGGAAAAGAGTCAGGAGAGCTCCGCTGAGACTACCCCAGCTGTCAGGGTCTACAGCAGCAAACAAATCGTGTCCAACAACTGCATATATCAGCATCACCTCCAATATTAGGGCAAAAAAAATGATGGAAATCTGTGTTGCCCTCAGGTATGCTGCTATAATTGCCTACAGTAAATCCAGAAAAAAAGACCATATAAAAGTCTACGGCCGACATCAAGAAGTTAAAAAGGTTAAAGAGTTTGTTGTATGCTGACTTGTAAAACATCTGGGTGAGGTAAGGTGTTCAACAGTCTGAGGGACATAAAGACGTGCAGTATGCTGGCATCCTGCCATCTGATGCCCACACATGCACAAATACATAAAGCCAAAACCACGTTGAAAGAAAGGATGTTAGAAGGGCTTCTCCAGTAATCCCGCCAATGGACATAAACCTTCATTGTGAACTCAGTGAGGTAAACCAACATGAAAAAGTTGTGGCCCATCTATGAAAAACACGTAACACTTACATTTATGATCTACTGTAAGATATCTGTTTTGAGAGCAATGTGTTAGTAGTCTCTTACCTCATATAAAGCCTCCTTCAGAGGAACATCCTGAAGAACGCTTTCAAGTATAAGAGCTACATTGCATAATGCAATGAAAAAATGAATGAATCCAGCAAAAAGTCTGCTTTGGCAAACTGATGTAATGTAAAGGCGGAAATTATTGTTCCTGCTAGAAAAAAAGATATAATTTGTTGTTAACTGGAGGGGAAAAGACTAAAGGGAAATAAGATCTGATGAATTTGCATATAAATGGTTTGCCTTGAAGCATATTTAAACACCACACGTTGCATCATTCTCTTTTTGTGCTCAGACTTTACAAAAATGACACTTTTATATACCCAGCCTCTTCACCAACAGTCAGAATTTCGTTGCTTTCTTCTTTCTCTTCTTTCTCTTCCATCTCTGGACATCCGTCGTGCGCTTAGTCCTAGTTTTGCTTGCTCTAGTAACAGTTAGAAAAACAAAATTACACTCAACAAACAGGCTTTGGCGACATCTTCTGTCATATACATGTCACTACAATGGGTTGCTAGTCGCACCTCCCGTGGACAGTGTTGTTACATCAATATGCTGCACTTAATAAACAATTCATAGTTTAACATAAAATACATTATTTTCGAGGACGTAACAACCCTGAAACCAAGTAAAAATGATTAAGATAATCGAAAACCTTTTACATTTTTGATGAATCTGCTATTGACAACATCTAACAACAAGCCAATTCCGTGAAAATGACATTTATTATTGTAAAGAGTACTTTTTTATTTCAAGCAAAAACAAAAGTACGTTAGGTTGATCAAATAAGTTTGAAGCATTACAACACGGAAACGACGCCGTTTAGTTCAGTCAGTGCTAGGGTTAGCGCAGGCATTATGCGACTTCTACAAAGACTCACTGTCAACACTCGACTGTGCATTACGAACATCGACTCGTTTTTACTCATCGTAGGCTATTATTAGTGGTAAAAACATGCCGAAAATGTCCTCCACCAGCAGCCAGCAGGAGGTGAGCAGCATCGACCCGCGGAAGTCGCCCCCGAAAGATGCCTGGAGCGTCAACATCCCAGCAGGTTTGTGAAATCACAGCCGTTTACTTGAACGCAAGTCAGCCACGAGCCGCCAATCCCTGTAACGTCAGTTAGTCGCATTTTGGCTATACGTTCTTTTTTTACTGTATCTACAGTATACATAGTTTTATAAACAGGATGTGTTCCCTGGCTTACGAGGCTGAATCCAGCTTCTTATTCGCAGTTTCTTATTGACGCTATCCGTTCCACCTTAAAAACGCCAAGCATCCGCTTTTCCAGTTTCTTATTCACGCTTAGCTTAGGGACCGTCTCGCTTTTCTCTTCTTTTACGTTTAAAAAAAAACGTTTGTGTGTTAGTGTCTGTGTGTGTGTTTGTGCGTGTGCGTGTGTGTATGTGTGTGTGTGCGCGCGCGCGTGTGCGTGTGTGTAGGTGTGTGTGTGTGTGCGTGTGTGCATGTGTGTGTGTGTGCTTGTGTGTGTGTGTGTGTGTGTGTGCGTGTGTGTGTGTGTGTGCGTGTGTGTATGGGTGTGTGTGTGTGCGTGTGTGTGTGTGTGTGTGTGTGTGTGTGTGTGTGTGTATGTGTGTGTGTGTGTTTGTGCGTGTTTTTTTATTTTTTCAACTGGGGGGCACATGAGGGGCCACAATTAATATAGAGGGGCCATTCTTATGTTGTGTATTTATGTAGAACTGTAGATATCCAAATCATTTCAAGTTCAGTAAGCTTTAAAATCAGCAATAAACAGTGATACCCTATTATCTTTTAATAGCAGTTATTCACTGCTCTAAATCAAAACAATAAAATACAATTTATATTAACTTTTCACTTTACAAAAGTGAAAGAAAAACTGTAATAAATAAAATAATCCAATGTATTAGTGTACAACTCACAAATAATAATAGAACAGCCTTATTTATATAAATGCATAATTAGCCTATATTAATCATTCATATAATAATTAAATACACAAATAATGAATTCATATAACTGTAATAAAAAAAAATTCCGACATCCTATTCAATTTGCATATCAGCAGTTGCAGGAAATTCGCCTCGATGAATAGACCAAATCTACTTATGTCGAGGAAGGCTAATTAGTCTTGAGCATATTGATTGTCAAATATCATATCTCAATACTTTGTTAGATAGCTACTTTTTCAAAAAGGTAGCTTTAGTTTAACGTAAAATATGTGGATCATAGAAACAGTTTAGAATGGATTAATTAATCCATTGTTATTTTAGTATTACTTATTTATTTAGCTTTTTAATCATGCATTTTTATTTATTTATGATTTTTTTTATTTGAGAATGTTTCTGGATGTCATCAAAGGACGTTTTGTCACTTCTGTGAAAACACAGTACACACTACAGACCATCTTATCAACACAATATCTTGTACAACAAGAAAAGTAAACATCAAGATATAGAAATTACATACAACTCTATTTTAGCCTCACAACTGTAAATACTGACCAAACAAATAAACAAAAACAACAACAAAACCACTGTCCTACAGACTAAATACAGTGGATGTAGTTCATTTTCTAATTTGTATGTGGCTTATAATAGGTTTATGTATCTGGTTCATTTCAAAAAAGTACAATTCTGCGATTTTTATGGTTGCTGCTAAAACGGTTTAAAAACTCATCCATATTTAACGATTTTGCTCGTCTTGATTCAATGCTCAAAACCCCTAGATGGCTCAGTCTCTCATCCCCCATTGTTGTTCTGAGATGGCTTTTGATCAACTTAAGTGCTGAAAAGCTACGTTCACATGCAGCACTACTTACGGGTGTTACAATGGCAATCTTACACAGCCTGAAAAGCTCATGAATATGAGCTTTTGAATATCTGATGAATAGCTCATGAATATCTCCCTGCCTTTTCATCCTGTTACACTGCCTGAGATAACAGAGGTAAAAAGGAGGAAATTACTATTTGTTTAAATGGTATGGTTTTATTGGCGGATGAAAAAAACTTTACCTTTTATCACATCCAGCCCAGCTGGAAAATTATAAACTAAAAACAGGTAAAATGTATAAACCCAAAAAAAACAAGTCATTATCAAGGCATGCGGTTCGAGACTTTAGAATATTCGTTCTCAAGACTCGAAGTCAATGTCATGTAACTTAATTTTATTTATTTAGAGTGTAGTCACGTAACTCAAGACCTCCACCTCTGAAAGTTAACGTAACGTTAGCTTTTAAAGTGTTGAGCGTTAGCCTAGATAAACATCATAAGATTTGTTTCGGCACCTCGCTTGCAATATCACTTACTTATCGGCTGGGAAAAAAATCATAACGCAGGAAAACCCTGTTACATTCAGCCTCAGGAGCATAGTAACGTTAAATGTAATTATTAGGATTATGTTGGTCTGCTCTAAGAGAATACATCGAGCCTGGTCTGTCCTAACACTGAAAGACGGTAACGTTACCAAACTCTAGCACTGCAACAACTCGCTAAGCGAAAAAAAATAAGCTGTATAAAATAGATCAACTTACCGTGTGTTTTTTTTCCGTTGGAAAACAGTTTGCTATTCTTGGTCCTCGTTGAGAAGCATCGCGACACGGAATCATAAATTATTCTACTACAAGCTGAAAGATTATGATTTGAATTTTTGAGTGACAGACAAGTAGAAGGGTGGGGGCACACTGGGGGTCCAATCAGTTTTCAGGAGGGGCCAGTGCCCCCATGGCCCCTCCCCTGTCTACGCCACTGTGTCTAAGTCATGACCTGCTGAATGCCCCTTGAGATGACAGTGAACTTCACGTGGAACCTCCATCACCCACTCCCCTTACCATCCTCAATATTACTTTGATAGAACAGTTTTTTAGGCAGCCTATCTCCACCATGAATATTAATCACATCCAAAAGTACCTACATGTTTGAAAGTGCAATATTCTAGGGCACACAGGCAGTACGGTTTATGCATAATTAAGTAAATTATGTTTATATTTGTAAAAAGCATAGTATACAACGTTTTGTTATACTTTGCATATATATAATTAACTGTCCCTCTTACCTCTTATGTAAATTAATTATTTTCATCATTGATGTATTTTATTTTTATTCTATATATTTATTTTTTTCCATTTCCTGTGTTTGTCTACATGGTATTTTTTCATTCTGAGCTCCTGAAACCACAACACGTTGCTTGTCTTTGTGTGCACAATTGGAAATAAAGCTTATTCGAATTTTCTTCTGATCAATTGCTTTTATGTAATTTATTATACTCTTTTTGGTCTTAACCTGTGTGTTATACACACATTATATTACTATATCTATTACATGTATATAGATTTATGTAAACTTTGTCACTTGTTTTATGTACAGAAAATGTCTAATGTCAGAACTGTGTTTCTGTACAGGTATGTCTTTGATGGTGCGTTAAAAATTCCACAGCTAGGTTATACCGTGTCTTGATGTCTACCGTCATGCACGAAAACAGACAGTACTACTGTATACCCAGTATTCCTGACTACCATCTTGCCAAAAAGAAGACATTTTTACTGTAGCATTTTTAAGTTATTGACCCCTGAAGTTGGCATATCTCACAATACTCTTCAATGGACCAATGGGACATTTTGAGGTGCTACATCTCGAAAACTTTTAAGGGTGCGTTTAAAGTTCCATGTAGGGGTTATACCCAGTATGCTTGAACACCATCTCGCCAAAAAGCAGACATTTTTACTGTAGAATTTTTAAGTTATGGACCCGTGAAGTTGGCATATCTCACATTACTCTTCAATGGACCGTTGCACTTATGGGACATTTTGAGGTGCTACATCTCGAAAACTTTTAAGGGTGCGTTGAAATTTACTCATAGGGGTTATTCCCAGTATGCTTGACTACCATCTTGCCAAAAAGAAGACATTTTTACTGTAGCATTTTAACGTTATTGACCCCTGAAGTTGGCATATCTCACAATACTCTTCAATGGACCAATGGGACATTTTGAGGTGCTACATCTCGAAAACTTCTAAGGGTGCGTTTTAACGTACACAAAAGGGATATACTCAGTATCACTGACTACCATCTAGCCAAAAAGAAGACATTTTTACTGTAGCATTTTTAAGTTATGAACCCCTGAAGTTGGCATATCTCATAGTTCTGTTCAAAGGGGCAATGGGACATTTTGAGGTGCAACATCTCAAAAACCTTTAAGGGTGAGTTAAAATTTACACATAGGGGTTATTCCCAGTATGCTTGACTACCACCTAGCTAAAAAGAAGACATTTTTACTGTAGCATTTTTAAGTTATGGACCCCTGAAGTTTGCATATCTCACAATACTGTTCAATGGACCAATGGTACATTTTGAGGTGCTACATCTCGAAAACTTTTAAGGGTGCGTTGAAAGTTCCACATAGGGGTTATACCCAGTATGCTTGACTACCACCTAGCCAAAAGGCAGACATTTTTACTGTAGCATTTTTAAGTTATGTACCTGAAGTTGGCATATCTTATAGTTCTGTTCAAAGGGGCAATGGGACATTTTGAGGTGCAACATTTCAAAAACCTTTAAGGGTGCGTTAAAATTTACACCTAGGGGTTATTCCCAGTATGCTTGACTACCACCTAGCCAAAAGGCAGACATTTTTACTGTAGCATTTTTAAGTTATGTACCTGAAGTTGGCATAACTCACAATACTCTTCAATGGACCGTTGCACTTATGGGACATTTTGAGGTGCTACATCTCGAAAACTTTTAAGGGTGCCTTAAAATTTACACATAGGGGTTATTCCCAGTATGCTTGACTAGCACCTTGCCAAAAAGAATACATTTTTACTGTAGCATTTTTAAGTTATTGACCCCTGAGATCGGCATATCTCACAACACTGTTCAATGGACCATTGCAGTTATGGGACATTTTGTGGTGCTATATTTCTAATTTTTTTAAGGGTGCGTTGAAAGTTCTACATTGGTCTTATACCCAGTGTCCTTGAGTACCATCTTGCCAAAAAGCAGACATTTTTACTGTAGCATTTTTAAGTTATGGATCCCTGAATTTGGCATATCTCACAATACTGTTCCATGGACCGTTGTACTTATGGGACATTTTGAGATGCTACATCTCGAAAACTTTTAAGGTTGCGTTTTAACGTACACAAAAGGGATATACTCAGTATCACTGACTACCATCTAGCCAAAAAACATACAGTTTTACTGTAGAATTTTTAAGTTATGGACCCCTGAAGTTGCCATATCTCACAAAACGGTACAATGGCAGTTGCACTTTTGGCACATTTTGGGGTGCCATATCTCAACTGTCTTTGAAGATGTGTTAAATGTTCCACAGCTGGGTTATACCATGTCTCTTTGTCTACCATCTTGCAAGAAAGCAGACTTTTAGTTTTAGTGTTGACTGTGCAGGAGATAAGGTGATTTCTGTCAATGCCTAAGGTGCTGAAATGGCTATTAAGAATTAGAAAGCCTCAAAAAAATGCAATATCAATAAAATTTAATCTGGTATTATCATTATTCACAAATAAAGTTTCTCTGCCAGATATTGTCCTATCCCAACAACCATACATTAATTCAAGGCGTAATTTGTAAAATAAAAATTTACCCATGAGACTGATTTTGTTGTCCAGGGTCACAATTAAGTTCTTAAACACTTTACAGTCTTTATTTCCAAATATATGAAATTCAGTAGAATCCTCTTTAAGCAACTAAATCACATTGATTTCTTATTTTTTATATTAACATTAGTGACTTTACAGTAGGTTTAACAACGTGGCCCCGTTAAGAACTGCCGCCCTAAGCAGGTCTAATGCGCTTCCTATTTTCATAACTCTTTATATTCATTTAATGCTTCAGAATACAAAATGTGCTTTCTGGCATAATCTTGCCTGTTTTTGTTCATTCAAGGACGAAAGAGAAGTTAATACTGGTGCGCTGTCTGAAAGATTCTGATGCAGCCTTTAGTTTACCAGATGGAACTGCTAACCCACAGCCAGAAACTGTCAATATACTAGACGTGTCAATACAACCATTTCAAAGCTCCCCTAAATAGTTTAAAAACCTTTATATGAATAAAAGTGTGATTACATTTAAATTTATGCATTTGGCAGACACATTTTTCCAAAGTGACTTAAATTGCTTTATTCTATACATTTTTACATAGGTATGTGCAATCCCCTAGGATCGAACCCACAACCTTTCATTGTTAACAATATTCTTACCGCTGAGCTACATGAAACCTTGTGTAATTTAGTGCTTGACAATGATTACAGAAAAAAACGGATTTTGTGTTAGTGGCGTTAAATCTTTGTAATGCGTGAGAAAAGTAATCCGCGTACATACATATATATACATATACAGTATAGATATATGCTTAGAACACCTTCTTAAACATACTACACGTGCAAGAGACCGCTTGTGCGCCCCTTTCTGGAAACTGATGGTCCAGGGCAAAAGGAAGTTAGTGCTGGCATTGTCAAAACAGTAGCCTTTTATCACAGGTATACCTTTATGGAAAATTAAGAAATACTTAATTTCCTCCCTTCCTAATAAATGTTTCCTTTTAAAAGAGCCCAAAAAATTTAAATTAAATCTATGAAAAAATTTGTTGTTTGTCCATTTGGAGTCGACATTTACTTTTTCTATAAAATTACGTTTCAACAGACTATTATGACCCCGAATATCATCATTTTACAAAAGTTCATGCGTGTTTTTGAACTCACTCTTTTTCGTCTACAACTATAGTGTGACTGTAATTGCGTTGGTAAATTAGTACAATTAAACTGACTAACTAAATAAACTTAAACTTATGCCAAATTCAGGGGTCCATAACTTAAAAATGCTACAGTAAAAATTTATCATTTTTGGCTAGGTGATAGTCAAGCATACTGGGAATAACCCCTATGTGTAAATTTCAACGCACCCTTAAAAGTTTTTGAGATGTTGCTCCTCAAAATGTCCCATTGCCCCTTTGAACAGTACTATGAGATATGCCAACTTCAGTGGTCCATAACTTAAAAATGCTACTGTAAAAATGTATCATTTTTGGCTAGGTGATAGTCAAGCATACTGGGAATAACCCCTATGTGTAAATTTAACGCACCCTTAAAGGTTTTTGAGATGTTGCTCCTCAAAATGTCCCATTGCCCCTTTGAACAGTACTATGAGATATGCCAACTTCAGGGGTTCATAACTTAAAAATGCTACAGTAAAAATGTCTTCTTTTTGGCTAGGTGAACGTCAAGGATACTGGGAATAACCCCTATGTGTAAATTTTAACGCATCCTTAAAAGTTTTCGAGATGTTGCACCTCAAAATGTCCCTTAAGTGCAGAGGTCCATTGAAGAGTATTGTGAGATATGCCAACTTCAGGGCTCCATAACTTAAAAATGCTACAGTAAAAATGTCTTCTTTTTGGCTAGGTGGTAGTTAAGCATACTGGGTATAACCCCTTTGTGGAACTTTCAACGCACCCTTAAAAGTTTTCGAGATATAGCACCTCAAAATGTACCATTGGTCCATTGAACAGTATTGTGAGATATGCCAACTTCAGTGATCCATAACTTAAAAATGCTACAGTAAAAATGTCTGCCTTTTGGCTAGGTGATAGTCAAGCATACTGGAAATAACACATTTGTGTAAATTCTAACGCACCCTTAAAAGTTTTCGAGATGTAGCACCTCAAAGTGTCCCTTAAGTTCAACGGTCCATTGAAGAGTATTGTGAGATATGACAAATTCAGGGGTCCATAACTTAAAAATGCTACCGTAAAAATGTATTCTTTTTGGCTAGATGGTAGTCAACCATACTGGGTATAACCCCTACATGGAACTTTAAACGCACCCTTAAAAGTTTTCGAGATGTAGCACCTCAAAATGTACCATTGGTCCATTGAAGAGTACTGTGAGATATGCAAACTTCAGGGGTCAATAACTTAAAAGTGCTACAGTAAAAATGTCTTCTTTTTGGTTAGGTGATAGTCAAGCATACTGGGAGTAACCCCTATGTGTAAATTTCAACTCACACTTAAATGTTTTCGAGATGTAGCACCTCAAGATGTACCATTGGTCCATTGAAGAGTACTGTGAGATATGCCAACTTCAGGGGTTAAAAACTTAAAAATGCTACAGTAAAAATGTCTTCGTTTTGGCTACACTGTAAAAAAATCCTGTAAAATTTACAGTAAATTACTGGTAGCAGGGTTGCCAGCCAGTTACTGTAAATTTTACAGCCACAGTATTGTAATTTAATTTACAGGCATTTTCTGTAATTGCATAATACAGGAAAAAACTGTAATTTTTAATAGCAACAGTATAATGCTGTATTTTTTACAGCCAATTGCTTGATTTGAATTTACTGTATTTAGAAGAAATACATAATCACTGTATATCCAGTATGCATACTGGATATACACTGTTTATTTATTTTTTAATTGATACAAAAATACATTACAGACAAATTTTGTACCTTGTTGTACATGAAATATTTTTATTTTTATCATTCATGTTTAAACAACATGTTAACAAACATAACCATCATGTAACAACATCGCAAAACAAAGCCCAAGTGAGTCTGTAAAACGGTCCACATCTTGATCCATCAGAGCACAACAAGTAGCTAGAACTATGGAAAAGAAAAAAGAGAATGATGTTAGATATTTATAGTCAGAGGAAAAACAGAGGACAACATATACAGTCAGAGACGTAGAATAATAAAATTATGTAATTCATTGATGAGATCTGCGTGCGTGCGTGCTTCTTATTTTTCATCGATTACACTGAAAATTCATCGTTGTGTTTAGAAGAGCGGCAACATGTGGGTTCACTGGAACCTGTTTCTTCTGTATCCTGCCATTTTAGATGACGCTTCTTGTTCCACTCTCTGGATTAATATCTACAAAGAGTCAGGAAAAACTAAATGTTATATATTAAATATACAAAATATGTTATATTAAAACACATGAATTAAATGATCAGCTTGCTAATGTTAAATAGGAGAGACTTCTAAATAATTTGCACTAAAAAAATCTATCTCTCATTGAGAAATGAGTGGCCTGCAAGTGTGTCCTAAAACAAGCAATACCACATGTGACAATCAATAGTTACTATAGACTTTTATCTTTAAGCATTTTACATTTAAACTACATTTAAGTATAAGTGACTCTACAAACAAACTCTAAGCAAATTACACAGAGTAACTTACACTTAAAACCGTACTTATATAGAAATGTAAGCCAACTAACGTTAGGGATGTCACGGTCAAGAAATTGTCACACTGGTATTTGTAACGGGCCGTCTCACTCTTACCCTCCCAACGGTCCTATTTGGGAGACAGGCCTGACTACAATGAGGGTGTCGCTAATGTCTTTTGCTACATCTCTCAGCTGGCCATATACTGTATATCTAGCTGGTTACGCACATTAATCACTTTACCGTGCTATCCTCCGTGAACATCGACTTACCTCAAGCTTTGATGACTCGTTTTAATTTGGGCGCTCGATTTAACGGATGACTGCATTTGCACATTTGAATTACACCACAAAATAATCACGACCGAGTGTGGTATTCAACACTATATTCCCGTGAATCCCAACTGTCGAAGCATGAAACGTTTACCGTGTCTACGGCGGGCGCGATGTTCAACAATAAAAAAACAACCGTCAACTTACTAATACAATGAACTGTAGCTCGTCACATACCAACTTCGCTCCTGGTGTGAACAAAAACTCTAAATAACATGAACAACTTCTGTCCTCAGGTGCTATAGCGACGGAGAATGTTTGAAATCTTACCGCGACGGCGCTGCTGAAACCCTGCGCAAGACTCCTTCGGTCCCCGCTGATAGATCCAACTATGAGATATGGCTTGTAGATCTTATAGATCTAAACGTTGAGTCCAGTTTCACTAGATCTCTCTCCGTCAGGAACAAATTACACCTGGAGATATCAACTCCGTTGTGAGTCGATCCTGTAACCCAACCACTAGGGAGATATAGAGCTGAAGGGAAGAACAGCAGGCAGGAGACGAAGTGATGTAAAATAGACAGACAAATGATTTATTGAATAATCTCAGTTGTGCGTTGATGCTCAGTCAAGCTCTGTCAAACTTCGTCTGACTAGAAACAGATTCAATATGTGTTTTTAACCATTCAAGATTACAGTATCAAAACATTGTCTCATGACATTATTATGGACCTTGAGATGGAGACCAATGGATACTCATATCAGCATAAGACACAATACAACTCTCAACGAGGTTAAACAGCAGGAAAGTAAGGAGCAAATAATATGAATAGAAGTGAATAATAAAATAAAAGAATGAATACATATGATGAATATTGTAATAAATGTGATAAATGAAATAGAATAATAAAATGAAGTAAACAAGAAACAAGTGTATGTTTCTATCCAGATCTATCATTCCCCCCTCTTAATCATATATGAAATAATTAGATTATGTATGATTATAAATCTTAATGATTAAAAGCAAGCAACCTCTCATAATCATGACAAACCAACAACAACAAAAACAAAAAGTTTGGTTGATCAGGCCATACTTTTCCCTTCTCCATGCCCTTTAAATGGACAGGTCATTTTCTCTTTCATACCGCGTAGTAGCATGAGGAAAGGGGGTGTGACTAGTCTCAATGTGCTGTCGTTTGACCAGCATTGTACTTTTGACAAAACAAATAAACAACTTCAAAGTAATGTACAAGAGCAAGATGATTAACACCCCTGACACTACAATTGTTACAAATGCTTTCAAATGATTCCAGATTGGTCCTAATATTGATCCGAACCATGTATCCCACTCAGATGAGAATATACCATGATCTTTGTTGATTTTAGCAACCTGTTCATGTAGAACTTGAGCTAGATTGTGGACTACTTCCTCAGAATTGTCTGGAATGTAAGAACAACACTCGGTACCAATTATTTTACAGGCTCCTCCCTTAGAGGCTAACATTATATCTAAAGCCATTCGATTTTGTAGAACAACTTTTCCCTTTCTGTCGGTCTCTCGACGTTGTGTCGAGAACGACAGATGGGGTTCGCCCTTGAGAACCAATCAACTCTGACTACTATAGAAAAGGCCAATGAAATTTGGCGAATGAAATTTGCATGCCGGGCTCCGCCCCCGGATATCCGGTATAAAAGGAAGCCGGCGTGCATCATTCACTTACCTTTTGTTCTTCAGAGCGTTCGCTCCTGACTACGAACAGAACGAATTCAATGAATTCTTCTTCTGCCGGATCTACGACGTGTTGCAGCGGATCGTCCCTACCTGCAGCGACCTTCCCCTGGGCGTCTCGGCAGTTCCGGAGGTGTTAGAGATTTTTTCTAAAAAGTCCTTTTCAGGACTGACTGAGCATTCTCCAGCGCGGCAAGTCCCGCTGTTCTCTTGGGTGCGGCACCCTCATCGAGGAGGGGGATGGACACGATCGCTGCGTTAGGTGTCTGGGCGTCCAGCACGCTGAAGCAGCGTTCGTTGACACATCTGCCCGCACTGCGGGCAGATTGTCATTCAGAAATTGCGGTCACGGGTGGCTGTCTTCCTACGGGAACCAGCCACCATTTCGTCTGCTACCTGGGCTGTGACATCTGTGGCTACGGCCCCGATGACCACCCACGTTAGCAGCGTTAGTGATATGGGGAACTCTGCGAACGTAAACCCGCCAGCCAAGTGCTCACGGGCCGATCGCACCCCGATTCGCTTTTCTGAACGTCCCCCAACCGGCGGTGGCATACCGTCCGGATTCTCACGCACACACTCGGAAACGATGTGTGACGTAGATGAGATGTCGCTCGCAGCATCGGAGGGAGACTGACATCCGACTCTGACGAATCCGAGCTCTACCCACAGCGGTCGAGTTCAGGAGGAAGCAGAAGTGATGTCATCCATGCTAACCCGGAGATGCGTGGTTCCTGAGGTCGGAGCGCGGTGCAAACCGCGCCCACCCGGGTGCCATGTTTTTCCCGGAGGTGCATGAGGAGCTGTGTGAAACTTGGAACGCTCCATTCACGGACCGTTCCAGTGAAACTAGCTCCGGCTCCCTTACTTCCCTCGTTGGTGGGGCAGCCAAAGGCTACGTCGACATCCCCCGGGTGGCTCGGGCGCCGGCGGTACACCTGTGCCGCGGGCGGCTGCCTCCTGGGGGGAATCGGCCACGCCTACCGTCCAAAGCGTGTAGGACTTCGGCATCACTGGTGTCGAGGCCTTGCACTGCCGCGGGCCAGGCTGCCCCCTCTCTATGCCGTGGCCATCCTGCAGGTCCGCCAGGCCGGGGCGTGGAGAGAGCTCAACGAGGGTAAGGCCGACCCGGGTATAATGCAGGATCTCCGTGCCGCCACTGACAGCGCTCTACGGGCGACTAAGGTGGCGGCGCGGGCCCTGGGTCGGACGATGTCCACGGTAGTGGTCCAGGAGAGACACCCCCGGCTATATCCTTGTGCAGAGGAGTGACACCAAGGAAGTCCGCTTTCTTGATGCACTCATCTCGCAGGGTGGGTTGTTGGTAACACCGTCGAGGACTGCGCTCAGTAGTTCTTGACGGTGAAGCAGACAGTGGCAATTAGCCTCACGCCGCGACTCGGCCACCTACGGGCCTCCGAGATCTAACGTGATGTCTGCTTCCCTGCAACCCAGGACCCCTTCGACATCAGGTTTCGGTTCCTGTGCCCCCACAGGCGGCACCCCGGAAGCAGAGGTCGAGGGGGAAACCTCCACCCCGTCAGCAACCTTCTCTCGAGAAGGGACACTGACGGGAAGACCCAGGGGAGAAAAACATCGGGCCCGAACCTTCACAGCCACGGCTCTGATCGGTCGGTACGGGACGACTCCTGCCTCGTCACCAAAGCCGGGCCCTTTTCAGGGCTTGGCGCCCACTACTCGCAGAGTTTTCTTTTCTCCCCGGGTGTACTTACAGCCTATCGCACACTCCTCTGGACTGTGCACGGCGAACCGACCTCACACCCTGGCGAGGCGTGAGGTCGTACACATACGACAGCTGTCACCACTCTCAAACCGACAGTGTGTGCCTTTGTTCCGCCAGGCAGGTAAAAAGGCGGAGCCAACCTTCCCTCCGGGGACCCCCGCGACATGGTTAGCTCCGCCAGCCAACGAACCCCCCCGTGGGAATGATGAAGCAGACCATCCCCTTGGTCACCCTGTCACAGTCCCTGGGAGCTCGAGCTGCCCACACTGTCTCGCTGGCTAATGAGGGCGGTCCGTCTTGGTTACTCGATCCAGTTCGCCAGAGACTCTCCCAAGTTAGGGGCATCATCTCTCCCTCTGTCAGAGGCAGGGACGCCTCCGTACTTCGGGTAGAGGTCTCCACCCTTCTGGCAGAACAGGCATCGAGTTCGTCCCTCACAACCAAGATGTTCAGTGGGTTACGACCCGCACTTCATCATTCCAAAGAAACACGGCGGGTTGCAAAGGTCTGCGTACCCTGAACAGAGCACCTTCACAAGCTGCCGTTCAGGGTGCTCACGCAGACGCGCGTCCTGACATCTATCAGGTGTTAGGATTGGTTCGTGGCAATCGACCTGAAGGACGCTTACTTTTATGTCTCTATCCTCCTCGACACCGGCCGTTCCCACGGTTCGGGTGCGAGAGGCGGGCTTATCAGTACAGAGTCCTCCCTTTCGGTTTGTCCCTGTCTCCACGGTTTTCACGAAGATCGTGGAAACCGCCCTTTCTCCCTGAGGGGAGGAAGGCGAGTGGGTACTAAACTATCTCAGCGACTGGCCTATCTTGGCACACTCGTGAGATCTGTTATGTACACAAAGGGACCTGGTGCTCCGGCACCTAGATCGATTGGGACTCCAGGTCAACCAGGAGAAGGGGCAGGCTCTCCCCAGTGCAGAGCATCCTCTTTCTCGGTATGGAACTCAACTCTGTCACCATGTTGGCGCACCTCTCCGCAGTGTGCGCCCAACCAGTGTTGAACTGTCTGAAATGAACATTTTAGGCAGACAGCGGTCCCCCTGAAATAATTCAGAGGCTCCTGGGACATGGCGTCCTCGTGGGTTAATACCCCTTGGGTTGATGCACATGAGACCGCTCCAACACTGGTTTCAGAGTCGAGTTCCGAGGAGAGCGTGGCACACCGGCAGCAGGTGCATGGTGATGACGCCCTGCTTCCGACGCACCATAACCCCTAGTCTTCTATGACTTTTTCGACGGACTCAGGTCCCTCTGGGCAGGTTATGAGACAGGTCGTGGTGACGACTGACGTCTCCCTGCAGGGGTAAGGTGCAGTGTGCAACGGGCACGTAGGCGGGGCGTTGGACGAACCCCCGCCTGCGCTGGCATATCAATTGCCAAGAGTTGTGGGCTGTGCTACTTGCACTGAGCAGGTTACGGCCTCTCGTGCGAGACAAGCACGTGCTGGTCCGAGGACAGCACTATAGCTGTAGCGTACACAGATCGTCAGGGTGGCGTTCGCTCACAGCAGCTAACACAACTTGCTCGACGCCTCCTCCGGTGGAGTCAACAGGTGACCCGTTCCCTGCGGGCCACGCACACCCCGGGCAAACTGAACTAGACAGCCGACGTGCTTTCTTGTCAGTTTTTGCCTCGTGGAGAGTGGCGACTCCACCCCCGCGCAGTCCAGCTCATTTGGAGGCTGTTCGGGTAGGCCCAGGTACACCTGTTCGCCTCCCGTAACACCACCATTTGCCCGCTTGGTATTCCCTGCCCTCGGCATGGATATCCGAGCGCACAGCTGACCGCGGGATGGGCGGAAGCACACCTTCCCCCCCCCCAGGAGCCCCCTTGCACAGACGCTGTGCAAGGTCAGGGAGCAGGAGCACCAAGTGTTATTGGTTACACCACATTGGTCTAACCGCACTTGGCTTCAGAGCTGATGCTCTGGACAGCGACTTCCCCTGAACCATTCCCCTGACAGAGGACCTGCTCTATCAGGGGAAGGACACGTTCTGGCATCCCAGATCAGACCTCTGGAACACCCATGTCTGGTCTCTAGACGGGACGAGAAGATCCTGAGATGGCTACTCCCCCTCTATGGCAGAGACCATCACCCGGGCTAGGGCCCCATCTACTAGGCGGTTACACGCCTCTAGATGGTGCCTCTTCTCGTCCTGGTGTCTCTCTCAAGGAGAAAGACCCACTGAGGTGCTCGATCAGGATTGTGTTTTCCTTCTTACGAGACTGGAGACTAGTATCTCCCCTCCACACTGAATGTGTATGTAGTCGCTATTGCCACTCATCACGACTCAGTCGGTGGAAAGTTTCTAGGGCAACACGACCTGGTCGCCAGGTTCCTAAGGGGTGCGAGAGGGCGGATTCCGCCTCATCTCCGCTCCATACCCTCTTGGGACCCTAAGTGGTCCTGGGGAGCCTCAGTGCCCCCCGAGAGCCCCTCGGAGATTCCGATCTTCCTTACAGGGTAAGACGGCCCTCCTGACGGCGCTCACTCCCTTCAAGAGGGTAGGGGACCACCGAGCATCCTCCGTGTCCCCGGATTGCCTAAAATTCGGCCCTGAAAACTCACGTTTCTTGAGACCCAGGCCCGGATGCGTGTCCAAGAAGTTCCCACTACTCCCTCCGGGGCCAAGTGGTGAACTTGCAGGCGCTCCCCATAGGGGAGGAAGACCCAACCTGATCAGTGTTGTGTCCAGTAGGTGCTGGACCGCACGCAGAGCTCTGAAGCTCTGACCAGCTCCGTGTTTGTTGGAGGACAGCAGAAGGGGAAGGCTGTCTCCAAACAGAGGCTGGCGCACTGGGTCGTGGTAGCCGCTTTGACGGCATTCCGATCTCAGAATCTCCCATGTTGGCAGAAGCGCCTCTCTAGCAGACATCTGTAGAGCTGCGGGTTGGGCTACGCCCAAACACCTTCGCAAAGGTTCACAACCTTTGCGTAAACCCGGTGTCAGCCCACGTCCTGCGTGGCGACATGTAGGACTGGCATCCGGGGGGCGTATGCCTGCGAAAGCACCATTCCACCCTCTAACAGGTTGGGTCAGTGTGCTATCTACCTTTTTCTTCTTACCCAAACCCATGGCTAAGAAACTGGTACCTCATCTACCTCCCTTCTTACCCAGACACTGGTTAAGAATAGGCATTCCATCCATCACTAAGCAGCACCCCCTGGGGGTTGGCTGGGCAGAGCAGCCTTCCCCCTTAGGCCGGGATTCCATATGAACTATCACAGATAGCTCTAACCGGACCTAGTGCTACCGGACGTCTGTAACACCCCCTCCGTGGGCTGTTCCGTCTGATGTATCCTCATGAGAATGGTTCCCACTCCTGGTAACCCATGAACTTCCCCAGGTGGACCTCCACCTCGCGGTTAACTACCCAGTCCGCACATTCCATGCGTTCTCCTCCAAGGACGAGACCATACCTATATCCACCATATTCCTCCCCACGGGTAGGAGGTGGCCTCTGCAGCGCATTCCTGATTAAGGACGTGGCGCTTACCCGGTGTAAACCCGAGCCGGACGGCCTCTCGCCTGTAGAGAGCTAAGGCCCCCGTCCGTGAAAGGTTATCGGTCAGGGCTGTACCCATCTTTCTCCAAGAAAGCTCTGGTACCCCCCGACCGCCACACTGGAAGGTTACAGTTTCGCGAAAGCATCGAGCTGACACGCCCAGGCTTGTTACCGTCGCTTCGCTCGAGATTGTGACGCGATACAGCGTTGTGGCGTTTTCCAGGGGCAACCCCATCTGTCGTTCTCGACACAACGTCGAGAGACCGACAGAAAGGGAACGTCTTGGTTACGTATGTAACCTCGGTTCCCTGATGGAGGGAACGAGACGTTGTGTCCCTTATGCCACAAACACGTATCGTATTCTGCTGCAGTCGTGAGAGGCTCTCAGGCTCTTCAGAACAAAAGGTAAATGAATGCTGCACGCCGACTTCCTTTTATACCGGATATCCGGGGGCGGAGCCCGGCATGCAAATTTCATTCGCCAAATTTCATTGGCCTTTTCTATAGTAGTCAGAGTTGATTGGTTCTCAAAGGCGAACCCCATCTGTCGTTCTCGACACAACGTCTCGTTCCCTCCATCAGGGAACCGAGGTTACATACGTAACCAAGACGTTCTCATTGCATACATTTCAACGGAGATGTTGGTGATAGACTGAAGAGTACTGTTTGCTGTTTTCTCAAAAGCTTCCTGTAATGCCTGTACTTCAGTTTGTAGATCAGTCACTCCGAGGAATGGTACAAATCGCCCTAACCACTTTTCAACCTTGGAAAGGGAACGCCTAGTACGTGTCAGGATTAAATGATGTCTAACATAATCTTCTGACACTACTCGAACCACTGGTAAAACATAAGCCAAATAACACCTTCCTCTCCATCCCTTAGGAAGGAACGGATAGGCTTTGTTACCACAAACAAAGTGTGTGCCATTAGGAGCAATGAGTGCTAGATTTGTGATAAATGTCATATTACATTTAGAGACCTGAAAAGTCAGGTTTGGGTCAGACTGACTTCCTGCATTCCCTTCAAAACACCAGAAGGAAATGCCCTCAGATTTTACATTGAGTGCGAATTGGGTATTGGAGCCAGTATTATCATATTTAGGCAAATGCCAAGAGTTGTAATGTGGATACGAACAACCTCTGTAGAAGCACATAGTGCTTGTAACCTCTAGGTGAGTATTCCAAGGAAAATCGACTATCCTAAAGACACATCTGTGAGAATTTGATGTTGTTAATGGTCTAACAACTGTGCATTTAGCACCAGCTCTACCTTGTGATTTGGAACAATTAGAATTTCCAAAAACTATAATATAAGTGTACCCATTGAGGCCACCTGTAGTGGCTGTATTTCTACTTTTTCCAAATATAACACTCTTGGCCATATATTCTTAACATCATCTTGATGTTTCAAAATTAAATAATCATACATTTGCAACAAATGAGCTGATAAAGTTTTTGATTTGTCAGAGGTTTTCGGGTCTCCAATTGGAGCACAACACATTGATTTAGGAATAGGTGTTTTTTGCACCAAATTAGCCAAAATCTCTCCTATTTCGCCCATGTCATCTTGTTTAGCAATAGAGATCAGATCAGGTAATAGTAATGGATATGCTTGCAATTGCCATGAAGTAGCAGCTTGTGGAAAGTATTGACATACCCAGCATTCAGATGCATTTGCAGTTGTGGCATAGACGTTAGCCAAAGTCATTGCCAAATTGACATCATTCTGAACTTCTAGCTCTGGATAATAGACAGGATATGGACTAATGCTTGGTAGGAAACCTAACACAAAGAACAACATCCCTGCCATTTTAATTTGGTTCATATCCTTCAGTGTAATAATTAAAAATCATCCATTGACCTGGCTTTGATCTAGATTCTGCTTTAAATTGTGTATGACAGTTATGTGATTTAAATGTCAAAATCCCTGTATGTAGATTAATCGAAGGCCAAAACAAGTATTGAGTGTACACAGTTAAAGTCCAACTTGGTCGTATTTCAGGATGTTGTACCCATTGGTCATCTTGAGTTGAAGTAAAACCCACAGCCAATATAGCATCGTCACGTGACCGCAATCTCAGAGTGTCTAGCGGTGGTCTATGTAGTTCAAATTGCCTTTGTTCTTGAAATGCAGACACATAACCAGAGTTCACCAACTCTTGATAACGTGGTCTCTCTGCTTACTGATCTCGAGGTTGAAAATAGAGTGACGCCCCTCTTATCCGGTCTGCAGGTGGTTGGCGCCACAGAGTGTCCTCTGTATGATAAGGCCTGAATCTCTCTGCAAACTGCTTGAAGGCTGCTGACATCAATCTGTAAAGACAAAAAGGAGAGAGAAAGGAGACAGAGGAGTTCCACATTCGAGGAAACAAATTATGTCATCAAACGGTGTTGAAGCATTGACCTTACTTTAACTATTTTGACTGCCTTGCAAAAATCAAGCAGAGACCGGACGACTAAGCTGTAGTTTGGTGTAAGCTAATAACCCATCACCCTCCCCCTATGTTCATCGTGAGGGTGGCCCCCAAGTCAATAAAAGACAAGGTTCTTCTCACGACTCCATCCTACAGCGATTCGCCGGCCTCATTTCGATTTTTGGGAGTATGAGCTAAAGCTAATTTACAGTGACTAATGTGTGTCCATTTAGTCTTGCAGAAGGTGTAACCAGTAAGACTAAAAAAAAAAGGACCATCCCATCTTGGTTCTAAGCCTGAATGTTGCAGCTGCTTGACATAGACCATTTGCCCTGGCACAACACTTTGCCCCCCTCTTGGGGCATTTTCCAAGCTTCCTGAACCTGTTTTGAGACTTTTGTATAGCCTTTGTCGAAGTCATGCAGTACATTAAAAGTGAATCCGAAATCAAATGCACATCAGCAAGATCCTCAACATTTTCATTAGCTTTTTGTTTCCATCTGCTAATCTCATTCCAGTCAACCTTTTGCTGTTGTGATTTTCTGCACCACATCTTAAGCCTTTTCCATCCTTCTATCTCTGATCCAGGGTTTGCCATGCCCTCATCATACAAAACATCACCAAGAGCTTCCTTCACATTCCTTATATCTGCGGCTGACAGATCTTTTTTCACATCCCCAACCTCCTTTGACCATTTAAACACGTCTTTGGCGTTTGCAGGCACATAGTTGTAAAGGACTTCATCACGACCCTGAATCTCATGATCCATTAACACGTTTCCATCCTTTGTTTTCTGAATATAAACTTCAGTTTCCTTTTGGCCTCTTTTAACATTAACCCTCAAGGGTCTGAGTCTTGCCTTTTCTCCCTGAAATTCATCAGAATCAGTTTCTGTGTCATAATCAGTATTACAGGATTTAAGGATTTTCCGTTCTCTTACAGAAGGAGGTTTTTGCTTCTCTTTCTCCTTTTTACCCTGTTCAAACTGATCTTCGAACTCCTTGCACCTGTCCTGTAGAGTTGTTATTTCTACAGTCATAACTTCCTTCTCTTTGTTACAGTTTCAACCTGGGATTTTAAATCATCACACCTATCTTGTAATCCCCTCAGTTTGCTTTCCATAACATCTTTCTCCCTGTTATGGGTATCTTTGTCTATTTTCATTTCTCATTTCCTGCATTTAGTCAAGGTAACAAGAGTCCAAGGAACCTGCCTTGAATCTCTTTTCCTCATTCTCTCAATCTTTTTCCATACTGTCCTAATGTCATTAGGCTCCCAAATGCCACCTTTCTGAGCTTTGATCTTAAATTTTTCAACTATTTCTGCCTCTGTTTGTTTAGTGTCAAAACATTCAGATAATTTATCTGACAATTCCCCAGCTATTTCGTGTAGTTAAATCTCTACATCACCCTTAGTTTCAGACATCATTTCGTCTATAGTTTTGTTTCATGACATTGCCATACCCATAATGAACAATTAGAATCAATCCCCTAACACACACAGTGTTAAACCACGGTACCGATTTACTTTTGATTCTTTAGATTCTTTAGATGGAGATGACAAACAACCAACTCACGCTGCTGTAGGCGCGCCCCAGTTGCAGCAGCACGATGAGGAGAAGACCTGCAGGGTTTCCCTTCGTACCTCTCGTCCGTAATCCTAACACACACAGTGTTAAACCACGGTGCACAAGTCCGGTTGTTCAGCTGTCATTCCATCCTGCCGACTACGCCATCTGATAGATCCAACTATGAGATATGGCTTGTAGATCTTATAGATCTAAACGTTGAGTCCAGTTTCACTAGATCTCTCTCCGTCAGGAACAAATTACACCTGGAGATATCAACTCCGTTGTGAGTTGATCCTGTAACCCAACCACTAGGGAGATATAGAGCTGAAGGAAAGAACAGCAGGCAGGAGACGAAGTGATGTAAAATAGACAGACAAATGATTTATTGAATAATCTCAGTTGTGTGTTGATGCTCAGTCAAGCTCTGTCAAACTTCGTCTGACTAGAAACAGATTCAATATGTGTTTTTAACCATTCAAGATTACAGTATCAAAACATTGTCTCATGACATTATTATGGACCTTGAGATGGAGACCAATGGATACTCATATCAGCATAAGACACAATACAACTCTCAACGAGGTTAAACAGCATGAAAGTAAGGAGCAAATAATATGAATAGAAGTGAATAATAAAATAAAAGAATGAATACATATGATGAATATTGTAATAAATGAGATAAATGAAATAGAATAATAAAATGAAGTAAACAAGAAACAAGTGTATGTTTCTATCCAGATCTATCACCGCGGATGGAGGTTGAATCCGGGGTTACCAATATAAACTCGAATGTAGATACCTCTATATAACGTTACCAGTATGATAGTTACCAAATATGGAAAAAAAAACGTAATAAGTCACTTGCCACAGGTGTGAATCACTCATTTTGTGCACAACCCCAATCTCGACTGTTGAAGATCATCCCGCCATTGTAGATTTGAAATTTACAGCAATATTCTGTACATTTGAGTTCATCCGTCACGTGACCCCAGAATGCATTGCACTTTACAGCAATATTCTCTATTATTTAAAAAACAGTCAACTTCTGTAAAATAACGCTGTAGTTTTTACAGCAATTCGTTACAGTGTAGGTGATAGTCAAGCATACTGGGAATAACCTCTATGTGTAAATTTCAACACACCCTTAAAAGTTTTCGAGATGTAGCAAAATGTCCCATAAGTGCAACAGTCCATTGAAGAGTATTGTGAGATATGCCAACTTCAGGGGTCCTTAACTTAAAAATGCTACAGTAAAAATGTCTTCTTTTTGGCTAGGTGGTAGTCATGCATACTGGGTATAACCCCTATGTGTAAATTTCAACGCACCCTTAAAAGTTTTCGAGATGTAGCACCTCAAAATGTACCATTGGTCCATTGAAGAGTACTGTGTGATATGCCAACTTCAGGGGTCAATAACCTAAAAATGCTACAGTAAAAATGTCTTCTTTTTGGTTAGGTGATAGTCAAGCATACTGGGAATAACCCCTATGTGTAAATTTCAACGCACCCTTAAAAGTTTTCGAGATGTAGCACCTCAAAATGTACCATTGGTCCATTGAAGAGTATTGTGAGATATGCCAACTTCAGGGGTCCATAACTTAGAAAAGCTACAGTAAAAATGTTACTTTTTTGGCAAGATGGTAGTCAGGAATACTGGGTATAACTCCAAAGAAAGTGGAGATATGGCACCCCAAAATGTCCCAAAAGTTTATTGGCCATCGTACTGTTTTGTGACAAATGCTAATTCCCAAAATGCTACAGAAAAATGTCTTCTTTTTGGTTAGGTGATAGTCAAGCATACTGGGAGTAACCCCTATGTGTAAATTTCAACGCACCCTTAAAAGTTTTCGAGATGTAGCACCTCAAAATGTACCATTGGTCAATTGAAGAGTACTGTGAGATATGCCAACTTCAGGGGTCAATAACCTTAAAATCCTACAGTAAAAATGTATTTTTTTGGTTAGGTGATAGTCAAGCATACTGGGAATAACCCCTATGTGTAAATTTCAACGCGCCCTTAAAAGTTTTCAAGATGTAGCACCTTAAAATGTCCCATAAGTGCAACAGTCCATTGAAGAGTATTGTGAGATATGCCAACTTCAGGGGTCCATAACTTAGAAAAGCTACAGTAAAAATGTTACTTTTTTGGCAAGATGGTAGTCAGGAATACTGGGTATAACTCCAAAGAAAGTGGAGATATGGCACCCCAAAATGTCCCAAAAGTTTATTGGCCATCGTACTGTTTTGTGACAAATGCTGATTCCCAAAATGCTACAGTAAAATGTCTGCTTTTTGTCAAGATGGTAGTCAGGAATACTGGGTATACAGTAGTACTGTCTGTTTTCGTGCATGACGGTAGACATCAAGACACGGTATAACCTAGCTGTGGAATTTTTAACGCACCATCAAAGACATACCTGTACAGAAACACAGTTCTGACATTAGACATTTTCTGTACATAAAACAATTGACAAAGTTTACATAAATCTATATACATGTAATAGATATAGTAATATAATGTGTGTATAACGCACTGGCTAAGACCAAAAAGAGTATAATAAATTACATAAAAGCAATTGATCAGAAGAAAATTTGAATAAGCTTTATTTTCCAATTGTGCACACAAAGACAAGCAACGTGTTGTGGTTTCAGGAGCTCAGAATGAAAAAATACAGTATAGACAAACACAGGAAATGGAAAAAAAATAAATATATAGAATAAAAATAAAATACATCAATGATGAAAATAATTAATTTACATAAGAGGTAAGAGGGACAGTTAATTATATATATGCAAAGTATAACAAAACGTTGTATACTATGCTTTTTACAAATATACACATAATTTACTTAATTATGCATAAACCGTACTGCATGCTCTGCACTAGAATATTGCACTTTCAAACATGTAGGTACTTTTGGATGTGATTAATATTCATGGTGGAGATAGGCTGCCTAAAAAACTGTTCTATCAAAGTGATATTGAGGATGTAAGGGGAGTGGGTGATGGAGGTTCCACGTGAAGTTCACTGTCATCTCAAGGGGCATTCAGCAGGTCATGACTTAGACAGCAAGCAGCAGCCCATCCTCTGTACACACACACACACCTACACACACACACACACACACGCCCACACACACAGACACTAACACACAAACGTTTTTTTTTTTTAACGTAAAAGAAGAGAAACGCGAGATGGTCCCTAAGCTAAGCGTGAATAAGAAACTGGAAAAGCGGATGCTTCGCGTTTTTAAGGTGGAACGGATAGCGTCAATAAGAAACTGCGAATAAGAAGCTGGATTCAGCCTCGTCCCTGGCTTTTGAACCAATGACCTTTGCACTGCTCATGCTTTACCACCGGAGCTACAGAAACACTTGTGTATGTAGGCTATACATATGTAAAGATATATACACACAGTCAACACCTTCAAGAGTTTCCCTGTTACTCAGTTGATGGATCCCATACACTGCAGTTCACTGCAAGTCATTTTGAATAAAAAGATCCACCAAAATGCTCAATTGTAAATGTAAACTGAACACTAAATACAACTTCACAACAGTTAGTACGTTTTTGCTACTGGGAATCTATTTTGGAGATTTTGTGTGTGTGATGTTTGATACGATAAGTACAAACTAAAACTAATATTTACTTATGTTGGCAAGAGAGAATTATCAGGAAAAGGTCAAATAGAATAAAAAATATTTAGCATAGAAAGTTAAGCATAAAAAGAACTTGGGGTCAAAATGACCCCAAACATCAACGATTAGGTTCAAATGTGTACAGACATTCTGAAAACTCTGTAACATAAGATGAACACGTCTATGAATTGTTTTAATGAAATTAGAAAAAGTAAAAAAGAATCAAGTTTTAAATATATATTTAGCATATTTTAAAAAAGTCAGCTTGACCCCAAACATTACAGGAAGGCTGAAGCATGTTCTTAGACTTTAATAAAACTGTAATCAGTAACGTTGTTGCTTGGTAACTTTGCATTTTGAGAAGCTGCACATTGATTTAAACCCGCTGTCATCTGTTTGTGGCCTTCTTCTTGAATATATGTTTTTCCTGTTGGGTATTTTTTACAAGCTATAGGTAAATTGTCATGAATTCAAATCAGGACAGAGTAAAATGTATCATGTGTTCATTCAGTGTTTAACGTGAGATTTTCGGTTCTTTGATATTTAGTGTCTTGAAGTTATGAAATGAATGACTTGTTCTCTTATTTTTTAGATGAGAAAAAAGAAGTTTCATTCTTTCAGAAGAAATGGCGGCCAGAAAAAAGCTTGACTTCCCGCAGAGGCGACGAAGTGGTCAGCATACACAGTGACAAAAACGAAGATGAGCCGCAGGCCGGTCCATCCGGCCTTGGTTCGGCTCATTTAGAACAAAGAACTGACACATGTGTAGCTGATCCCAGTCCAGCTGGTGAGTCTGCTTTCATTTGTACACTTTTTATCCTTGCAGGCAGCATGAATGCACTGCGTCACACTGTTTGATTGTTTAACCTATTAAGACTTTGAATGGGCAAACGTATCTGCAATGTGTCTTTCTCTTACGTGTCTTTTCAGGTCTGCATAGTATGTTTTGGACGTTTTGTAAAGTTTCCTTGCAGGGCAACCAAAGCATCAGCACAGAGCCCGTCCAACATCCAGCCAAACCCAAGCGGAGGAAACGCGTCTTTCAAAGAAAGCCTTACGAGCGCCATATCTTTTACGAAAGACCTGTCCCGCATCCATCCGATCCAGAGCCCCCTCATGGATTGTATTTAACTGACCCCAGACCATTTGGTGAGTTTTAAAATTTTTACGAGATTTTTGCATTAAAATATCCAAGAACTACTAGACTTCATGAGGCGTTGCGCAGATCGACTAGCATCTGACATTTTTAATGTCACACGCCGAACTGCGCAGCACTGCAAACGGTGAAATGCACGTCATGACAAAACAGTGAGTCCCATTAACTCATTCCC
Organism: Triplophysa bombifrons; assembly: GCA_029783895.1. Taxonomy (NCBI): domain Eukaryota; kingdom Metazoa; phylum Chordata; class Actinopteri; order Cypriniformes; family Nemacheilidae; genus Triplophysa; species Triplophysa bombifrons. Next base: position 285,601 of record CM056451.1, read on the forward strand.
CGCCAGCCTTATAAAAAAAAGTTGCCAGCCTCCGCCAGCGTTTTTTAATGTTTTCACCGAACTTTAATGGCTCACAGTAAATTTTCTGTAAAGAATATATGGACAAACAATATGTCAAGTGAAAGAATAGAGTCTCTGTTTTCAAACAAAAGAAACTGTATTCTTCTATCTTCATTTGTTTGTTTTTATCACTCCGTAGATGTGGGTAGGTTTCTTCAAAAATGCATCACTTTAATTAAACAGCTGAGATAATTAATCATTAATCAGAACAATCATTAAAAACCGCTAAAACATATACGTTCTAGGTTCTGGGATTCTGTACTTTTTCCCAAAGGTGTGTAATAGCTCCACCTGCTGTAAAACAGTACTTACACTGATTGCCGTAATAACTCGTCTTTGGCGGGGAAGCGTTTTTTTTAATTGATGAGATAACTCGTCAAATAAATCAAATTCTCTCCCATCATTCCACGCTCTTGTTTTGTTATCATTTTGTTTCAGGTGAGCAGACTTGCATTTGATTTATAAGATGAATATTTCTTCGCTGACATCGCTGGTTTTGGAGTTCCTGTGAAACAGCCTGTAATATTTGAACAATTTTCACTTTATAGGTTTTTTAGAAGACTTTATAGAGCGCTATGGAAACCATCCCGAACGCTACGATGCCCCCCAATCATGCGTGACTCGCAGATCTGATGGCCAGCGAGTAAGTCTCAAAGGAATAGTTCATCAGAATAAGAAAATTCTCTCATCATTTACTCGCCCTTACGACATCCCAGATGTTTATGACTTTCTGCTTTCTGTTGAAGTTACATTTAATCATATCCGGACACTCCCCAGCTCTGTAATGCCACTGAATGGTGCTCATGTTTTCAAATGCCTCAAAAAGTTAATTCATCCATCAGAAAGTAATCTGACTGTGAACATTATCTTTCGGGGCTCCTTTAGTTATGACAGGATTGCTTTAATTGGTATATTTGTTTTACTGCTTTATCTCACAGTGTTTTTAAGGCAGTTTGATTAATTTCTGATGAAAGTAATAAACTGTCTTGCGTGGCTTTTCAATTTGAGAAGCACTGTTGCTGGAAATCCTCATGTACAGAGGCGTGTGCGTACTGTATGTGGCACAGTTTCTTATATGTACACCGTTTACTTCCGCTCACACACCTTGTGTCTTTTTAGGTCGGGATCAGATTTGTTGAAAAGAATACAAGTGACAGATTTATTACCATTGTAAGTATAAAAAACTTCTGGGGATCAAAAGTCTAAGAATCTGAGATGATGATCAATTTTTTTGTGGAAAATAAAAGAAATGGGGAGACATTCTGCAATTCACAACACATTTTCAGCTTAAACTGATATACAGATAATGAAATGAAAATATTATCATTATTGGACTCTAGCGTATGTGAAATACAAATGATTTATGATGATAATAGATGATTGTAGTCAGCTAACACATTTAATTCTTTTAGCCCGGGTACGACAAGCCTTTGAACTCAAAAGTTGCACTGAACGTGTTGCTGTCGAAACCCCCGAGAGCCCAGCACGTGGAACATATGTGCGAGTGGTTCGACACAAAAAGATCACTCGTCATGGTTATGGAAAACCTGCAACCCTTCAAGAATTTAAAGGAGTTCATCCGAGGCAAAGAGTCTTTATTGACCGAAGACATGGCACGGGAAATCATGAGACAGGCAGTGATGGGAGAAAAAGAATGCCTCTATCGGGGTGTGTTTCATCAAGGCCTCTATTTGGACACCATCTTGTTCAACCCCAAGAACCTGAAGCTCCATATCACAGACTTCAGTAAAGGGACTTTTGTTGACACTGCTGACTTTGACATCAGCAAATACAGCGGTGAGCGTGTGTCTGTGTGTCTCGTATCTTGTGTACATGAAACTCTCTACAGCACATCCAAAATGATCAGCATTAGCACACTTCTGCGTTTACTGCATTTAAAAAAAGTTAAATTGTTCTTTTACGCCGCGCTGCCTGCGTACCACAGTACAACAATGCAAATCAGCATAAAGTTATATTCAAAACATCGATCAAAACTCTTGAATCCCCTCATTAAAATGCTTATTTAACTGACCATGTAGATTTTATAACTTAAATAACTTTTACATTAATAGCCATTACGATATATCTTGTGCTTTGAAGAAGACGATAATAGACGATGGAGGGTTCAGGAGAGCGATTGACAGCATACAATATAAGCATAAAACATTACCTATGCCATGTCACTTTAACTAAGGATGAGCATCATATGCTCAACTCTAAAACAAACGCTATTTTAGTGCTGCTCCTGCGAAGCAAAGCCGAGGAGCTCACGCATGCCATATGAATGCTTTCATCTGTTAACATGGGATATAAGAAAAACCGGCCTTAGACTGAACAGATACAGTGTAATGATAAATCTGTTTGCTAAATTGTACAAAACTTGCTCTCATGAACAGGTAAAAGCCTCCCCGTGGAGTATAAGAAGAGAGCCAGATACATCGCAGAAGTGGAAACGGTCTGGTCTCTCGGCAGTTTACTGTACATGATGCTTGTGGGACATGAGCCTTACTGGGATGAAGATAGAAAGGCCACTGAGACGCTCATCTTTGAGTACACTGCAAGCAAAGCTCCACCCACCCAAAAGGAGAAGCATTCTTTTAAACAGAAATTTAAAGGTATGATGGGGAAGAAAAAAGCGACACCGAACCTGGATGAAAGGTTTAGTTTATCCAGAGGTGAGTATATGGACACAATAATGTGACAAACGTCAGCGTGTCATGTGATACGTGACTAACCAACTCTCTCTTGTACAGAATGCCAGGATTTATTACGCCGCTGCTTGAATCACAGCGAAGTCCACAGAGCGACTCTTCAACAGATTCTGGAACATGAGTGGTTTCGAGTTCAACTTGAGCCCAAACCGCCGTGTCCATTATCTCAATACAAAGCCCTTCCCAGATCTTGTGAGTAGACTTTGTTTATGATTTAGCCTAAAGATTAGATTTTCTTTGTACGTCTGCTAGCTGCATTACATTTCCTGCTTTAAAGTCAATACTTTACAACTGTCCATTTGGTTTGTTTTCAGCTAAATTTACTGAGCAGTATGAAAAGGGAGAGCCACTTGAGTTTGGCAGAATGTGGAGCTGTTCTAGGAAAGTTGATGGCCAAGAGGTAAGTTTCATGTTTTTCACCTCCTCTATTCTTTGAGTCTTAACATATTGATGAGTGTTCACTAGTTTGGTTAAAATGTCTGAAATAACCACAGCTTTATTTTAATGTGAAAGTCAGATTTATAGACAATTTTTGCTATGTCTGTGAGCCTGCTTCATTTCACGGGGCTTTTAAATTTCCATAAGAAAATACCAAAAAAAAAACATTTTTGCCTTTGCAGTTCATCATGAAACATTCCTCATACTCAGTTTTCGACCGACGTGTTATCTTGGTAAGTAGAAATTATGAAATGTTAAGAAATTAATAGTTTTTCAATAGAACTGCAATAGCAAATGCACGAAGCAAAAGGGGAAATAAATGTTGCTTTTCATATACATTTGGCAGCTCAAATTAATAATACAAATTCAGTTGTTTCTCTATTCAAAGGAAACATGTATAACACAAGTATTTTCATTTGCTGTGTCAGACTTATGGACCTCACTGTGTCTCAGTACAAATGGTCCACAGACAGTCAGCTAACCTTTTGTTCAACACTTTTCTCTAGGTTGATTATGGCACAGTCATGGATACTGAAGTGGGTTTAAATGTGGTGATGCAACAGATGCCGAGTAGCCATGGCGTTTTACTGATGGAGAGCGCATTTAGAGACACATCAGGACACATCTTGGTTTTTAGACACCCGGGTCCCTGCAAGTCCTTAGAAAAGTTCCTCAAACGCAAGGGAGGTCGTGTGAGTGAACACATGGCCCGCGAATTCATGGTTCAAGCAGCGATGGCAGTGAAAGACTGCATTGACCAGGGCGTGTATCATGAGGACATCACTTTGGTCAACTTCCTGGTGAACACGGAGACGCAGAAGCTGCTGTTACATAACTTCAGCAAAGGGCAACTCGTCGACACCGAATATGACAGCAGCCTATACAGCGGTGAGTGTGTGTCGTGTATCTTACAATCCTTTATAAACTCTCTGCACATTTATCGGGCCAGCATTAACACATTGAACAGATATTCTCTAATGAAAATTCTGAAAGTGAAATGTTTGCTAAATTGTTGAGGATCATCATTGCTTTCAGGTAAAGCCCTCCCTGTGGAATTAAAGAAGAGAGAGAGATATTTGGCAGAAGCGTCAGTCGTCTATGCTCTCGGCTGTATGCTGTACAACATGCTGAACGGAGGTCGACCCCGTGTCACTAAGCGTGGTTGTGGAACAGATAAGGTGACCTTTCGCAGCAGTTTATCCAGAGGTGAGAGAACTGACGCAATAATGAGACATGATACCTGACTAACCCACTCTCTAACCAACAGAATGCCAGGATTTAATCGTCCACTGCTTGAATCAAAAAGTCATCCACAGGGTAACAATACAGGAGCTTTTGGAGCATGAATGGTTTCAGGTCGATCTGCCGGATCACAAAGAAGAGTCAGGTAGTGTAACTTACTCTGTTTGAGAGAAGACACAAGAGAGACGTCACTGGATAAAAAATCATTATTTAAAATATGGCTACATATGTTGTTGTATTCTGCTAGTTGATTCTTTTAGCGTATGACAGTCTCTCAAAGTGCTCCACAATTCGTAGCCAGGGGGTTTGCTTCATAATAATTGGATATAAATTGTAAAATTGCATTGTTGTATTATTATTCTGATTTATTTTTCAGAGGCTATTTTTTCTTGTTTGACTTCGTAAATGGCGAGGACGAATAATGAGAAGATGAAGATGCGCTGATGAAGCCACCCTTGTGGAAATGTCCTGAAACTTATAAGATTGTGACATTTGAAATAAATCATAACACTATTCACAGTTACTTATGACAGAATATAAGCGTCTCATTCATTCATACAGATCTCAAGCCTCTTAGCACTTCTAGGTTTCAGAAATAAAGAAAAGATGTTGCTTTAGAAAGATTTGTGAACAAGGACACAAGCCTAGGTTTCAGAAATAAAGGTTACAATGTTGCTTTAGAAAGATTTGTGAACAAGGACACAAGCCTCAGGTTTTGGAGACAAACACTGCGACAAACAGATCGTCTTAAAGATTGAATTCATATAGTCTGAACCTGTCATAACGTGCCAGAATGATGGAGTGAAAGTTAAGTTGATCTGTGAGAAGTGCAGGACAGTAGTTCTTTCATATACAGCAGAGGTAATCAACCCCCCACCTGAAGATCATCTGTCCTGTAGAGTTGAACTCCAAACTGCTCCAACACACGTCTGTCATTTTCAAGTGATCCTGAAGATCATAATTTGCTGGGCATTTCCACATCTCTGTCGAATATATTTATGAAGAGTTTATTTCCAAAAAGAGAAAACTTCAACTTGTTCAAATATCATGTTTTTATTGTGTTAGTTAGCTGTATTTTTGTATATTATGGCGTAGATCAAAACAAACCAACTGCAGTTTGATTGATATTAATTGGAATGCACAGTAAAAAAAACATGATTTAATTAAGTTAGGCCATGTTCGCATTTGACTTTTTCAAAAGATAGCAAAGACAGGCTTCATAGGCAGCATAACAGAATTATATTTGAATTAAAAAACGGAGCGTCTTTGCAATAACCAATCACATATTTAAAAACTACAATACTCATTTCTCGCTAGAAATAGAATTTGTAGAACGTCTTGGTTACGTCTGTAACCTCAGTTCCCTGATGGAGGGAACGAGACGTTGTGTCGAGAACGACAGATGGGGTTCGCCCTTGAGAACCAATCAACTCTGACTACTATAGAAAAGGCCAATGAAATTTGGCGAATGAAATTTGCATGCCGGTCTCCGCCCCCGGATGTCCGGTATAAAAGGAAGACGGCGTGCAGCATTCATTTACCTTTTGTTCTGAAGAGCCTGAGAGCCTCTAATGACTGCAGCAGCATACGATACGTGTTTGTGGCATAAGGGGCACAACATCTCGTTCCCTCCATCAGGGAACTGAGGTTACATACGTAACCAAGACGTTCCCTTTCTGTCAGTCTCTCTATGTTGTGTCGAGAACGACAGATGGGGTTGCCAATGGAAAACGCCAAAACGCTGTAACGCGTCACAATCTCACCGAAGCGACGGTAACAAGCCTGGGCGTTTCAGCTCGTTGCTTTCGCGAAACTGTAACCTTCCAGTGTGGTGGTCGGGGGGTTCCAGAGCTTTCTTGGAGAAAGATGGGTACAGCCCTGACCGGTAACCTTTCACGGACGGGGCCTTAGCTCTCTACAGGCGAGAGGCCGTCCGGCTCGGGTTTACACCGGGTGAGCGCAACTCTTAATCAGAGAAGCGCTGCAGAGGCCACCTCCTACCCGTGGGGAGGAATATGGTGGATATAGGTATGGTCTCGTTCTTGGAGGAGAACGCATGGAACGTGCAGACTGGGTAGTTAACCGCGAGGTGGAGGTCCACCTGGGGAAGCTCAAGGGTTACCAGGGGTGGGAACCATTCTCATGAGGATACATCAGACGGAACAGCCCACGGAGGGGGTGTTACAGACGTCCGGTAGCACTAGGTCCGGTTAGAGCTATCTGTGATAGCTCACATGGTATCCCGGCCTAAGGGGGAAGGCTGCTCTGCCCAGCCAACCCCCAGGGGGTGCTGCTTAGTGATGGATGGAATGCCTATTCTTAACCAGTGTCTGGGTAAGAAGGGAGGTTGGTGTGGTACCAGTTTCTTAGCCATGTGTTTGGGTAAGAAGAAAAAGGTAGATAGCACACTGACCCAACCTGTTAGAGGTTGGAAATGTGCTCTGCAGGCATACGCCCCCCTGGATGCCAGTCCTACATGTCGCCACGCATGACGTGGGCTGACACCGGGTTTATGCGAAGGTTGTTAACCCTTGCAAAGGTGTTTGGGCATAGCCCAACCCGCAGCTCTACAGATGTCTGCTAGAGAGGCGCTTCTGCCAGTGCCCAGGAGGTGGCTAAACTCCGTGTGGAGTGAGCCCTCACTGCCAATGGGCATGGGAGATACTGAGACGTGCGTCCACTTCCAAGTGCGCCAGCCTCTGTTTGGAGACAGGCTTCCCCTTCTGCTGTCCTCCAACAGACATGGAGCTGGTCAGAGCTGCAGAGCTCTGCTTGTGGTCCAGCACATACTGGACACAACACTGATTGGGTTGGGTCTTCCTCCCCTATGGGGAGTGCCTGCAAGTTCACAACTTGGCACCGGAGGGAGTAGTGGGAACTTCTTGGGCACGCATCCGGGCCTGGGTCTCAAGATAACGTGAGAGTTTCCAGGGCCGAATTTAAGGCAATCCGGGGACACGGAGGATGCTCGGTGGTCCTCTACCCACTTGAAGGGAGTGAGCGCCGTCAGGAGGGCCATCTTACTCTGTGAGGAAGATCGGAACCTCCGAGGGGCTCTTGGGGGGCACTGAGGCTCCCCAGGACAACTTAGGGTCCCAAGAGGGTATGTAGCGGAGATGAGGCGGATTCCGCCCTCTCGCGCCCCTTAGGAACCTGGTGACCAGGTCGTGTTGCCCTAGAAACTTTCCACCGACTGAGTCGTGATGAGTGGCAATAGCAACTACTTACACATTCAGTGTGGAGGGGAGATGTTAGTCTCCAGTCTCGTGAGAAGGACAACACAATCCTGATTGAGCACCTCAGTGGGTCTTTCTCATTGAGAGAGACACCAGGACGAGAAGAGACGCCGTCTAGAGGCGTGTAACCGCCTAGTAGATGGGGCCCTAGCCTGGGTGATGGTCTCTGCCACAGAGGGGGAGTAGCCATCTCAGGATCTTCTCGTCCCGTCTAGAGACCCGACATGGGTGTTCCAGAGGTCTGATCTGGGATGCCAGAACGTGTCCCTCCCCTTATAGAGCAGGTCCTCTGTCAGGGGAATGGTTCAAGGGGAGTCGCTGTCCAGAGCATCAGTTCTGAAGCCAAGTGTGGTTAGACCGGTGTGGTGTAATCAATAACAATAACAAAAGTTTGCACCGCGCTCCGACCCCAGGAACCACGTATCCCCGGGTTAGCACATGACATCACTTCTGCTTCCTCCTGAACTCAACCACAGGGGGTTGAGCTCGGATTCGTCAGAGTTGGATGCCAGTCTCCCTCCGATGCTGCGAGCGACATCTCATCTACGTCACACAACGTTTCCGAGTGTGTGCGTTAGGATCCGGTAGGTATGCCACCGCTGGTTGGGGAATGTTTAGAAGAGCGAATCGGGGTGCGATCGGCCCGTGAGCACTTGGCTGGTGGGTTTACGTTCGCAGAGTTCCCCATATCACTAACGCTGCTACGTGGGTGGTCATCAGAGCCGTGGCCATAGATGTCACAGCCCAGGTAGCAGACGAAATGGTGCCTGGTTCCCATAGGAAGACAGACACCCGTGACCGCAACTTCTGAATGACAATGTGCCCGCAGTGCAGACGCCCAGACGCCTGACGCAGCGATCGTGTCCATCCCCCTCCTTGATGAGGGTGCTGCACCCAAGAGAACAGCGGGACATGCCGTGCTGGAGATTACTCAAATCAGTCCTGAAAAGGACTTTTTTAGAAAAAATCTCTAACACCTCCGGAACCGCCGAGACGCCCAGGGGAAGGTCGCTGCAGGTAGGGACGATCCACTGCAACACGTTGTAGATCTGGCAATGTAGAAGAAGAAGAATTCATCGAATTCGTTCTGTTCGTAGTCATGAACGAAGGCTCTGAAGAACAAAAGGTAAGTGAATGATGCACGCCGGCTTCCTCTTATACCGGATATCCAGGGGCGGAGCCCGGCATGCAAATTTCATTCGCCAAATTTCATTTGCCTTTTCTATAGTAGTCAGAGTTGATTGGTTCTCAAGGGCGAACCCCATCTGTCGTTCTCGACACAACGTCAAAAGACCGACAGAAAAGGAACCATGCCTACGCCAGAACATGCGCACAATTCCCTTTTTAAATCCTAGTCCGGGGAAGACTGTGTTTTCGTGTATCTCCACCCAATCTCCTCCCTAACCATATATGGAGCTTACATCTGCAAGTCATTTACATATGCATATTTCCATTCACGTGAAGGTACGAGATATGAGCTATTTATTCGGACGCTACTGTAATGCGTGTAGGGACCAGTGTTAGGCAAGTTACATTCAAAATGTAATAAATTGTATAATACTAGTTACTGTCATTTAAAGTGCCTGTCCGTAAATTACCAATTAAACTCGCGTGTCTGGGCGTAAACACCCTTGGTAATTGGTAAATTGGTAATTCCTACTGGTATAACCCGGTTTATTATTTTTCAAAACAAAGCAATTAAATTATTAAAATGACATTTTAGAGAGTACACCATATTGTTACTTTTCAACACACTGAGTTATACTGTTGTATCCGTTTATTAATGCTCATTTTATAACAATTTCATGAAAATGAATACCAAATATAAATACACATTAACAAACTATTTAATTTTGAACGTCCTGTTACGATGCCAAATAGAAGATCCATAAAGCGAAGGGCATACGTAATACTGTTTTCCAAGTTCGAAAATGTTTCTGTACAAGGGGTAAGATACAGGAGACTATAGGTTACTGCATGTTAAAAGTGACCAAAGAAAAGGTTTATGAAGTCTGCCATTGTCCCGCCCCTAAAGTCTCAGAAGTAAGCTGGACGACCAAGCAAGTGTTGAGCAGTTGCGACAGCAGAGAGAGAATTGCGTGCACGCTCGTCAAAGGCCCTGCTCGTGAACAGCGTTTTTGCACGCAAAGCAGAAATGCACTCTCACAAAGATTATTTTCCATGCGGGGATACTGTTATGCGTGTAGAGACCAGTGTTTGGCAAGTTACCTTCAAAATGTAATAAATTATATAATACTAGTTACTGTCATTTAAAGTGGGAGTCCGTAAGTTATTTTGAGTAAGAAATAACTAAAATCTAAATCAATTATTGATAAGTACATGAAAGATACCCTTGCGGGATGCACAACGGAAAGGTTGTAATAATGGTTTGTAATTTTCCCTGTCCCCATTCGTGAACATAATGAAGGGGATCCGGTTGCTAGCCTGCGAGATGATGATGCGGGGGTAGCATTGTACACAGACATTTTTTCTTGGAAACTTTTAATTTTATGAAATCGAAGTACATCCATATGAATTAATGCAGCCTCTTTACATCCTGAATCCTCTATAAAAGCACATATGACATTTTAGTCACTGAGATGGTCTCTGTACACCACTTGCACTTTAAGAAGGGAGATTGAAAGAAAATCCGGGTTTACCAAAGAAAACCTGCTCCGGATCAGGTTAGGTTCACAGAGTAAGTTACTATGTTTACTGACTCATAGAAGTCCCAAACTTTTGCGAGCAGTCCACATCGTCAATAGGCTAACAGGCTCGAGGAAATGGTTTCGCGGACGCTGCGCGGGGAAGACCCCAGATTTTTCAAATTTATTTTAATGGGCCACACGTATTAAGTTCGTGGACACACTTTAGAATAATCTATATGCATTATGGACCCTGTTAGTCAGTTGGTACACCTTAATAGACATACATATGTTAGCAGCAACTCACAGAATGCTTATTTATGCTTAATTATGCTTAAAAATGCATTTCCACGAACTCACTACATGTGGTTCATTATATAAACTGCATGTGGACACTTCCTGTATGACTTAGTGAAAAACGGGGCAAATGTCCACCTACAATTTATTTTAATGGACCCCACATATGCAGTTCGTGGACACACTATATAATAATCTATATGCATTATGGACCCTGTTAGTCTGTTAGTACACTTATATAGACATACATATGTTAGCAGCAACTCACAGAATGCCTATATATGCTTAAAAATGCATTTCCACGGACTCACTACACGTGGTCTATTATATAAACTGCAGGTGGAGACTTTCTGTATGACTTAGTGAAAAACGGGGCAAATGTCCACCTACAATTTATTTTAATGGACCCCACATATGCAGTTCGTGGACACACTTTATAATAATCTATATGCATTATGGACCCTGTTAGTCTGTTAGTACACTTATATAGACATACATATGTTAGCAGCAACTCACAGAATGTTTATATATGCTTAAAAAATGAACTTCCACGAACTCACTACACGTGGTCCATTCATATAAATTGCAGGTGGTCATGTCCACCTGCAGTTTATAGCAATGGGTATAGCATATTAACTTGGTGGACAAACCCCCAAAAGGTGGTTGTCCACCAACCTAATATGCCTAGTCCATACAAATAAACTACATGTGGTCATTTCCACCTGCAGATTACAGTAGTAGTCCACACATATGAAGTTCGTGGACACACTTTATAATAATCTATATGCATTATAGACCCTGTTAGTCTGTTGGTACACTCATATAGACATACATATGTTAGCAGCAACTCACAGAATGCTTATTTATGCTTTATTATCCATAAAAATGAATTTCCACGAACTCACTACACGTGGCCCATTATATAAATTGCAGGTGGACACTTCCTGTATGACCTAGTGAAAAACGGGGCAAATGTCCACCTGCAGTTTATGAGAATAGTCCACACATATGCAGTTGGTGGACACACTTTATAGGAATCTATATGCATTATAGACCCTGTTAGTCTGTTGGTACACTTATATAGACATACATATGTTAGCAGCAACTCACAGAATGCTTATTTATGCTTAATTATGCTTAAAAATGAATTTCCACGAACTCACTACACGTGGTCCATTATATAAATTGCAGGTGGACACTTCCTGTATGACTTAGTGAAAAACGGGGCAAATGTCCACCTAGAATTTATGTTAATGGGCCACACATATTAAGTTCGTGGACACACTTTATAGTAATCTATATGCATTAACGACCCTGTTAGTCTGTTAGTACACTTATATAGACATACATATGTTAGCAGCAACTCACAGAATGCTTATTTATGCTTAAAAAATGCATTTCCACGAACTCACTACATGTGGTCCATTCATATAAATTGCAGGTGGACACTTCCTGGTTGCCATATTTGTAGTCCTTTGTAGTTTTTCTTGAAAATTACTTTTTTTGTCCAATTTATTCATCTATATGATTAAAGAACCACCTTATTCCCTTAGTACACTTTATTAGACATACATATGTTATCATCAACTCATAGAAGGCTGAAATATGCCATAAAAATGTGGTTGTCCACCAACTTAATACACGTGGTCTATTATATAAACTGCAGGTGGACACTTCCAGTATGACTTAGAGAAAAACGGGGCAAATGTCCAACTACAATTTATTTTAATGGACCCCACATATGCAGTTCGTGGACACACTATATAATAATCTATATGCATTATGGACCCTGTTAGTCTGTTAGTACACTTAAATAGACAAACATATGTTAGCAGCAACTCACAGAATGTTTATATATGCTAAAAAAATGAACTTCTACGAAACTCACTACACGTGGTCCATTCATATAAATTGCAGGTGGTCATGTCCACCTGCAGTTTATAGCAATGGGTATAGCATATTAACTTGGTGGACAAACCCCCAAAAGGTGGTTGTCCACCAACCTAATATGCCTAGTCCATACAAATAAACTACATGTGGTCATTTCCACCTGCAGATTACAGTAGTAGTCCACACATATGAAGTTCGTGGACACACTTTATAATAATCTATATGCATTATAGACCCTGTTAGTCTGTCAATACACTTATATAGACATACATATGTTAGCAGCAACTCACAGAATGCCCATTTATGCTTAAAAAATGCATTTCCACGAACTCACTACACGTGGTCCATTATATAAACTGCATGTGGACACTTCCTGTATGACTTAGTGAAAAACGGGGCAAATGTCCACCTACAATTTATTTTAATGCAACACACATATCAAGTTCGTGGACACACTATATAATAATCTATATGCATTATGGACCCTGTTAGTCTGTTAGTACACTTAAATAGACATACATATGTTAGCAGCAACTCACAGAATGCCCATTTATGCTTAAAAAATGCATTTCCACGAACTCACTACATGTGGTCCATTCATATAAATTGCAGGTGGACACTTCCTGGTTGCCATATTTGTAGTCCTTTGTAGTTTTTCTTGAAAATTACTTTTTTTGTCCAATTTATTCATCTATTTGATTAAAGAACCACCTTATTCCCTTAGTACACTTTATTAGACATACATATGTTATCATCAACTCATAGAAGTCTGAAATATGCCCTAAAAATGTGGTTGTCCACCAACTTAATACACATGGTCTATTATATAAACTGCAGGTGGACACTTCCTGTATGACTTAGTGAAAAACGGGGCAAATGTCCACCTACAATTTATTTTAATGGACCCCACATATGCAGTTCGTGGACACACTATATAATAATCTATATGCATTATGGACCCTGTTAGTCTGTTAGTACACTTAAATAGACAAACATATGTTAGCAGCAACTCACAGAATGTTTATATATGCTTAAAAAATGAACTTCTACGAAACTCACTACACGTGGTCCATTCATATAAATTGCAGGTGGTCATGTCCACCTGCAGTTTATAGCAATGGGTATAGCATATTAACTTGGTGGACAAACCCCCAAAAGGTGGTTGTCCACCAACCTAATATGCCTAGTCCATACAAATAAACTACATGTGGTCATTTCCACCTGCAGATTACAGTAGTAGTCCACACATATGAAGTTCGTGGACACACTTTATAATAATCTATATGCATTATAGACCCTGTTAGTCTGTTGGTACACTTATATAGACATACATATGTTAGCAGCAACTCACAGAATGCTTATTTATGCTTTATTATCCATAAAAATGAATTTCCACGAACTCACTACACGTGGCCCATTATATAAATTGCAGGTGGACACTTCCTGTATGACCTAGTGAAAAACGGGGCAAATGTCCACCTGCAGTTTATGAGAATAGTCCACACATATGCAGTTGGTGGACACACTTTATAGGAATCTATATGCATTATAGACCCTGTTAGTCTGTTGGTACACTTATATAGACATACATATGTTAGCAGCAACTCACAGAATGCTTATTTATGCTTAATTATGCTTAAAAATGAATTTCCACGAACTCACTACACGTGGTGCATTATATAAATTGCAGGTGGACACTTCCTGTATGACTTAGTGAAAAACGGGGCAAATGTCCACCTACAATTTATGTTAATGGGCCACACATATTACGTTCGTGGACACACTTTATAGTAATCTATATGCATTAACGACCCTGTTAGTCTGTTAGTACACTTATATAGACATACATATGTTAGCAGCAACTCACAGAATGCTTATTTATGCTTAAAAAATGCATTTCCACGAACTCACTACATGTGGTCCATTCATATAAATTGCAGGTGGACACTTCCTGGTTGCCATATTTGTAGTCCTTTGTAGTTTTTCTTGAAAATTACTTTTTTTGTCCAATTTATTCATCTATATGATTAAAGAACCACCTTATTCCCTTAGTACACTTTATTAGACATACATATGTTATCATCAACTCATAGAAGGCTGAAATATGCCATAAAAATGTGGTTGTCCACCAACTTAATACACGTGGTCTATTATATAAACTGCAGGTGGACACTTCCTGTATGACTTAGAGAAAAACGGGGCAAATGTCCCACTACAATTTATTTTAATGGACCCCACATATGCAGTTCGTGGACACACTATATATTACTCTATATGCATTATGGACCCTGTTAGTCTGTTAGTACACTTAAATAGACAAACATATGTTAGCAGCAACTCACAGAATGTTTATATATGCTTAAAAAATGAACTTCCACGAACTCACTACACGTGGTCCATTCATATAAATTGCAGGTGGTCATGTCCACCTGCAGTTTATAGCAATGGGTATAGCATATTAACTTGGTGGACAAACCCCCAAAAGGTGGTTGTCCACCAACCTAATATGCCTAGTCCATACAAATAAACTACATGTGGTCATTTCCACCTGCAGATTACAGTAGTAGTCCACACATATGAAGTTCGTGGACACACTTTATAATAATCTATATGCATTATAGACCCTGTTAGTCTGTTGGTACACTTATATAGACATACATATGTTAGCAGCAACTCACAGAATGCTTATTTATGCTTAATTATGCTTAAAAATGAATTTCCACGGACTCACTACACGTGGTCTATTATATAAACTGCAGGTGGACACTTCCTGTATGACTTAGTGAAAAACGGGGCAAATGTCCACCTACAATTTATGTTAATGGGCGACACATATAAAGTTCGTGGACACACTTTATAGGAATCTATATGCATTACAGACCCTGTTAGTCTGTTGGTACACTTTAATAGACATACATATGTTAGCATCAACTCACAGAATGCTTATTTATGCTTAATTATGCTTAAAAATGAATTTCCACGAACTCACTACACGTGGCCCATTATATAAATTGCAGGTGGACACTTCCTGTATGACTTAGTGGAAAAACGGGGCAAATGTCCACCTGCAGTTTATGAGAATAGTCCACACATATGCAGTTGGTGGACACACTTTATAGGAATCTATATGCATTATAGACCCTGTTAGTCTGTTGGTACACTTATATAGACATACATATGTTAGCAGCAACTCACAGAATGCTTATTTATGCTTTATTATGCATAAAAATGAATTTCCACGAACTCACTACACGTGGTCCATTCACACAAATTGTAGGTGGACATGTCCACATGGAGTTTATAGTATTGGGCATAGTATATTAGTGGTCATGTCCACCTACAATTTATAGTAATGGGCCACACGTATTAAGTTCGTGGACACCCTTTATAGTAATCTATATGCATTAACGACCCTGTTAGTCTGTTAGTACACTTGAATAGACAAAACATATGTTAGCAGCAACTCACAGAATGTTTATATATGCTTAAAAAATGAACTTCCACGAACTCACTACACGTGGTCCATTCATATAAATTGCAGGTGGTCATGTCCACCTGCAGTTTATAGCAATGGGTATAGCATATTAACTTGGTGGACAAACCCCCAAAAGGTGGTTGTCCACCAACCTAATATGCCTAGTCCATACAAATAAACTACATGTGGTCATTTCCACCTGCAGATTACAGTAGTAGTCCACACATATGAAGTTCGTGGACACACTTTATAATAATCTATATGCATTATAGACCCTGTTAGTCTGTTAGTACACTTATATAGACATACATATGTTTGCAGCAACTCACAGAATGCTTATTTATGCTTAAAAAATGCATTTCCACGAACTCACTACACGTGGTCCATCACATAAACTGCAGGTGGACACTTCCTGTATGACTTAGTGAAAAACGGGGCAATTGTCCACCTACAATTTATGTTAATCGGCCACACATATTAAGTTCGTGGACACACTTTATAGTAATCTATATGCATTAACGACCCTGTTAGTCTGTTAGTACACTTATATAGACATACATATGTTAGCAGCAACTCACAGAATGTTTATATATGCTTAAAAAATGAACTTCCACGAACTCACTACACGTGGTCCATTCATATAAATTGCAGGTGGTCATGTCCACCTGCAGTTTATAGCAATGGGTATAGCATATTAACTTAGTGGACAAACCCCCAAAAGGTGGTTGTCCACCAACCTAATATGCCTAGTCCATACAAATAAACTACATGTGGTCATTTCCACCTGCAGATTACAGTAGTAGTCCACACATATGAAGTTCGTGGACACACTTTATAATAATCTATATGCATTATAGACCCTGTTAGTCTGTTAATACACTTATATAGACATACATATGTTAGCAGCAACTCACAGAATGCCTATTTATGCTTAAAAAATGCATTTCCACGGACTCACTACACGTGGTCTATTATATAAACTGCAGGTGGACACTTCCTGTATGACTTAGTGAAAAACGGGGCAATTGTCCACCTACAATTTATGTTAATCGGCCACACATATTAAGTTCGTGGACACACTTTATAGTAATCTATATGCATTAACGACCCTGTTAGTCTGTTAGTACACTTATATAGACATACATATGTTAGCAGCAACTCACAGAATGTTTATATATGCTTAAAAAATGAACTTCCACGAACTCACTACACGTGGTCCATTCATATAAATTGCAGGTGGTCATGTCCACCTGCAGTTTATAGCAATGGGTATAGCATATTAACTTAGTGGACAAACCCCCAAAAGGTGGTTGTCCACCAACCTAATATGCCTAGTCCATACAAATAAACTACATGTGGTCATTTCCACCTGCAGATTACAGTAGTAGTCCACACATATGAAGTTCGTGGACACACTTTATAATAATCTATATGCATTATAGACCCTGTTAGTCTGTTAATACACTTATATAGACATACATATGTTAGCAGCAACTCACAGAATGCCTATTTATGCTTAAAAAATGCATTTCCACGGACTCACTACACGTGGTCTATTATATAAACTGCAGGTGGACACTTCCTGTATGACTTAGTGAAAAACGGGGCAAATGTCCACCTACAATTTATGTTAATGGGCGACACATATAAAGTTCGTGGACACACTTTATAGGAATCTATATGCATTACAGACCCTGTTAGTCTGTTGGTACACTTTAATAGACATACATATGTTAGCATCAACTCACAGAATGCTTATTTATGCTTAATTATGCTTAAAAATGAATTTGCACGAACTCACTACACGTGGTCCATTATATAAACTGCATGTGGACACTTCCTGTATGACTTAGTGAAAAACGGGGCAAATGTCCACCTACAATTTATGTTAATGGGCCACACATATTAAGTTCGTGGACACACTTTATAGTAATCTATATGCATTAACGACCCTGTTAGTCTGTTAGTACACTTATATAGACATACATATGTTAGCAGCAACTCACAGAATGCTTATTTATGCTTTATTATGCATAAAAATGAATTTCCACGAACTCACTACACGTGGCCCATTATATAAATTGCAGGTGGACACTTCCTGTATGACTTAGTGAAAAACGGGGCAAATGTCCACCTGCAGTTTATGAGAATAGTCCACACATATGCAGTTGGTGGACACACTTCATAGGAATCTATATGCATTATAGACCCTGTTAGTCTGTTGGTACACTTTAATAGACATACATATGTTAGCATCAACTCACAGAATGCTTAATTATGCTTAATTATGCTTAAAAATGCATTTCCACGAACTCTCTACATGTGGTCCATTCATATAAATTGCAGGTGGACACTTCCTGGTTGCCATATTTGTAGTGCTTTGTAGTTTTTCTTGATAATTACTTTTTTGTCCAATGTATTCAAATATATACGATTAAAGAACCACATTATTCCCTTAGTACACTTTATTAGACATACATATGTTAGTATCATTTCACAGAAGACTGAATTATGCCCTAAAAGGGGTTGTCCACCAACTCACTACACGTGGTCCATTCATATAAATTGCAGGTGGTCACTTCCTGGATGACTTGGCGAAAATTGAAAAATGTCCACCTGCAATTTATAGTAATGGGCCACGTGTAGTGAGTTGGTGGACATAACACTTATTAACAATGTTTAACTAAAAAATATTAATTTCTTTGTTTCAAAAACCACATTATTCAATGAGCACACTATATTGTTCACATATATGTTGGTATCAAGTCATTAAATTCTCATTTTGACTATTTAGTTAGCATCTTTTATTTTTAAGGCCTCATATTCAA
Source organism: Triplophysa bombifrons (assembly GCA_029783895.1). Taxonomy (NCBI): domain Eukaryota; kingdom Metazoa; phylum Chordata; class Actinopteri; order Cypriniformes; family Nemacheilidae; genus Triplophysa; species Triplophysa bombifrons. The sequence goes on from CM056451.1 coordinate 304,423, forward strand.
GCATCGTCCATTGAAATGAATGGGCTGCAGAGCAATACATAAAAAATGAAATAAAATACTTTTCGGGCACCCACGCATTTGTCCTTTCAGTATGTCGCTTGTGGGACTGTGACGCAAGTGACTGTGATGTTTGGGGTCTCTCGGGACCCCGAGGGCCTTTGTGGAAACTGTCCTTGTGTACATTACATTTTCATGGAACACCTTCCCATGGTCTGCTCTATGCATTCACTGACGCATACACGCACTGTTATTAAAGTGCGTGCATGCGTCACGGCCTGCTCTATGCACGATGCAGACTGCGACGCATGCAGCGCATGCTATAACAGCACGTGGATGTGTCACGGTCTGCTCTATGCATGAGGGTTTCATTGACGCATACAACGCGTGCATGCGTCACGGGCTGCTCTATGCACGATGCAGACTGCGACGCATGCATCGCATGCTATAACAGCGACGCATGCAGCGCATGCTATAACAGCAGCGCATGCTATAACAGCATGTGGATGTGTCAGGGTCTGCTCTATGCATGGGGGTTTCATTGACGCATACAACGCGTGCATGCGACACGACCGGCTCCACGCATGATGCATTCGGTGACGCATGCACGCATTCAATGACGCATACACCCTCCCTGTTTTGACCTTTTGACCCCTAAACAAAGTCGCAAAGTCGCCCGGCTTTTCCGCACGACAGGTGGATGATGGACGGTTGCTTGTGACCCGGTTTTGGATCGGTTGACCCTGACGGGGTCACGTCCACGAAACCGCTATGGACTAGCCATTCAAATAAGCTATACGAGGAAATTTCCAGAAAGGTCCGAGGGGTCCCATATTCTAGATTCTGGCCCGTCTGGTGGCCCCCGACAACATACCGAGAGCACATCACCCTAGACGATTAGGAAATGTTTTTTGTACCCAATCACAAGATTAAGCACACAGCCTTCTCTCTCATATAACTCTCAACAGCATTATGAAGGTTTAGTGTTGGGGAGGTGGATTTTTTAAGAAAAGGTCTAAGAACTTTGGACATTTGGGGTATAAATGGGGGGCTTCTAGACAAAAATAATCTAAAATGTCGAGACCCTTCGGCCTATCGTTTCCCAACGGGAGGGCTTCCACCTACCATATATGCCAATGCGTTTTCATTAAGTGCTTCGTGGACGACACTCCCTATTTTGACCTTTTGACACCTAAACAAAGTCACAATGTCGCCCGGCTTTTCCGCATGATAGGTGGATGATGGACGGTTGCATGTGACCCGGTTTTGGATCGGTTGACCCTGTCGGGGTCACGTCCACGAAACCGCTATGGAATACCCATGCAAATAAGCTATACGAGGAAATTTCCAGAAAGGTCCGAGGGGTCCCATATTCTAGATTCTGGCCCGTCTGGTGGCCCCCGACCACATACCGAGAGCACATCGCCCTAGAGGTTTAGAAAATGTTTTTTGCACCCAATCACAAGATTACTCACACTGCCTTCTCTCTCATATAACCCTCAACAGCCTTTTGAAGCTTTCAGAGGTGGGGGAGGGGGGATTTTTCAGAAAAGAAATCTAAGAACTTAGACATTTGGGGCATAAATGGGGGCTTCTAGACAACAATAATCTAAAATGTCCATACTCTTCGGCCTATCGTTTCCCAACGGGAGCGCGTCCACCTATAATCTATGCCAATGCGTTTTCGTGGACGACTCTCCCTATTTTGACCTTTTGACCCGTAAACAAAGTCACAAAGTGGCCTGGCTTCTCTGGACGATCGGTGGATGATGGACGGTCGCTCATATCTATATGCTATATGCGTGACGCATGCACGTGTGGTTACTTAAGCATGTGCATGCGTCACGGTCTCTTATATGCAGGATGCATTCAGTGACGCATACAGCGCACGCATGTCTTTCGATCCGCTCAATGCATCACACATGCAGTGACGCATACAGAGCGCGCATGCAGTGACGCATGCATGACATTCTGCTCTATTCACAACACATGCAGCGTGCACCCGTCACTGACTGCAATATGCATGATGCATGCAGTGACACATGTCATTCGATCTGCTCAATGCATCACGCATGCAGTGACGCATGCAAAGCGCGCATGCATGACATTGTGCTCTATGCACAACGCATGCAGTAAACACGCGTCACTGACTGCACTATGCATGATGCATTCAGTGACGCATACAGCCCGTCACGGTCTGCTCTACGCATGACGCATGCAGTGAAGCATGCAGGTCGCGCACGCATGGCGGAAGGCCTTCAACCTGTCACCCATCCAATATACGTTTTTCTCCCTAATTAGACATTTGAGGCCAAACTGAGCGTTCTACAAGTTGTTGCTAACATATGTGTGTCTAATAAAGTGCACTGACTGAATGATGTGGTAGTTGATGCATTTAAATGAATATAAAGGTACATTTTTGCTAATAAGTGGGTTGTCCACCAACTTAATACACGTGGCCCATACAAATAAATTGCTCCAGGACTTCTCCCGCAAGGCCGCCGGAGTGTCCGACGATCCCAAAACCTCACGTGCACTTGCGTGCCGGTCCCCCGAGAGACATACCGAAAGGGCAAAAGTCTTGGTCCTCCAGAAGTATTTTGTAACCTTTTTAATGTAAATGAAAAGGCCCTATGCTTTCAATGGCAGAGACTCAGAAACGAGGCCTGTTTTAGCTATGTACTCATCCACTTTTAAACCCTTTAAGAAGCCACGGACTCTAAACTGCTGGGCCTGATTTGAGGGTCCGTGACAGTGGTCACTGCAAAGGCTCGATGGCCTCCGACCTTAGGAACCTTGTCTTCTGGACCTTTGTTTCCACCCTGACCTTCAACATATGAGATACCTGATTTTTGTCAAAACTGAACATTTTACGAGCTGTTTCCTAACCCGTGTGTGTCTAAAAGAGTGTTCTCACTGAAAAGCGTTGTTCCTGACAACTAGAAATGAATACATACACTTTAAATATTGTTAAAAAGCATTATGTCCACCAACTTAATACACGTGGTCCACTCACATAAACCACATGTGGACAGGCAATGCAAACATACTAGAAAATGGATGCGTTTTCTAGTTAGAACAGACTGGAAAATGGATTGCTTTTTAACAACGTTTCATATGGATTTATTTATTTCCAAGTGTGTTTGAGAACACTCTTTTGGACACACGTATGTTAGAAACAACTGGTAAAATGATGAGTTTGACTTAAATTCTGGTATCTACTACGTTGAATGTGATGTTGTCCACGTGCAGTTTGTAGAATGGGACAGAAATAAATTATTGGTGGACATTGCACAGAATGGGCATTTTAAACGTGTAAATATTATATTTTGTTTTAAAAACCACAAAACTCGATTGCCACGCCCCCTCAGACAAACATATGTCAGTCCCGAGCGTCAAAAACCAGGTTCTGGTAAAAGTAGTTGGGAAGTTGCCAAACAGTGGTTTGGTGGTCGGGGGCGTGGCCATGGATGGGTCAGCGGGGTCGAAGGTCAAATTGACACCCATAGTTGATCAGTGGACAAATAGTGGTTTCGTGGTAGCTGGCACCCATGGGCAGTAAGCTGGTACCCGCCTCCCAAGAAAACAAATGAATCGCGGGACTCATATGAAGTTGGAGGACAAGTGGGTAAGCCGACTTACATGGGATAAACTTGTGAGGGACGCACATGCTGTTCGTGGACAGGGGTCTTTGGGGTCTTCGAGGGGTGCCATGGCGCGAGGGCACCCCCAGTGGTGTCCTCACACCCCTTATCCGTGGCCAGCAGATTTAAAAGTGGTCTTACCACAGGGTAAGGTGAAATGTCCACATCGTCATTTAGATATGCGCTGCGTGTCAGGTTTTTTCACACTACGATCCAACGCAACACTGTGCGTCAAATGGCTGGCATTTTCAAGAGGCTTTTTTCCACGAACCCCCTATTTGTGCTTCCTCGGGGGAAGCTGAGCGGGGGAAGCTGAGCGGGGAAGTCTGAGCGGGGCCGCTAATGGGTTCCCTCTAAGGCAAGGAGAGGGCGGCCCTGTAGGGGCCGTTACGCGGAAAGGCGTTTTGGGGGGTCGGACGAAAGTGCCTAGGTGGGTCTCCCAACTCAGGCCACCGCACGGCCGCCGGTGGCGGATGCTTTGTGAAAGACTGGTCGTCTGACTCTCCCAAGTAGGGGTTGAGCAGGCAGGAACCGACTGCCCATGACGGTCGCGAGGACCGAAGACCTAGTTTTACCCCGGCAGTTGACCCGTGGACTTTCGGGTGGCTAGGGGGGTATGAGTAGTGGTATTTCACCGTCGGCGCCAGCAGGAGGCCGGGCCTCCCAGTTATCCTACAGCCCTCATGTCTCTTTAAGGTGCCAGACTAGAGTCAAGCTCAACAGGGTCTGCTTTCCCCGCAGATTCCGCCAAGCCCGATCCCTTGGCTGTGGTTTCGCTAGATAGCAGGTAGGGACAGTGGGAATCTCGTTCATCCATTCATGTGCGTAACTAATTAGATGACGGGGGTTTGGCTATTTATATCTTGTTTTCGTTCACTCGAGGCGCTGCCCCATAGCCCTGTTGCGATGACTATGACTTCGGGTTGACGAGGGGAGTCTTCTGGGGTCCGACTAGGTTGGTCAGGAGCGTCCGGTTGCCATCTGAGGATAAGAAGTCTCCTTTTGATGGCTTCCCCTGATCTTGATGGGAAGAGGCAATGCAGGCGGTCATAGAGGGACTTCTTGGGCATATCGTCCTGCCAGGTCTGATTGGCCAATCGTACCAACATATTGTCATCAGCCTCGCTCCATAACTTCCTGTTGCTGGCACTCTGCTTTAGCCTTTCATCGTTCACTTCCTGAGGGTGCCGGTGCCTCCCCAGGCTCCGCACATCGAGCGCCGCACGCCTGCCCGGCCTCCCCCACGAGGGGGGCGACCGAGTGGGCAGGCGAGGTGGCCACAGCCCACGGGGGGCGACCGAGTGGGCAGGCGAGGTGGCCACAGCCCACGGGGAGCGCCCAGAGCCGTCAGCCCAAGAGCCGTCAGCGAGCCCAGAACCGCTCTCAAGTGCTGCATAGGCCGCTGCCAATCATTGCTATATATAATGATATCGACCAGGTAAGCGATATCCTGAAGTCGGAGTAGCCGGTCCATGAGACACTGAAAGGTAGCCGGAGCCCCGAATAACTCGAACGGAAGTGTGACAAATTGGTGTAAACTGAACGGCGTTGTAAGGGCTGGTTTTTATTTGAATAAGGGAGATAGAGGGATCTGCCAATATCCTTTCGTCAGATCCAATGTCTGTGGTCCGTAGTGGTCTGGGGTTCCCTGCTCTTCAACACCAATGGTGGGACTAGGAGGTGTGACCATGGGTGGTAAATGGGTGGAGGGAGTTGAACACGCTGACCACGCTCACCATACTTTTTCTCATAAACGTATTCTTTGACCATCAAATCCACTTAGATCCTGCCCCATAATCTTTACCAGAACTGTAAAAAATTCAACAGATTCAGATGTTTGCAAAAACATTAGAAAAGTAGCAAACATAAACATATAACAAACATACATATATTTTGGTTTGTAATGGGCTCTATGCATGCTTGAGTTCTGCATTTCACAGGAAGAACCCCAGGCAGTTTACTCAAACATGAAATTAGTCATCTTTATTTAAGTATTTTAAGTCGCAATGAAATGACAATTGCTTTATATATAAAGTTCTGAAATGTTTATCTTTGTCCATGTTGTTTTATCACTGTTTGCTCCTCATTTTCAATCAACAGTCATTTCTACGAATTCCCCCCAATAATGGGCTATATGCATGCGTTACTTCGGCAGTTTCCAGTTGGGGAGACTTAAAGTAGAGAGAACTGGAAAAATAGTTCAATTTAGCAGCATTTAGAGTATTTAGCTAACAGCAGTGGTATATAGAAGTGCTGTTCTACCGTTTTTTAATGTTATAACGAAATGTTAACTTATGAAAGTATCATTTCAAATATGGTAGAACAGCACTGTCGCAATGTCCCACTGTTCCCAAACCGGAATTACTGAGGTTCTTATTGGTAGAAATTATTGTTGATTGAAAATGAGGAGCAAACAATGATAAAACATCATGCACAGATAAACAATTCAGAACTTTATATCTTTAACAATTGTCATCTCATTGTGACTTAAAACACTGAAATCAAGTTTACACCTTTCCAAAACCAAGAGTGAAATGCAGTGAAATTAAGTTTCACTGAATTCCTCTTCTTCAATCACACCTCTTGGAAGGTAGATTGTCAGGGCAGACGCTGATGAATAGGGAATTCTTCTGGTTGGCTCTTCTTGTTCATAGAATTCAATGTTGCACTTTTGCTGAAATCCCAGTGGTGGGATAGAATCTGCAGCAGTGACCAATGCAAAAGATCCTCAAAAGATATGGCCACATCTTTTGTGAATGTTGGAAAAACAGAACATGTTAACGTCAAGAAACAAAAAGAAATTAAATTACAAAACCCTGTGGATTTAAAAAACACCTTGAATTGACCTTAGCCAGCTGGAAGATATGTATGAAACAACATGTACACTCTGAATATGGACACTACTTAAATTCCAACAAAGTACACCTATTAGGAGATGAAGGACATTTTTGAGACAGCTGAAAGTCACAGTAAATGTTCTTTACCTGTGGTAGATGTAGTGGGTTACTAACTGCCCATAAACAGTGGGCAGATCACTAAATGAGGCTATGAAAATGCTAGGCACCCCACAGTCAAAAATCCAGTCTCCTAGGGAGCTCTTAATGTCTCTCAGTTCCTCTGCAGTGCTGCACCTGACAACCTCTAATTATAAAACATTTTTAAAAAACATTAATTAGTTCAGCTGTTGAAAACATTGGTTGAAAAAGAAAACAACTATAACAGATGGCATGTTTACTCTAGTTACCTTTTTTGCAATGTCACAATCTAAGAAATTTCCAAGATCGAACATGGTGAGGATGAGTTTCTGGCCACACATGATCAGGAAGAGCTCCTTCTTGATGCATCTGATGCCTGGTCCATTCTGAACAATGGACCAGGCTATCAGTTTTCCTGCAGTATAACATTTATTTTCAGCTAGAGCCTTTTGATTGTAGCTGAAGAGCAGCTCCCCAGGTTTGTCACTCGAAAATTCCAAGGGTGCTTTGGAGCGCAATCATGAGGAGTCTTAGAAAAAAAGTCAAATATTAAAGCCTGAAAGCCACAAAAGTCTGAAAACCCCAAAGAGATATAGATTTTGGAAAATATCAATACAAATTCTTAACATGCTGTGACACACATGCTGTTTAGATACTTTACTACTTTAAGTATAACTAGAAAGAAAAGTCGCTTTGGATAAAAGAGCCTGCCCAATGCATAGAGGTAAATTCTGATTGGTCTGTGGTAGAGTAACTTTAAAAACATAACAGTTAATCAGTAAGCTATATGGTATGCTGAGAGACAGTATTTTTTTCTGCTGAAGAGGCTTGTTTGACATGTGTCTCACTGATACATGGATGAATTTACATTACTATGTCATTTAAAATAATATCGGTGCTCTTTAATGAACATCCAGCTGCTGTTTAATGCAATTATAGCAAAAACACAGAGGATTTTTCCCCCCAAACCATCAATGGGCTGTGTGGAAACTATAAACAATGTGGCTTCTAATGTACCTGAAAAATTATCCTCTGGGACCTCCATAGTCCTCTGCCATTTCTCCAAAAAACTCAATATTGGGAGTTTTGTACCATTCAAAGTAGCCTCTTGAAAAGGCTATGCAAGCACCCCTTAAAATGTGTTTGCGTCGTGCTATGACTGTTATGTTGGTATGACAATCCAGATTTTCTTCGCAGAACTCCATTAAAATATCTGGTAGTTCAATGCATACCCTCTATTGGTACCCACTGCTAGTTTTGTGCGATGGAAACAGACGTGCTAAAATGCTACCTGGTTTTGCACACAAAAACACCTTATCCCTGTGACAATTCTTTACAAAATCAAGCATTTCTTGCACAAGGTTGTGTATCATTTAAATATGCAAGTATATCGTTCGAGTACATTTGATTATTTCTGTGATGCCATTCAATGTGTGTCAAAGTTTTCAATTAATTCTGTAGCATAACAATGGTATGGTCAGATTTGTCTGTAAGCATATTTTTCTTCAGCACCGTTTTACCCAACAGAATTGTTTTTTTACAAAATTTTAGATTGAAACTTGTAATCTAACACTTTAAATCAAGCTAGTGAGAAGCTACTAAATCATTGTAGTGGCTATTACTGTGTTTCGATTAAAGTGAAGTGCCTCACTTTATTTTCTTTAGCATACAGTATGTTAATTCATTTAATGCAAAAGTCAGACTCGCTCTACATGAAGTGAACATTGCATATGCTGCTTTTGGAGTAATATGTAATGAATGCACTTTATTTAGCATACAATAAATATGTGCGTTATATGTATGATATGCTTTTTAATTATGTTTTTTTAAATATTACAGTGTATGTAATTACGTTTAATAACGCCTACTATTTGGAGCAAATGGATCCGTAGCCATAACAACCATCTTTGTGCAAACCTACAATTTGTAATTGTTTGCCTGTAGCCAAATGCGCGCATCCAGACTCATTTTGCCACGTTCTTGCATAGCCTTGGCTACATGGGTGGGTCACCAGGCCTGAATCCTATATCCATGTGCTGAAAATTAGAATATAATGCATAATATTTTTCCATTTCATAAGGAAATGTGGCTGTTCATTGTATGCTTCTTTGCAGACACGATAAAGCGTCAGTCTCTTTGCGGAGGTTAATGGCAATGCATTTGGCATTGACTTGGCCTGTGTAAGCTATATTGAATAAATAAGTCCAAGCTTGTTACATTACTATCATTGCGCTACATTATTGCGCATCCTTATAGTCAATCAATTTTTGTAATATGGAAACCAATATCACTTGGGCTACTGATAAAAGACATGCATAGACTAAAAGTCCCCTGTAATTCGCTATGGATAAAGGTGTCTGCTAAATCCGTAAATGCAACATCTATTACTGTTCGTTCGTCCTGTTTATAGCATGAAAGTCCACTGATGTGTGAGTTCAGCTGCAAATCAAGTGCAGATCTGTTTTATAAAAAGATCTCTCATTCCAGACTATCTTTTCATTCTGACCACGCATTACGTACCGAAATATAAATCTAAAACTACCCAGAAATACAGATAAATAGATCAAGACCAACAACGTTAAAAATGACCGGTGGTCCGAGCGGTTCTCGAACCGTAAAACGACCATGTTTAAGATCACGAGATTTACAGTCCATGGCCATGGCACCTTAGGACCTATTGAAGGGAATGCAGTTTACCTTTTACTCTGTCTGACTTTGCTTGCACCAGGAATGATTTATAGTACAATGATAATATAATGCAATATTTCAACAGATTGCTTTTTACGTAGGCAATACGCGCTATAGCCTATGTAATAAGCAAGATACATACAATGGGATTGGTTGGCCTTTTTACAATTGTTGACCACGTTGTCGAGAAGTCGTTTGTACAGAAAGCAAGCAATAATTTGTTTAATGTTAGCAAACACTGCGCACATAATAAAATCCTGTGAAATGATCAGTGGTAAATTGGTCTGGTCTGGCTCAGGTGATGTCGGGTAATTTCATTGGTGCAAAGCGCCCTATCTCAGCCAGCAGCCAGAGACAGTGAGGATTGTTGTTACACCCACCTTATGCTATCTGTTATTTTTAAAATTGACAATTACACCTTGTTTATATGCTAGTCATTTAATGTATTTCATGAAGTTAAATTAAAGCAACAATGTTGCCAAAATGTAATATAAACATTGAATATGACGATGGTGTATGAACCTTTTATGTACTTGGTTATTCAAATATTAATCCTTGTGAGTGTGAAAATGTCTTGTTCTTGTGTGTTTGAAAAAAGGAGTTTCTGCAGATTCTACAAACCAGCCACACACTAGAAAAGAAGTTCCACAGCAGATAAACACTTTGGGGCAAAATATGTCAAGGTTTGTCATTCTGATAGCTGTATTCATATTTATGATAGTTTAAATATAAAAAAAATCTGGTAGTGCTTGACATTGTTTTAATTTATTTTTCTTATGCTCTTTCTTACTTCACATTTTTGCAGATCCTTCCCAGGACTGTTTGGGAAAAAGTGACTAGGAAAAGGGGATCACATTCTACTGTTACTGACATGAACAGAAGACTCAATACTGTTTTCCAATACAGTTTTATGAAAAAAAATTAACACATTGATAAGACTTCTGTTGACTTCAGTCTTGCAGACTTCTTGTTTGTCTTCCCCAGATAACAGTCCTGACATGGCTGTTATTTTGCAAAACTCCCCAGATGATACTCCTTCTATTGACACATCTGCGAAAGTAAGTCTGTCTGTTAAAACAGCAAATATGAAGTCAGACATGTTCTTAATTATATCATGTTTACTGCTATTTATGAAGTTTACACTCTAGATGTAAAATAAATCAATAAAACATTTAAAGGACTCCAGCAATTTAGATCTTCCTTCATGTTTCAAGGGTTCTGACAAAGTAAGAATACAACATTCATATAGGCATTCATGCAATTCTCCTTTCACCTGAACTTTTGAACAATTTGACAGACTAACAAAGGCACCATCTTATCATTGGCTTTTTTAAGTGGTTACCATTAAAACAACTTGAAAACAAGCTAGTTCTTTCTCTGCCGAACAAGGATTCGTTGCACAAATTTTACAAATACAAATTTATAAAAGTTTTGAATACAGATGCTTGGCTTTAAGTATTAGAGGGAAGGCCAAAGGGTATTGGTGTGAACATAAAAATAATAATTATTAATGGGTTGCATTCAAGACTGCCTTTCCCATTTGTAAGCAGTTCTACTGCCATTGACTTTGTGGAAATCCATAGTATAGTATAGATTTTAGTTTGCTTGGGTTTTTTGTTTCATTCAGGCAGCTGACAAAACAACCCTGATCGAGTGCACAGACACTGTGTCTACAGAAAGAAAAGAAGAGATTGTGCAGTAGGACAATTCTTTTGTTCTAGGCAATTGTAGTGGACCTGATTTTTTAATTCAGTATTTTACTAGCTCTGTAGTTTTACACGCTACTGTGAGGTTACTTCCCATGCTGGAACAAATCTGTTCTGGAATAAAACTGTATGGGCTTCTCTTGTTATCCAACAAGATACGTACATTTGCAGACAGACGTTTGTTCCAGGATCATTTTGAAAGGCATGCAAGAAAGACTCGCATAGATAATATAATCTGAATCAATAAACATTTCAAATATGAATACATGGATTTTTTTTATATAAGGTGGATGCTATTTTTCTAATGACATCACTATCACCTGTCTTCAGTGGGATTTAATTAGGCGTCAAATGGAGTACAGAGTAGTCAACTTTCTGCAGGACTATGTACAGGACATAGAGGATGAAGTTGAATAATTTACACAAATTAACAATTTATTATTAGTTGAAACTGTTCATGTTCTTTGAAATTTCTTTTTTGAAAATAAAGCGAATTTGTCGTAGTTGTTGAAAGCCCTACTGTATTGTTCCAGATGGGCTAGTACCTGCATAACTGCAAGTTAAAACTCCAATGATTTTTAATCACCTTTTCAGAAGAGAGCAAAGACAGACACAAAGAGGACACACAGAGTGAAGATGACAAGGCAGAGGGACATACCAATGACATGCTCATTAATGTAAGCAAGTTTTGCCAGTGGCTGACAGGACAGTCTCATATTCCATTAAGTCATGCGGACTGTGAGCATCTTAAAATTGTCATGGAATTTGATCATGATTGCAGTGTGCGCTATGGAATACACAGTATCTGTTTCCCTGTATGCATGTTCCCGGTCTGTCACATTCCCAATTGCACACCTGGGTACATATGAGGAATTCGATTTCACAGGCCATTACCCATGGCTATGAATTTGGACGATAATAATGTTGCTCCAGCAAACCTGCTTTATCATTGTTCAAGTTCAATATTTGATGTTTCCAAAGTTCTGACACAATATTAAGGGTCATGAAACTCAAGGGAGACAAGTCGGGAGAACCCAATTGCAGGCAGAAGAGGCGATGGTACGGGGTTAAACAGATATTTATTAACATAACAGACACATACGAAAGGCAAAACAAAACCCTCGAGGGGGGAAACAAGACAGGATAAACTATAAACAAGAACAAGAAAACGGACTGACTAGACTATGAAAATAAACACTAGTACAAACACTAAACTGAACTTACTAGACACGGAGTACAGGAACTTGGAAGACAAGGTCATAAACACAGAGCAACAGGGCCCCGTTTCAATAAGCAAGTTCAATCAACACCGAGTTAAAATCTGAACTCAGAGTAGCAATTCTCTGAGTAAATCAACTCAGAGTTTTCAGTTTCAGAGCAGCTGATTTGAGTTAGTTCAATCCACTCTGAGTAAGTTCACTCTAGGTTATGCGCGTGTAGCATGGCGATGAAAAGCCATCATCAATTGAGTGAAGATAGCATGATTCACCATGGCAACGGCATGTGACAAAAAGCGTTCTGTTCATTTCTCGCCAATCGAATTGAAGGAACTGTTGCAAGCGTACGATGAATATGAGCACATATTTAGAAAAAAGAGCAACACAGCCACAGCAGCTAAAGAAAGAGAGTTGGCGTGGGAGAAAAGTGCTTCACGTGTTAATGCGCAAGTTTATATGTCAATCACTTGTCAAAATCAATTTATTTTGGTGAAACTGAATTATATTTAACTCTCTCGCTCTCATGTAGGTGCAATCCTTCTGCAATAAAAAGATCTTGGCACTGTGCTGTGTTTTTCTGTTTTTCCTGTTTGCCCCTGTAAAGCTGCTTTGAAACAATACACATTGTGAAAAGCGCTATATAAATAAACTTGAATTGAATTGAATTGAACTGAATATGAAATATACGACGGCGTCGTAAAAAAAAAAAAGATTTCGAGAATTAAGTCGAAATGTTACGAGAATAAAGTCTAAATATAAAGTCGAAATGTTACAAGAATAAACTCGTAATATTTTGAGAAAAATCACAGAATTGCTAGAAACAACGGCTGTGGAGGATTTGGTTGAATCCTACTTTAGATTAGGATTTAGCAATAAGGAAATTCTTTGTCTTTTGGCGCATCATCACGGAGTTATAATTAGTAAAAGGACACTGCAGCGGTTATGTATGAAACTGAATTTATTCAGAAGAAAAAATCTGACATGAACTACGTATTAACTCACTGGTTCAGATGACGTGCTTAAACATAACTTAAACTCTTAAACTACAACTTTCACGTAAACAAAATACGTATTACGACGAGTTTATTCCCGTAACATTTCGACTTTATTCTCGTAACATTTCGACTTTATTCTCGTAACATTTCAAATTTATTCTCGTAATCTTGAATTTATTTTATTTTTAACGTGGCACAAAAACGCCGTCGTAGAAATACAATAACATCATTCATTCAGGAAAGTTTAAAGAAATAAAATGCTCTTGCTAGTAGGATGCCTGATTGGGAAATGTTAAATATACTTCTTAAAGTGGCCTTAACAGTTAAGATAAAACGTCCAAACGGGGCCTCACAATTCTCTCCCGACATAAACATAATTCTCTGCGAATTAAAGCAGCTTTCTCATCTATGGGTTCCTGAATAAACGAACATGCCATTTTAAGGACTTTGTGACTAAATTGAGCGCGATTAGGAATACGAATCAATAAACAAATGACGTATACAATTTCAACACCGCTCGCGCTTCGAAAAGGGGGCGGAGATTGTAACAAACCCTGGGTTTGCGGAATAAAACCTGCTCCCGACCAGGTTAGGTTCACGGAGTATGTTACTCTGGTTACTCACTCGGAGTATAAAATACCTCGATTTCTGAAATGGGCTTGACTTACTCCGCCGTCGCGGGTTTGACATACCTCGCGTTCTGAAACCAAAAACCCTGAGTATTCCGTTTTCTGGGGTTGACTTACTCTGAGTTTGCACTTACCCTGCTTTCTGAAACGGGCCCCAGGATACAAGAACTTTCATCATAACATTCACAATGAACGTGCACAGGACAATGAACAAGAGGGTGTTTTAAAGGGGAGACAGACAAATGATAATTAACAAGGAACAGGTGAGGGTAATGAAACACTAATGGGAAGGTAACAAGGAAACCAGATGGTGGGAAACACAGACGAGACACGAGAAAGCACATGGCAATTCAAATCAATAAAAAATGCCATGACTTTCTCACACAAAACCGTAAGGCTATGCCATGACTCCAAGAATAAACATGACATGTTAGCGTAATCATGACAATTAAGTACAAGTTGCATACATTCCTTTGTTTTTATTCTTGAACAGTTTATCCAATACCAAAGCATTATTCTGGTGCTCGCTTAGCTCACATGTCCTTTAAGAATTTAAAATGTTTCATATACTTTTTCTTCTTACATTTAATGTATAAAAAATAAAGTATTTACAATGCAATCAGAATAGGCTATATATTTTTACAGATGATCTGTGATGCTGACTGTTTTATCACAAATTTAGAGGCAAAGTGGCCTCGCTCAGTCCATGACTCCAGAATCTTTCGGGCCAGTAGAATTCACCAGAGAGGTAGCCACCCCATTTTTTTAAGCACCTTGAACATCAAGAGTACAGTACTCATAAGAATTATGTTTTGTATTCGCAGGTGAGTTCTGTGGTGTGCTGCTGGGGTACAAAGGCTATGCCTGTGAGACATTTCTGATGACTCACCTTACAGACCCCCAAACCCCAGCACAGCACGCTTACAACCATGCCCATGCCAAAACCAGGGCTCGAATTGAAATGACCTTCGGCCTCCTGAAATCACGATTTCAGTGCCTGCACCACCTGAGGGTCTCCCCAGACAGAACATGTGAGGTGACTGTTGCCTGCACAGTGCTGCACAATATTGCCAGCCTAAGAAAAGCTCCCAGAGTTGCTTTGGATGTTGATTGGGACAATGCTGCCATATTCCCAGATAACAGAAATGGTAGACTTGTTAGAGAACAATACATTGCAAATTATTTCAGTTAATTTAGTTTTGATTTAGCCCTTCCCTTAATAAAGGATAATGTAGGCTATATAATTTTTTGATGTGTACATGCATTTATTTGGCATTGGTAGCACACACTGTGGTTATCTTCCCAAATTCTAGTTCCACTTCACTGGATCAATAACTATAAAGTGTACTTGACATTCATAAAAAGTTTCAAAACCACAATGGTTTTGGAATACTTTCTTTTATTATTTTGCTGTTATCACTTGTCAGCTTGGAGTTTTGGAGAGAAAAAATTATGATGATTAATACATTGTGTTACAGTTATTGTTACAGTATGAACTTAAGTCACTTACTTCTCTTTGAGGAAACTACAACTGGAAATCCAGAAACTACAGTGTCTGGTGTTTAATTTGCATCTCAAGGTCCATGTCCTGCAGCTTTCTTTTGTTCACATCAATCTTGACTTCTGTCAGCTCGATCTGTCTCTTAAGATGTGCTGTGTAGAGATATCTGACAGTTTGTGAATTCTGTGAACACCTTTTTGGTTAGCATAGCAGAATTTTTGCATAATGTAAATTTACTTTAGGCAATACTTACTATGTTACCAGGCTGCTTATCAGGTTGCCCAATGTCAGGATGCTGTAATAAATTATATTTTCTATTAGTACCACTTCCCTGACCTATTATTTATTTCTGAACTAATGACAATTTTGTGGAAATAGATAACATTTTTTGATACCTCGAGCCTTCTGGAGTCCAGCGACAGGGTCTCATCATCGGCAGACGTGCACTCCACTGCTGTAGATGTGGCTTCCCTCTGCCATATTCAATACTTGTATTGATATTTTTGAAAGGACATGCAAAGCCTATGATTTAATAAAGAGTACTCACCGGCGAAACATAGTCTGGTGGCTCCAAAAGTGTAAGGGTGTTGCCAGCCACTGCAAGGTTAGGCAAAGTCACACAGTCCACATAACAAAATATATATGGATTTCAATATTTTCCATGTGCAGTAGTATAGCAATAATGTACCTTGTATGAAGAGGCCAGTATCCCTTGCTGGGCCAGAGTCAGTGGCTGTCCCTTCCTGGATCCCTTCAATCACATGCTTCCCTTTATTTAAGTCCAGGGCCAGCTCATCTGCTGTGGTGAAGTCTTGGGTTGGAGGGCCACCCCCCCGTACCAGATAAATGACTTTTTTTGATTGCTAAAAATCAGCACAGATATGTTCTCCGCAAACAAGTCACTTACCAGCCTGCAAAATATTCTTGTATTTAATCTTGACATACTGCCAAGTCCTTTTTGGCCAGACATGTTTGTTCTTTAAGAGGAATAGATAGATAAAAATGATAAACTAGATTAGATGGATAAAAATTGAGCAAATTATCTGATTATAGATTACATCAAATCAATTAGAAACAAAACCTAGATACAAATAGATAAGAGTAAAAAGATCAAACAGATTATAGACATAAAAGAAACTAAATAGATCAAATAGATGCACATAGTGGGTAGGTGTTTGCAATTATTCTTCATGTTAAATGCATGTTCACTGGTCACATTTAAGGCAAACTATACAAGTGTTTTTGAAAATGACAAGAAACTCCTTGAATTGTAATTACAAGGGTTTCAGTGGAGCACTGGTTATTTGGACTACTTACGCATTCAATCAGTCTGCTATTGTTTGCCAGGCATTCTCTCTTTGCTTTATTACAGCAGCTGTATTGCTTTTTTTACA
Source organism: Triplophysa bombifrons (assembly GCA_029783895.1). Lineage (NCBI taxonomy): Eukaryota > Metazoa > Chordata > Actinopteri > Cypriniformes > Nemacheilidae > Triplophysa > Triplophysa bombifrons. Next base: position 321,169 of record CM056451.1, read on the forward strand.
TACATGTTTCACTTCTTCATATGTTTCAGTAAAAATCTGTTGCTCATTAGGCGAAAAGTATGCCACACGGGTTCTGTCCATTTTTGCATCGATGATTCTGTGATCGATTTTGTTATCTTTTTAGGAATGCCGTGAACATGCATTTATCCAAAATATATAAACCTGGCTTGACATATCCGCGCGTTCTCATTCTGGCTCAGCAAACTTGAAATGGGTTTGTCATGATTCCACCTCTTCTGGTTAGGTAATTCTAGATCTTGGGGTGGAATCATACAGGATCCCTTGTTTCCCTGGTCTGCGTCATTGTTCCCTCTCCCTCCTGTCTCCTAGTTTGTGTTAATTAGCTTCCCTTGATTGTTTATCCTTTGCACCTGTCCATCTTGTTATCTCTCCCCTATATAACATCCTCGTGTTCATTGTCTTGTGCTGGTTCATTGTTTGAAATGTTGTACGTGTACGTCTACCCCGTGGATTGATGTTCCATGTTCCTGCTTTTTGAATGTTCTTGCCTTGTTCTCGTTGCCCTAGTAAGTGTTAGTTTTGTGTTCTCATCAGTGTTTGTTTTCTAGTTTAGTTAGTAAGTGTCTTTGTTACTTTATTATTTATCCTGTATTGTTTTCCCCCTCGTGGGTTTTTGTTTTGTCCTTTTGTATATATTGTTTAATAAATCCTTGTTACCCCTACCTGCCGTCTCGTGCTTACCTGCACTTGGGTTCTCCTGCCTTCTCTCGTGTCTCTCAGTGAGAGAACCGTGACAGAATGAACCAGCCATCACGAACCCAGCAGGCAACCATGTATGGTACAAGTTCTCCCCGGTGGCCTTGCACCTCCAATCCTGTGTGGTGGGAGTCTATAGCCTCTCAGTCACATGCCGGAGGTGGCCCATTCCCGGCTCAGTGCCATCGTCCACTGCGGGAGTATGCTCGGGAGGTCGAGGCCAGGAAGGATTCTGTTCCCGAGGTGCTGGTCCGTGCCTACCTGCTGGCCGGGATGGACAACCCTCCACCCTTTCCAGAGAGGGAGGAGTTGGTGTATCAGTCGTTTCCACAATTGGTGGAACGGCTGCAGCTTCGAGAGGAGCTGGCCCTAAGATCCTCTTCCAGCTGCCATCAGAACTTCCACTGTTCCGGTCTGGTGTCCATTCCGGAGGACCGTGTGGTGGGTGCCCTCACCTTGGGGAGACCCACACCGTTCCCCTCCTCACCTCCTATAGCCACTGCACCATCTACCAGGTCCATGTGCAAGCGGGGGAGAAAGAAACTCCGGAGGGCGGCTCGAGCCCTGGTGATCCCGAGTCCTGTGGTCCCGAGTCCTGTGGTCCCGAGTCCGGTGGTCCCGAGTCCGGTGGTCCCGAGTCCGGTGGTCCCGAGTCCGGTGGTCCCGAGTCCGGTGGTCCCGAGTCCGGTGGTCCCGAGTCCGGTGGTCCCAGTCCCTAAATATTTTTTGGGGGGGCGCCGTGGGGAGGTGAAGGTCCGAGCGACCCACTCGGCCGTAGGATCCCCAGTGCAGCAGGCGTCCAGTCCGGTGATGCAGCAGGCGTCCAGTCCGGTGATGCAGCAGGCGTCCAGTCCGGTGATGCAGCAGGCGTCCAGTCCGGTGATGCAGCAGGCGTCCAGTCCGGTGATGCAGCAGGCGTCCAGTCCGGTGATGCAGCAGGCGTCCAGTCCGGTGATGCAGCAGGCGTCCAGTCCGGTGATGCAGCAGGCGTCCAGTCCGGTGATGCAGCAGGCGTCCAGTCCGGTGATGCAGCAGGCGTCCAGTCCGGTGATGCAGCAGGCGTCCAGTCCGGTGATGCAGCAGGCGTCCAGTCCGGTGATGCAGCAGGCGTCCAGTCCGGTGATGCAGCAGGCGTCCAGTCCGGTGATGCAGCAGGCGTCCAGTCCGGTCCCGTCCGGCATTCCCAGGCCTCTCCAGCCGGTCCCGTCCGGCATTCCCAGGCCTCTCCAGCCGGTCCCGTCCAGCATTCCCAGGCCTCTCCAGCCGGTCCCGTCCGGCATTCCCAGGCCTCTCCAGCCGGTCCCGTCCGGCATTCCCAGGCCTCTCCAGCCGGTCCCGTCCGGCATACCCAGGCCTCTCCAGCCGGTCCCGTCCGGCATACCCGAGCCACTCCAGCCGGGTCCCAGCCCGCCAGTCCATCCGGGGGGAAGGACAGTTCCCGGCGCGCCCCCGCGGGCTAGGGTTTCCCCACCGAAACCCACCCATTCTGGACTTCCCGTTTTCTCTTGTTTGCCCCCACCCCCCCTCCCTTGTTTGTTGTTTTTGTTGTCACACCCTAGTCCTCTCATTGTTATCTCTTGTCTGCCCCTTGTTTTGTTAACAATGTCTCTCTGGGTCCTGTCTTTGTCTCAGTCTCTCTTGTCCTGTTTGTGCCTTTGAGGAGCATCATGATGCTGCTCCTTAAGGCGGGGGTCCTGTCATGATTCCACCTCTTCTGGTTAGGTAATTCTAGATCTTGGGGTGGAATCATACAGGATCCCTTGTTTCCCTGGTCTGCGTCATTGTTCCCTCTCCCTCCTGTCTCCTAGTTTGTGTTAATTAGCTTCCCTTGATTGTTTATCCTTTGCACCTGTCCATCTTGTTATCTCTCCCCTATATAACATCCTCGTGTTCATTGTCTTGTGCTGGTTCATTGTTTGAAATGTTGTACGTGTACGTCTACCCCGTGGATTGATGTTCCATGTTCCTGCTTTTTGAATGTTCTTGCCTTGTTCTCGTTGCCCTAGTAAGTGTTAGTTTTGTGTTCTCATCAGTGTTTGTTTTCTAGTTTAGTTAGTAAGTGTCTTTGTTACTTTATTATTTATCCTGTATTGTTTTCCCCCTCGTGGGTTTTTGTTTTGTCCTTTTGTATATATTGTTTAATAAATCCTTGTTACCCCTACCTGCCGTCTCGTGCTTACCTGCACTTGGGTTCTCCTGCCTTCTCTCGTGTCTCTCAGTGAGAGAACCGTGACAGGGTTAAGCCAGGATGCACTGATTAAACTAGGTCAAGCCGCGACTGTTCTGTTATCCTGGCTTTCTTTATTCTACTTTTGTGCAATACCCCCCTGGATTTCCCTCCATATAGTGTTTAATGTAGCCTATGCACTCAAAGACTTGTCGCGTTGTGTCCCGTCAAAGTCTGTAATTGCAGGATCGCTTCCCCCTCAGATGAAAGACCAGGGGCATGTTCAAGCTCAAACCGGTGCGAAACTTCCTTTTTTTTGTGGATTTGGAGAAGTCATTCGACTGTGTCCTTCGCGGGATCTTGTGGAGGATGCTCTGGGAGTATGGGATTCGGGACCCTTTGGTAAGGGCTATCCGGTCCCTGTACAACCGGAGCAGGAGTTTGGTTCGCATTGCCGGCAGTAAGTCAGACTTGTTCCCGGTGCATGTTGGACTCCGGCAGGGCTGCCCTTTGTCGCCGGTTCTGTTCATAATTTATTATGGACAGAATTTCGAGGCGTGGCCCGGGGCCGGAGGGCGTCGGGTTTGGGGACCACACGATTTCATCTCTGCTCTTTGCGGATGATGTTGTCGTGTTGGCCCCATCAAACCAGGACCTTCAACATGCACTGGGACGGTTTGCAGCCGAGTGTGAAGCAGCTGGGATGAGAATCAGCACCTCCAAATAGGAGGCCATGGTTCTCAGTCGGAAAAGGGTGGCTTGCCCACTTCAGGTGGGTGGAGAGTTCCTGCCTCAAGTGGAGGAGTTCAAGTATATGGGGATCTTGTTCACGAGTGAGGAAAGGATGGAAAGGGAGATTGACAGACGGATCGGTGCAGCTTCTGCAGTAATGCGGTCGCTGTACCGGTCTGTCGTGGTGAAGAAGGAGCTGAGCCGCAAGGCGAATCTCTCGATTTACCGGTCAATCTACATTCCTACTCTCACCTATGGTCATGAGCTGTGGGTCATGACCGAAAGGACAAGATCCCGGATACAGGCGGCCGAAATGAGCTTTCTCCGCAGGGTTGATTTGTGTGAAATAAATGAGTGAACGAATGTACATTGTATCTAGACTTATAATCAAAAATGCGTTGTGGGTAGAAAAAGGTAGCAAAGGAATGTTGCTCACTCGGAATTGTGACAACAAAACAAAATAGCGGAAAACTAATATAATGCATTAAATATGAGATGGCTTTTGAAAGTACCACCTGTTGCAGACTCTGTTGCATGTACAGAGACTACACGTCCAACCATGGAGCCAACCTGTAACGTATAAGAACACAGAAAAATATTAAGGTAGTGGCAACCAGTAATACAAATAATAAAAGCGTTAGAGCCTTTGTTAAAAAAACTCAGCAGATCTTTGGCACCCAGTTGTAGGATTTCAGCTACAGTTTTTTGTGTTTTTCCAGGTGGATGTTATCCACGACCAGGGGCCGTTTCAGAAAGCAGGGTAAGTGCAAACTCAGAGTAAGTCAACCCCAGAAAACGGAATACTCATGGTTTTTGGTTTCAGAACACGAGGTATGTCAAACCCGCGACCGCAGGGTAAGTCAAGCCCATTTCAGAAATCGAGGTATTTTATACTCCGAGTGAGTAACCAGAGTAACATACTCCGTGAACCTAACCTGGTCGGGAGCAGGTTTTATTCCGCAAACCCAGGGTTTGTTACAATCTCCGCCCCCTTTTCAAAGCGCGAGCGGTGTTGAAATTGCACACATCATTTGTTTATTGATTCGTGTTCCTAATCGCGCTCTATTTAGTCACACAGAACTTAAAATGGCATGTTTGTTTATTCAGGAACCCATAGATGAGGAAGCTGCATTAATTCGCAGAGAATTATATTTATGTCGGGAGAGAATTGTGAGGCCCCGTTTGGACGTTTTATCTTAATTTTTAAGGCCAGTTTAAGAAGTATATTTAACATTTCAGCCAATCAGGCATCCTACCAGCAAGAGCATTTTATTTCTTTAAACTTTCCTGAATGAATGATGTTATTGAATTTCTACGACGGCGTTTTAGTGCCACGTTAAAAATAAATTCAAGATTACGAGAATAAAGTCGAAATGTTACGAGATTAAAGTCGAAATGTTACGGGAATAAACTCGTCGTAATACGTATTTTGTTTACGTGAAAATTGTGGTTTAAGAGTTTAAGTTATGTTTAAGCACGTCATCTGAACCAGTGAGTTAATTCGTAGTTCATGTCAGATTTTTTCTTCTGAATAAATTCAGTTTCCTACATAACCGCTGCAGTGTCCTTTTACTAATAATAACTTCGTGATGATGCGCAAAAAGACAAAGAATTTCCTTATTGCTAAATCCTAATCTAAAGGAGGATTTAACCAAATCCTCCATAGCCATTGTTTCTAGCAATTCTGTGATTTTTTTTTTACGACGCCGTCGTATATTTCATATTCAGCTGCTGACAAGATCTTTTTATTGCAGAAGGATTGTACCTACATGAGAACGAGAGAGAGTTAAATATAATTCACAGTTTCAACAAAATAAATATAAAAGTGATTGACATATAAACTTGCGCATTAACATGTGAAGCACTTTTCTCCCACGTCAACTCTCTTTCTTTTGCTGCTGCGGCTGTGTTGCTCTTTTTTCTAAATATCTGCTCATATTCATCGTACGCTTGTAACAGTTCCTTAAATTCGATTGGCGAGAAATAAACAGGGCGCTTTTTGTCACATGCCGTTGCCATGGTGAATCTTGCTATCTTCACTCAATTGATGATGGCTTTTCATCGTCATGCTACACGCGCATAACCTAGAGTGGATTGAACTAACTCAAATCAGCTGCTCTGAAACTGAAAACTCTGAGTAGCTATTCTCTGAGTAAATCAACTCAGAATTCAGATTTTAACTCGGTGTTGGTTGAACTTCCTTATTGAAACTGGCCCCAGAAGTTCGGTGGTCCACCCACACAGAACAAAATATCAATCACCTGCTCAACCTGTAGGAAAAAGAATATAATTTTAAGTGTACAAATAATATGAACCTAGTGATAGAATTTTTTTATTTAAAAAATACTCACCTAAGAGTTTACACACTTTAGGTTAGTTTGACTGCTGGCTTGGCGTTTTGAGCTTGGACATAGGAAACTCGTTTCCCGACTGAGTGTTACGTGCCTGATGTTAAGAAGGGATGATACCGTAACATTTATGTGAGACAACTGTTACCAGGTGTGGTGCAGATCAAAAAGGACACCGAACAGATGTATTAAAGTTCTTTACTATATAGTCGCGTTGAAGAAAAATACACATAATTGCAGAAACAAATAAATATATTTAATACAACACGAAATGAGTGTTGATGGACTTCAAATGTCCTGAGTGGTCAAAAATTGGAGAGAAAGGCTGCTCGAATAACTGTTGAAGTTTATTGATCAGAAAGTCACCAAAAATACAGCTGGGTTGTCTCAGACACAACGTCTCACAAAGAAGCAATAACTATAGCACAACAACCCAGAGAAAAAGTTTTACAGCATATTTATATTATTTTTCGACGCGTCTCTTCTTTCAGTTGGAGGGGGGGTTTCACCCTGTGTCCATCCAATCAGCTTTCACTCCTTTGTTCTCCTAGTTTCTGCAAAACATCACATAACAGAGACCACCCCCAACTTCTGCCCATCAACAGTCTTTTCTAGGTAATCAGTTGCAACTACGTGTGTGCGTGCACATTCCACCTCGCTGGATCCCTCATTCCTCATATCTCCAACATTTTCATTAATTCACACACACATATTGTTTTAATCACACCATGTTAAAGAGTAAAGACCTAAATGAAATAAACTCAATAAAAAACTCCTTCAATCCCTCTCTTGACCTCTGAAAGTGGTCACACAATTTCATCATCATCAGTAAATCGATTGCCAGACAACAGTGGCATACTGTAAGGGTGTGGGGTGAGATCTTTCTTTTCTATTGTAGCCACTATTAATCGGTTACATAATGATCTAATACATGGAATACAGCAACATCCACAGGTGGCCAAAATTCCTACAAAAACAGCAATAGACACCACTATAGATATTATTAGCACTTTCCATTTACCCAGTGCCTTATCTAACCAGTCTCCTATGGGATTGTCCACTCCAGAATGTTCCTTCATTTCAGCTGATAATGTTCGCAAACCCTCTAATGCCTTGGTGACTGAACCATCTGGAGCTGTGTTATTGGGGATAAAAGTACAACACAGATCGCCAAACATGTGACATACCCCTCCTTTCTCTGCGAGTAACATGTCCAACGCTAGTCTATTCTGCACTGTCATTAATGAAGTTGGTGCTAAATGGTCTTTCAGTCCGTCAATGGCATCACTTGTCAAATTGGCTAATCTCATGACATTATAATGCACATAATTTATCCTATCTACATTTTTGCTGTCCTCTTGCAATTTTTCAATACCAAAAATTATAGTCACTATGGTGACAGAGATGACAACGAGTAGTCCCATACACGGCCAATTTTCCCATAACCTCATTTTGATTTTGTCGTTTCACACAATTTAAACTTACACTGTGGTTTTAAGAACCCAAAGTTACTCACTATAAAACATAAAAATGATACGTACGAAGTACGAAAAGTGATTATATAAAATAGGTACAAATGATTATAGTAAATATATGGTTATGATCATGTTTACTCCTGCAAACACTTCACTTAAAATAGCCTCAACTCTTTGAAAATCTAATTTGTCCGGACCACACCCCAGCCGGGGTACGGAAACACTTCTCACTCTATGTTCTACACACCAGTCTCTCATGTGTGTCAGGCTTTTGGTGAAATTTTCATAAGTGGTGAGGTCAGTGCACTTTACTTTTGTGATTAAGTGGAAGATGGTTCTGCAGTCTTCCTCATGGGTTACTGCACAATCACCTGTTCTTTTGTTTTGTTGTCTTACTTTCTCCACCCCATACCCGTTTTTAAATGTTACTGCAATACCTGCTCCATATGCACAGTCTTCACTTACACAATGTGCCAAAGGTTCACCCTGTGGGCTTGAAAAAATGTCATGCACAATTTTTTATGTTCCGGTGTTTGTTTCTTCACTACCCTCCCTCTCTTGGACCTGAGTCCTCAGGTCCACACCAGTCTCTGACAGTGACCTGTTAGGTGGATCACAATTAACACAAGAAGACAAATGATACCAGGTGTCGCCCTTTCCCAACAGGCGGACGCAATGCGATGTTCTTGCAGTCACTTTCAACGGTTCAGTCCACCGTAATTCCACTTCCTGCGAAATTTCTTGAGGCGGACCCACCGCAATGGGGGTGGAAGAGGCTCTGTTGCAATGTCAGGAGGGGCCTGATGAGAGAAATGTTTGATCATAGCAGTTAATTTGTCAAAATATACACAATGTGAAATTGGCAAACAGATATCTGGCTGCAGGGCGTTGATGGTCCAGGAAAAGATCGACCTGTAAGCAATTCAAAAGGTGTAAAGCCAGAAATTCTGTTAACAGACGATCTTACAGACATTGAGGCCAACGAGAGAGCTGATAACCATGACAATTTGGTCTGTGCACAGATTTTAGCCAATTTCAGTTTTAATGTCAGGTTCATTCGTTCGACCTTTCCTTGTGATAAACCCTTCGTCGTTTTGTTCCACCACTGCATAGGCTGACACCAGAGAACCGTCCGGTGCTGTGAAACAACAGCCATCTGTGAAAAGGGTGAGCACATCATCACCATCAGGGAGTGGTGAGGCAAAGAGGTTTTGGCGGACTCGACATGCCAGCTCCGTAACAGGAACACATGCATGTGGCTCACCTGCGGTAAACAAATCAGCCATGTTAACTCCTTCATGAGTGTAAGTAACATTTGGTGCTGTAAGACATTTAGCCAATTTTCTTTGTCTTAATGGGGAAAATGTAAATGGTGCTGAATTTACAAATGAAATGACTGAATGTGTGGTCAGAACAGTCAATTGGTGGCCCATAACAATATGTGCTGCTTTGTCAATAATCTTAACCAACCCCGCAGCAAACCTGGCACAGGCTGGTTGCCGTTGTTCAATGGCATCCATGAGGATGCTGACATACATGAGAACCCGTCTGGTGCTTGACTGTTTCTGGAAAAGTACCCCGTATGTGCACTATTTGTGGTTTCAGAAACATCCAGGAAAAATGGTAACCTGTAGTCCGCACTATGCAAATGTGCTGCATGTGACATTTGTGCTTTGAGATTGATAAATTCTACCTCTGCCTCAGGGGTTCAGGTCAATTTTGCCTGCAAGTTTCTCATGCCCTGCTCCCTCACTATGTCCCGTAATGGTGAGGTGACAGCTACATACATAGGGATGTAATTTCTGCTGAACCCTGTAAGTCCCAAGAAGGAGACCATGTCCTTCACATTTTCTGGCTTTGGATGTGACAAGCACGGCCGCATTAACAATAGGGCTAGGCGGGGTTAAAGCCCCGGGGCCCGAGCAAGGAGGGGCCCCGTGATTGGCTGTGGAGCAGATTGATTACTACTAGCCATCTGATTGTTAAAGCCTTACCACGCCCCCCACAAATTAGCCCTGTTATTTAGTAGCGCTTTGCCGTATATTCCATGCATTATCATGGAATCATTCTCATTAATATTAACAAAATTGCGCATTCGCGTTATGATTGGTCAGGTTGCATGTCAATCAAACCCTCGTGGGCAGCAGGGCACGGCGAATTGAAACGTCACGTTTGATTTTGATATACCAAATCAAATGCATTTATTTTATATACAACAATTGAGCTTAAGCCTATCAAGCGATGGCTGTCTGCGCCTTATTAGAATATAGCCTACGCATCAACCAATCAATCGCCTCCACTCTTCACTTCATTCTAGACTTTTCTTAAAATTGTCACGCAAAAAACAGTCTACATCTTCGACTGCTAAAAATGTCATCTTTAAAAAAAAAATTAACTGTTAAGTTTGATTATTAACTTGATGAATGTATGATATTGCTTTTTGTGTTTGATCAAACTATTCGCCTAAAGGGCTGGCAGTGGCGATAGTGCTAATGTGTCCGGTAGAAATATGTCAATTGTGCTGCGCCATCATCATGATGTAAGTTTATAATTTAAACACGTATTTAATTATTGTGGTATAGATACAAATTATTTTAAACTGCTCAGGCACAATAAGCAGCAGGAGAGGATTCATTTTGTAAATGCTCGTTTTGATACCATGGTGAACTTGAGACGGTTTTGCACAGCGCACTTGGTCTTAAAGTGACAGAAGCTGCTAATAAAGCTGCTGTCGCCATTGTGTCAATAATGTTAATCAAACATCAGAAAGAAAGTTATTTACTGTCCTTGACTGAATCACTTTAGTAAAATAAATAAGAATGGATGTTGAATTTATATTGAAAGCTATGTATGGAATATTTGATTACTTTATACAATATTATTTAGTGCTTAAGGTTTTTCAAGTAGGTCGATTTCTTATGTGCCTTTGTTCTATTATTATTTGTGATTCTTTTCATCAGTAAGCTTGATATCCATTTCTTAAGCTACTATTATTTTTTGTGATATTGAAAATTATCACAATAATTATGAAATTTTAGTGCCATTAACTTTTGATATGATAAAAATCTTAATAACTTGACTGTGAAGTATATTGTTCGATAAAATGACTCCGTATGATGATATAGGCTAACATTTAGCTCATCGCCCACCCTTATATATGAAAGTGAAAAAGTGAAAGTGAAAGTGACCTGTTTTTGTCAGATATGGTGACCCATATCCGAAATTTATCTCTGCTTTTAACCCATCCAGAGAGTAGTGAACACACGCACAGCAAGTGGTGAACACACATACACCCAGAGCAGTGGGCAGCTATCGCTGCAGCGCCCGGGGAGCAAGTTGGGGTTAGGTGCCTTGCTCAAGGACACCTCAATCGTTACCCGCTGGACCTGAGGATCGAACCGGCAACCTTCTGGTCACGAGTCCAACCCTCTAACCATTAGGCCACGACTGCCCGAAATTCAAGACATGTTGACAGGTTAGTGTTAATCTAACAGCATGTGTAAAAATGTGTTTCATGCTTATCCTAACCAGATCACCAGAAACATGAAACATCGACATTTTTTAGAAAAAGCATTTTTTTTTCTCTTTCTCTGTAGTTGGTGACCTAAAGTGGTGGGGGGGCCCTGCAGTAACTCATAGCCACGGGGCCCAGTGAGCTCTTAATGCGGCCCTGGTGACAAGATACCATCACGTTGGTGGTGAGACAAAGTTGAGCCCTGTCCTGTGATCAATCGACCCATAAAAGTGACAGATGGTCTGCTGACTTGCAATTTTTCCTTGCTTACTTTAAAACCAGACACATACAGTTGCTTCAAAATGACACCTGTAGCTGTTAAACAGTTCTCATTGGTTGTGGCTGCCAGCAAAAGGTCATCAACATACATTATTAAAACACAGTCATCTGGTAACACACAATGTTTTAGTTGTTCTTTTAAGACCTGATTAAATATTCCTGGTGACAAAATGAAACCTTGTGGTAGTCTGTTATAGGAATATTGGCATCCCCGGTAGGTGAAGGCCAGACATGATTTACATTCTTCTGAGATTGGTATACAGAAAAAGGCATTAGCCAAATCAATACATGTGAACCACTGGTGTGCTGGAGTCAAATTTGAGATGGTGGTAAATGGGTTTGGTACAGCCAACGTGGGCGTAGTTACCAGGCTGTCTATGTGGCGGAGGTCATGGACCAGTCTATATATTTGTCGGTGCCCGGTTTTCGGACGGGGAAAATTGGGGTGTTCCATGGGGAACGCCACGGGGTAAGGACACCCTTTTGTAACAAGCCCTGAACAGTAGATGCAATGCCGTCTTCTGCCTCTGGTTTGTTACGATATTGTGGAACCCACATGGGTTCTGTTGGTGTCAAATTAAATCTTACAGGCTTAATGTTACACAGGCCAACGTCTGTTTGGGCCTTGTGACCAGAGGTCATCAGGCTGCAGTGCAATCAACTGCTCGGCACCTGTTCCGTCTGTAAATTCCCGGCCATGACTTCTGGCCCACATCATCAGTTTTTTGTGTAACCCAATAAGAATCAGTTGTACGTGAGAATAAAACACCATCGATGTCAGAGGGCTCCCAATCAGTAACCAACTTTAATTTCTTAGTCATACCTCCCAATTCTCGTGCTTCATGGCCTGGATGCAGTGTCAAGGAAATATGCGGCGCTGCGGAATCTGTCATTTCATACCATATCTGTTGTTCAGGTGTTAACGTGATAGGGGCTACTACACCTTCCTTACCTACATATAGTCCCTCTCCCATAAGGCGCCATTTCTGTCCCTCAATGTTGTTGAACATTTCTTGGTAACTGACATTGTCATTCCTATCATAATACATTGTACAATGCAATAGGTCAATGGGGGGTAGATAAACAGCTAAGTCTTTGATCCATGGTAAGTGATTTTTGTAAAGGGTAAGTACACTCGAAGCTGTGGGGGTAATATCTAATTCTACCAAGTAGATGTCAGCCATTTCTTCCAAGGGACCTCCTAATAAGACATTTTGGGTAGGGCCTCTAGGTTGTGCCTGTGAACAATCAACATTAGTGCCATCCGGCAATGTAACAACTACCCCTTGTGGTGAACATAAAATGCTTGCACGCAGTTTGATTAGTAAATCTCTTCCCAGTAGGGGAACAGGGACGCTAGAGGAGTACAGGAATGAGTCTGTAAGGCTCTAATTCCCAACTTTAGTGATAAGTTGTTTAGTCATTGGCCAGTATTCTAACCAACCAGAGAAGCCCATAACTCCCACTGTTTTATCACTTATGTCATTGTGCCTCTTGTTACAGTGGAGTATGTTGCTCCGGTATCTACCAGAGCTGTTAGTGGTCTGTTGTAAACCACTATGTCCATAAGGGGTTCAGCCATTCCCCTCATGGTGGGTCTCTGTGGGCCCCCTCAACAATCCCCCGCATCTCCCCCCTGGCCCCATGTTGGGTGCATGGGCGCCTGAAGGTTGATTGGAGACAGGTGTTGTTGCCCCGGGTATCGTGAGGTTGGTGGTCCCCTGCCACGACCACTGGGTCTACCCTGCTGGGGACCCCATCCCCCTCGAGGTGGCCCCGTAAACTGACCGTACCCTGCCAAGGGACATTCATTTCTCCAATGATCAGTGCCCCCACACCCAAAACAGGCACCCCTCGGACGCCCTCTACCCCTACTTCCTCTTCCTCTGCCCACCATATTACCTCCCCTCTGTCCCCTTTAACCTCCCCAGGGACCCATTGGCTGCGGGGTTGCGTGGTAGTCTCCTCCCTGATCATACCCAAAGTCAGGGGGAATAACTGATGGTGTAGGTGGACTATCATTAGACTGCTGAGACATTTGTTTGGGCTTTTTGTTGGCTTTAGCTAACTCTAGTTGTAATTTTAACAATTGGTGCTTTGCCTTCTCTACCTCTTCATCATCTTTGGTTTGTTTATCAACTGACCTGTCAATATGAAACACGAGATGTCTTTCCCACACTTCGTTTGATAATACTGGGATATCAGGGTTACCCTCCATGGCTTGTTTGACTCCATTCGGGGCCCATGACATCACTGCAGTTCTAAATATATCACGGGTGATAGGGTTGCTTAGACTGTTCTCCTCCACCATTTGTTCCCATTCTGCCGCACATCTGAAATAATAACTCGCACCAGTCTCACCAGGCTCAATACGAAATTTAATATTTTGGTATACAGTGGGCGGTGTTGGAAACTGTGCTCTAAGAGCTTTAGAAACTACAGTGCTGACAGTCACATACAATTTATCATTTAGCGCTGTTATTATGCCCGCGTTTGTTTCAAACTCTGTTATCTGAGAGACTGTGAAAATCTGACCCAAAAGGCATCTCAGATCTCCCACCGCCAAGGTGGTACCATGACATAGTGCCATCAATTTAGTAAGCCATCTTTCTCCCCCAGATGTGATGGGTGGCAATTTTGCCAAGACAGCCGTCATATCGCTGTGGCTCCAGGGCTGATATTTCGGTTGGCCCTGACTACCCTGTACCAGTGGCATTTGGTGAACTCCACCTGCTGTTAACTGGTTGTAAACTTCTCCCCCGTTATTATCACATTCATACAGACGGGGGGGGGCGGGTCTCCTAAGGTGGTAGTATCAGTGAGGTCATATGCTTTACCCATCAACGGACCTCTGCCGTTGTCAGATATTTCTGTTGTTTTGCTTCTAGTTCTTAATGCCCCCTGCTGGGTAAGCAGTCATACTTCCCTTAATTGTTACTTTCATAGTCAAGCCCTCATCTTCATTATCACTTTTAATACTACCCAAATCTTCATACACTTCACCTCCACCTCCGTTACTATGAACACTCGCTGCCTTGTTCTCTCCATTACTCTTACCTCCTCTCTACGGGGTCCGTTCAGGTTCCCGTGTTGCTATTACATTCTGTAATTGTGCGGTTAATTGTTTTATCTGGTCTCTCATTTGATCTATCTGAAGTATATCCACCTCCACTTAGTCTTTTACACTAACCTGAATTTGTTGCAATTTTGGCGCATAGGGAGGTGGCTTTAGTATACTCAAATCAGGATAGAGGGGATGGGCCCCAGTATGGGAGGAGATACTAGCTTCTGCATTTCTTGGCTTTCTCATCACTTCTTTCTCTGACTTTTTCTGCTGCACATGTCCCTCAACCCTCTTAAGTGGACTCAGAGCAGTGGCGGTCAGCACAATGCGTGTCCATAATCTTAATTCTTTCTGCAGCTCAAGTTCTTGATTTTTATGTTTACTCTTTTCTAACCATTTTACATTTTTTCCTTCCTCAACATGTCTTTTCAGTCTCACATGCGCTCTTTTCTCCATGTCTCTAACTTTTGGCGCCAATCTAACTAACACTTTTTCTGGATTTCACCTTGCATTTTCAATACACATCTGACTCCATTTCCCTTCCCAAATCTTCCTCTCTTTTTTATGATCTTTTGGCTCTGACTGAGCTATTAACATTTCCACTATATTTCCCAATTGTTTTGTTACAGGAGGACATCCGTACTCCTCACATTCTCTCTCGAATTCAGACATTTCACACAACAATATAAAATCACCATTAATTCAAAGTTACAAATTTCCTATTCTAATATGCCGTAGGACTTTAACCTACGGTCTTAACCTGCGGTGGGACTTTAACCCACCGTCTTTACTTGCGGTGGGACTTTAACCCACCGTCTTAACTTCAATTTCTGATCAACAGATATCAACGGTTTCTAATCAATGTTACGGAATATATATCGAATTCAACACATGAAATTTAGATTGTTCAATTGGCAGAAGTTCGTTTAAACAGGTTTCTGCTTACCTTTTTTTATTCAGTCGACTGTGTGTTGAAGTCAAAATTGTTCAGTCTCAAAATTCGGTCAATGTCCGATCTTTATCATGGTCCTAAACGCCTTTTTTCTCCAATCACGTCGGAGTCACCATTTGATAGACTTCAAATGTCCTGAGTGGTCAAAAATTGGAGAGAAAGGCTGCTCGAATAACTGTTGAAGTTTATTGATCAGAAAGTCACCAAAAATACAGCTGGGTTGTCTCAGACACAACGTCTCACAAAGAAGCAATAACTATAGCACAACAACCCAGAGAAAAAGTTTTACAGCATATTTATATTATTTTTCGACGCGTCTCTTCTTTCAGTTGGAGGGGGGTTTCACCCTGTGTCCATCCAATCAGCATTCACTCCTTTGTTCTCCTAGTTTCTGCAAAACATCACATAACAGAGACCACCCCCAACTTCTGCCCATCAACAGTCTTTTGTAATTAATCAGTTGCAACTGTGTGTGCGTGCACATTCCACCTCGCTGGATCCCTCATTCCGCATATCTCCAACATTTTCATTAATTCACACACACATTGTTTTAATCACACCATGTAAAAGAGTAAAGACCTAAATGAAATAAACTCATTAAAAAACTCCTTCAGTGCCACCCAAATTAAAGAAAGAAACAAAAATAAAACAATCCTTATACTAACCTCTAAACTTTCTTACAAAATAAATACGATAATAAAACCGAAATCTTCAGCGTATACGACGCCCACCTAAATAGAAAAAAATATATAATCTACAAACAAAAGTACAAGGCGTTACACACTCAAACCTATACTAACAAAGTATAAACTAACATAGTTCAGAGAACTCAATAGAAATCAATTGTCAAAGAATAAGTCTATGAATATATTGAATCACATAACACAACGCATGACTTCATAAGACTCGGTACAGCAAGATTCAAACAAATGGTGTCGACCACAAACAGCTGACCGCGTCGGAGCACACGGTACGCTGGCATTGCGCGCACACACACACAATCCACTCGCGTCCTTAAATACCGCTGGCCCGCCAGCCGCTTAGCAAGACCTCATGACGTCAGAATGATGATTGGTAGTCGAGTCAGCCAATAAACACAAACCTAGAAGTCAAGCGGAAAGGGACACAGAAAGACAGGAGAGCGAGAAACAATACGATGCACAAAACACACACGGAACGTAGCAGTGAGAATCCAACTAAATCCAACTTGAAAAAACCCAACAACGATATCTTTAAAATAAACAACATTTTACATTTTTCCACAGGATTTACTTTACTCCTGTGACTTGTCTCCCACTCTCTCATTTGCAATGTGTGAACAAACACAGATTTCCCTGATTTTGGATATTTGTCTGAGATTTCTTAAAACCTGTCGGCGACTGAAAATCAGGCCTAAAATCATTCAGTGTGAACTCTCCATTAGAGACCTTCTGCAGATTATTTGGATGAAGACTTTCATATGCACAATAACAACAAATGATTCAAATCATTTTCAGGAACTCATAGAGGACTTATAATTGTCACCAGTCTTAAATAGCACAGGAACATTTTTAGTAAAAGACAAAGATACATTGTATGGGTCAAAATTATAGATTTTTCTTTAATGGCAAAAGTCATTAGGATATTAAGAAAGGATCATGTTCCATGAAGATATTTTGTAAATGTCCTGTTTAAATAAATTAAAACTTTATCTTTGTGAGTGGATGGCCTGCCTCAGTCTAACAACTTCAAAGGCAATTTTATCAACATTTAGATTTGTTTGCACTCTCAGATTCCAGATTTTTAAACGGTTCTATCTCAGCCAGATATTGTCTTATTCCAACAACTCATACATCCATAGAAATCTAAATTATTCAGCTTTCAAATTATGTAAACTATGTTTGTGACTAGAAGAGGAATATAAGTGTTGAGTCAGTGTATTTAAGTGCTGAAGTACAAGAGCTTTTGATTGTGTACAGCTGCTGCTCATCATCATCATCAGATCTTATGTGTTCTCATTGGTGAGGGAAGAACTGATGACATCACACATCAATTTACTCATTAAACTGGACATTGGAGAGCAGTTGTGTCTCATACAAACACTATTAGATTGAAGCTTTATAAGGACACCTCACAGCACATGTCTAGTTCTTCTGAGAGCACATTATTCAACCAGAATTTATAAGTTGTTCCTCTGTCTCAGAACACTCACAACTTTAGAAAGTAAACTGTAGAATATGTGATTTCAGTGGTGTCACAAAACACCTGGGCAATGGGGTAGCAATGAGAGTTGCAAGGTTTAAAGTTTACCCAAAATGAGTATCTTACCGAAGTATATTTTCATATTTCAGTTTATCCCAATATATGTAACTAAATCCTTTTTTTAAATTTGGATAAAATGGTTACGCAGTTCATTTGGAATAAAGAAACTCTGAGAATTAAGAAGATATACTTGCAGAGAACTAAAGCAGAAGGTGGGATGGGTGCTACAGTTACAGCAGAAATGTACTCTGCATAGTTCACATTTCTTAAAGCTCACGGCTTTATTCAAAATAATTTCTCATCCTTCCATAACCAGCTAACAAATTCACATTGATTCACTATTTTTAAGGAGTCCATGTATTAAAGGAGGAATATCCATATATTCCATATACTGTGTAATAGACATGGATTAATACAATTTAAAGTCCCACACAGACTTAATTTATCTGAACTAAACTCTGTAGGATTTTGTTTTTTTCTGTGGCCCCTTCATGTGAAACATGTGGTAAATCCCCAGCATCATTAGGACATATGTTGTGGAAGTCCCATAAAATGTATAACTATTGGAATTCTGTCTTTCAACTATTATTAGAAGTGCTGGATAAACCACTAAAACCAGACACAGTCATGAATATTTTCAGTGTCAGGAGTGAAAATGCAGAACTCAACAGCTCAATACAATATGCTTGAGGCTGTAACCCTCCTGGAGCGTCGACTGATTTTGTTTAACTGGAAGCAGAAAAATCCTCTTAGCTGTTCTAGCACCTTCAACTGGAAAAGATTAAATATTCATTAAGAAATAAAACCGTTACTTTTTACACTAAAATAATTGATGAAAGGTGTCCATTTAAAGGACTATTCATATGAGCACTTTCAACAAGTTGGTGTGATTTATTAGAGTCTTCATGAAATGTCTGGAACATATTTTGCTTACAATGGAGGTGGAGAACATGGTCCACTCGGACTCAATGTCCCCAGACTCCCTCGGGATCTGGTCGAAGCTCTGCCGGAGGTGGGAGTTGAAGATCTCTGACAGGCGATTCGGCCAAACGTTCCCAACAGACCCTCACAGTACGTTTGGGTCTGCCGAGTCTATCCAGCTTCCTCCCCTGCCATCGGATCCAACTCACCAGTTGGTTGACAGCTCCGCCCCTCTCTTCACCCGAGTGTCCAAGACATACGGCCGTAGGTCAGATGAAACGACCACAAAGTCGATCATCGACCTTCGGCCAAGGGTGTCCTGGTGCCATGTGCACTGATGGACACCCTTATGCTTGAACATGGTGTTCGTTATGGCCAAACTGTAACTAGCACAGAAGTCCAATAACAGAACACCACTCGGGTTCAGATCAGGGGGGCCGTTCCTCCCAATCACGCCCCTCCAGGTGTCACTGTCGTTGCCCACGTGGGCGTTGAAATCCCACAGCAGAACGACGGAGTCCCCAGCCGGGGCGCTTTCCAGCACCCCTCCCAGAGTCTCCAAGAAGGCCGGGTACTCTACACTGCCATTTGGCCAATAGGCGCACACGACAGTGAGAAACCTATCCCCGACCCGAAGGTGCAGGGAAGCGACCCTCTCGTTCACCGGGGTAAACTCCAACACATGGCGGCTGAGCTGGGGGGCTATAAGCAAACCCACACCAGCTCGCCGCCTCTCGCCATGGGCAACTCCAGAGTGGTGAAGAGTCCATCCTCCCTTGAGGAGAGTGGTTCCAGAGCCCAAGCTGTGCGTAGAGGTGATCCCGACTATTTCTAGTCGGAATCTCTGAACCTCACGCTCAATCTCAGGCTACTTCCCCGTCAGAGAGGTGACGTTCCATGTCCCTAAGGCTAGATTCCGCGTCCAGGGATCAGGTTGTCGAGGCCCCCGCCTTCGACTGCCGCCCGATTCACTTTGCACCGGCCCCTTACCATCCCTCCTGCAGTTGGTGGGTCCACGGGAGGGTGGCCCCATGTCGCTCCTTCCGGCTGAGCCCGGCCGGACCCCATGGGGGGAGACCCGACCACCAGGCGCTCGCATACGAGCCCCAACCCCAGGCCTGGCTCCAGGGTGGGGCCCCGGCTGCGCCATGCCGGGCGACGTCACGGTCCTCCAATTTCTTGTCATCATAAGGTTTTTTGAACCGCTCTTAGTCTGGCTGGCTTGTGGGGCAGCTGACAGGTACCGAGAGGCCAAGCGGACTGCAGCCCGGGTGGTTGGGGAGGCAAAAACTCGGGCCTGGGAGGAGTTCGGTGAGGCCATGGAGAAGGACTATCGGTCGGCCTCGAAGAGATTCTGGCAAACCGTCCGGCGCCTCAGGAGGGGTAAGCAGTGCCCTACCAATGCTGTTTACAGTGGAGGGGGGCAGCTGTTGACCTCGACCGGGGATATCGTCGGGCGGTGGAAGGAATACTTCGAGGATCTCCTCAATCCCGCCGTCACGTCTTCCATTGAGGAAGCAGAGGCTGAGGGCTCGGAGGCGGACTCGCCCATCACCTGGGCTGAAGTCACCGAGGTAGTCAAGAAAGTCCTCTGTGGCAGGGCACCGGGGGTGGACGAGATCCGCCCTGAGTACCTCAAGTCTCTGGATGTTGTTGGGCTGTCTTGGCTGACACGCCTCTGCAGCATCGCATGGTGGTCGGGGACAGTGCCCCTGGACTGGGAGACCGGGGTGGTGGTCTCTCTTTTTAAGAAGGGGGACCGGAGGCTGTGCTCCAACTATCGGGGATCACACTTCTCAGCCTCCCCGGGATAGTCTATGGCAGGGTACTGGAGAGGAGAATCCGGCCGATGGTAGAACCTTGGATTCAGGAGGAACAGTGTGGTTTTCGTCCCGGTCGTGGAACACTGGACCAGCTCTATACCCTCTCCAGGGTGCTGGAGGGTTCATGGGAGTTTGCCCAACCAATCCACATGTGTTTTGTGGATTTGGAGAAGGCATTCGACTGTGTCCCTCGAGGCATCTTGTGGAGGGTGCTCCGGGAGTATGGGATTCGGGACCCTTTGGTAAGGGCTATCCGGTCCCTGTACAACCGGAGCAGGAGTTTGGTTCGCATTGCCGGCAGTAAGTCAGACTTGTTTCCGGTGCATGTTGGACTCCGGGAGGGCTGCCCTTTGTCACCGGTTCTGTTCATAATCTTTATGGACAGAATTTCTAGGCGCAGCCAGGGGCCGGAGGCTGTTGGGTTTGGGGACCACATGATTTCATCTCTGCTCTTTGCGGATGATGTTGTCATGCTGGCCCCATCAAACCAGGACCTCCAGCATGTACTGGGACGGTTTGCAGCCGAGTGTGAAGCGGCTGGGATGAGAATCAGCACCTCCAAATCTGAGGCCATGGTCCTAAGTCGGAAAAGGGTGGCATGCACACTTCAGGTAGGTGGAGAGTTCCTGCATCAAGTGGAGGAGTTCAAGTATCTGGGGGTCTTGTTCACGAGTGAGGGAAGGATGGAACGGGAGATTGACAAACGGATCGGTGCAGCTTCTGCAGTCGCTGTACCGGTCTGTCGTGGTGAAGAAGGAGCTGAGCCGCAAGGCAAAGCTCTCGATTTACCGGTCAATCTACATTCCTACTCTCACCTATGGTCATGAGCTGTGGGTCATGACCGAAAGGACAAGATCCCGGATACAGACGGCCGAAATGAGCTTTCTCCGCAGGGTGGCTGGGCGATCCCTTCGAGATAGGGTGAGAAGCTCGGTCACTCAGGAGGAGCTCAGAGTAGATCCGCTGCTCCTCCACATCAAGAGGGCCCAGCTGAGATGGCTCGGGCATCTTTTCCGGATGCCCCCTGGACGCCTTCCCGGGAAGGTGTTCCGGGCATGTCCCACCGGGAGGAGACCCCGCGGAAGACCTAGGACACGCTGGAGGGACTATGTCTCCCGGCTGGCCTGGGAACGCCTCGGTGTCCCCCCGGAAGAGCTAGAGGAAGTGTCTAGGGAGAGAGAAGTCTGGGCATCCCTGCTTAGACTGCTGCCCCCGCGACCCAGCCCCGGATAAGCGGAAGAAGATGGATGGATACTTTGCTTAAGAACACTCAATGGCTATGTAAACGAAACCTGTCTTGCCTCGTCAAAAACAGCTCTGGTCACAGCAACCTGTTTTAGTGCATGTCTCTTTAAATGATGATGAGTTACATTGAACCCTACCCTCTTCTGTATGGCTTGTCAACACACGAGTGGTACTGCCATCAGCTGTGCCTGCCCCTGCTCCATTAAAAGTTATGAAAGCCCCACCTAAAAGTAAATAACATTGTAACAAGTTTTTTTTTGTAAAAGGCCCTATTGATTTGTTATTTATTAACACATTTCTGCAGGATTTCCTACGACTATTATTTTTATACCCAAAATTTAACATCTGCTGTTTTTCACCATCAGACCATCTAAAATGTACAGTAGATGACTTATGTAGTAGAACAGTACATAACACAGCTGGTCCTAAGTTAGTGGGAGGCATCTCTTTGAGAGTCAAATTATAATACACATGAAGACAAAACTAAAAGAATACTCAGTTTATGAGGATGTTTTGATGTCTGCCTGGGCAAACATTCCCGAGCGCAACGGTAACCTCTAGTATGGGGACCAACTAGAATCTAGCTGCTAATTAGCTAATTAGCATGTCTATCATTAGCCTATAGGCTGTTTATTCTTACTTATTCTGCAGGACATATTCAGCATGACCATATTCTACATCCCTACCCAATACATTCATCTAACAACGCCTCTGCTAACTATTAATAAGAAACAAATTAGGAGTTTACTGAAGCAAAAGTTGTAGTTAATGCTTTGTTAATAGCAACATTTGGATCTTAAAATAAAGTGTAACGCATAAAACATGTATTGAGGCCTTTAGAAGTGAAATGATCATTCTGTTTAAGAAACTGGTCATTTTTACAACATGTTAACGTCTATTTCACAGCCTGTTTTTATTACATCATCACCCCCTACGAAAATTAACCATAGTTTTTTTTTGTGGTTACCATGCTTTTTTGGTGCATTGATTACTTGGGTCAAAACAATGGTTTTACTACAGTAACCATCGTTGACTATGGTTTTTACCAAATACATGGTTTTCAAAACCATGGTTATTTTGTGATAACCATTCTTTTACTAGAGTAACCATATTTTTGTAGGTTTTTAACATGTAGTAAAACAATGTTTTTTCAATTTCAACTGTAGTAAAACCATGGTAAATTTACGTAAGGGATATGTTCCTCCTCAGTCTCATGAAGCTCCACCTCCTATTCTTGAGAGAAACAAAGCGGAAAAATCTTTTTTCTAAATGTTTTGGAAGGAGAAGTGGAAAATAAAAATATATAAACTATGTTTTAAAATCTTAAGTTTTAAATTAGTTTATACAACTGTTCTTTCTGGTTGTAATTTCTATTACATGTACTTACCATAGTAAATTATGCACAATTACATGCAAATAAACTAATCACTAATCATAGCTCTATAAGAAGTACAGTTAATTATTAAAGAAGTTATATTCTACAATATTTGATCATATTGTGTAATCCATGTAAAGCTGAAATGCAATTGTGTGGTCCCTGTATATTTTTGTAAATGCTAATAAATTTAAGATAAAAAATTACTTTTTTCTGAGCTCAAGTTGCCTCAAAGTCATTACGGATATTGCAGAACAAAATTGATTGTCTTTTTCTTATTCTAGTGAAAACTGCGAAAAATCTTACAGGGGGATAAAGCCACTTTAGTCCCCCTGTCATTCATCCCTAGTGCCAGGAGTATCACCAGGGTGTCTGGGGACGTTGGTGTGTGGTGCTGTAACTTCCACAAGATGTTTGACCACTGGGCCCCTGGGTAGGACACCAACTGTATACGGTTGTCCCCCATGTCTGTGACCCTATCAATATTTTAATCCCCCAGAATCAGAATGGGGGTTCAGGACTCAATTGGCCTTCTTATCGCCCTGGTGGTCAATTTTAATATGTAGAGGTTAGGGAATACGAAATACGACAGCAACCCCCACGGCATCTTGCCGTGGTTTGGTGTAGGAAGCTGAAGAAAAGGCACGGGCCGACGCATGTTTTTTGAAAGTGTCATCGAAACCCCTAACTGCCGCGTTGTTGCTTGAACTCTCCTGGATCTCTGCTGTCCCCAACCCCATTATCATTGAAATGTATTCTACTTTGGTTGACTATCCCCTCTTTCTTCCCGGAGGTAACCAAGGTCAACCTCCCACCAGGGTTACAACGAATAGGGTTCCTGCCATTAGGTTTAGAGTTTGGTGCAGATAAGGCGATTCTTTAAAAATCCCAGTTAACGCACAGCTATTAAGGACGTCCACTCAATGGGGTTAAAGTGAAGAGGGTTCCTGACCTTAGGTCTAGTCTAAGTAAGGCGATTCTCAAAAAATTGCCCACCGATCACGGCATTGCCAATTAGGTAAATATTTATAAAAATACAACAGCCTCCCCTGACCTATCTCCAAGGTTTGACAGAGTACCACTTTCTATTCACCGATAAGTTATTCTTCCCAGTGTTTGTAAAATGGGAAGATACGTAAGACACATCATCAGTAGTATACCCCAGAGGCATTGGGTGTTTCGGCCTTGAACTACCAGACACCCTCTTCTGAGGCGGCCCGCCGAAGGGGATCAAACCTTGGCGTGTGTCTCGTGAGCGATCGTCTGCCTGACCGGTCCGGATCCTCAATTGGTTTTGTTGGGATTTCGGTACTTTCTGCTAACCTCTTGTTCTCCGTACTTATAGAAATAGACTAGATATTCTTAGTAAACTCCTAAAAAACAGTTTCCCTAAAACATAGTACCCCACTAAACTATTGCTCTCTCCTTAACTGTTGATCCCCAGTACCAAGCCCGAACAAGCAAACCCCAGTCTCTTAAATGAAAAAATGTACAATTCTATAAAACTGATACTTAGAGAAAGTGGTATAATCGCTACCTGTTACTGTGACCGGTGAGACGCCGACAAGGATTCGAATTAGGTTGTTAATACTCCATCCTTAGGTATTCCTGTTCTACCGCCCCTTCCTCTTAACCAGAAAGAAAGAAAACCCGTAACCAGAGGGACCCCTCCGAAACTTCAAAGGATCCCCCATCGCGGATTGGTTTTTGGGTACCCTCTGAGTGTAGTGCAAGATGTACTGTGAACGAGTGATGCTAATCATCGTCCAAAAAATTGGGTTCCTTTTAATGCCCTCCAACCCTGGGCCACCGTCCCTACGTGCTGTCCTAATGGACATAGGGGGGCAGGATACCTACCGCTCGAGAACCCTTGTTAACACCGCAAGGTAGCCAGGAACTCAAATAATCTGAAAACGCCCTACGATACCCGCTCACCGATACCCAGACGAAGGGAAACAACTGGCAGGGTACCTAACGATCGAGAACCCTTGTTAACACCGCCAGGTAGCCAGGAACTCGAACGATCTGAAACGCCCCACGACACCCGTCCACCGATACCCAGACGAAGGGAAACAACCGGCAGGGCACCCACCGCTCGAGAACCCTTGTTAACACCGCAAGGTAGCCAGGAACTCGAATAACCTGAAAACGCCCTACGATACCCACCCATCGATACCCAGACGAAGGGAAATGACTGGCGGGGGCAACAAGGCCCCACCTTCATCCAATCACCCCTCCTAAGAATTCCTACAATCCAAAACAGACGTCATTCTTACCTAGAATAACCGCAAGGTGCAGGAATCCCTATCTAAGTTCAGTTCCCCTGAGTGTCCTTTATGTTGGCTCCCGACTTCAGTCCCGGTGACACATCCCCTTTACCCATCATGCATCTCTTCCTCTGTCAGCCCGTATTTCCTTTAATACCTACTTCGATCTTACCTTTAAAGGAATAATTTTGTATGATCTGAGCCCCTAATTCCTGCTACTTTGGAGTTTGATGTGTTTCTCCCTCTTCCTACACTATTTGGGTCTAATTTGGAAAAAACAAACCGTCATGGAGGAGATCCGCTCCAGGTACCTATATCACCCTCACCAGCCTCATAGGATACACCTTTTCTGGGGGGAATTCCTGCAAAGGGTTAATTCCTGGTGATGGAAATGGCCTTGCCACCTATTTTCCTTGACTTGCCCTTAACATTTTGTTAATATTTTGTTAAGGGGCCCCAGGACAATGTTTATTCATTGTTAATTAATTGTTACCCACCTCTCTTCCCTTCACCTTCTTTCTAAATTCTGTCTCCTTTTTCGGTACCTTTATCTTTTAACTCTCCTTTTCCTTCTCTTATAATCCGAATTAGTACCTTCCGGTGGATGGGTCCCTCGGTCTGTATTCGGACCTGAATTTACCCCCTTCCCCCTCACCCCAGGTAAGTATCTTGTGTAAGTATGATCAAAAATGTTTTTCTCTTTCCTTCTTCCCCTATACACCTATACATATACATACATATATATATATATATATATATATATTACACATCCACATACACATACACACACACATATACATATAAAAATACCCCCATACACCTATATACATATATACACATACACCCATATACACCTCTTACTAGAGTTCTAAGCCCCTTGATTTTGCCTCCGAGTTTTAGTCCCTATGGGTTTCCTGACCTAAGGTATTCGGCCCTCTCCTTTTCCGGACCACCGGTCTCTAGATTCTTGTTCCTTGGTATTAAACTACGTGAGAAAGTCGTTTATCCTATGTTCCCTTCCTGGGTCCACCAGGGTCCACCATTTGGGTTTTCCAGTCCCCCTGTGGGGCTGTCCTGAACCCAGGTATTAGCCTATCCAAGTTACTTGACCTTTAGGCTTAAGCCTTATGGGTTACCTGACCTTGGGTATCTGGTCTTCTCCCGTTCTGGCCTTGGGTTTAAAAAAAAAAAAAAACTTTTATGAGTGAGGGAGTCGTTTACCCTCCATCCCCTTCGAGATATCTCTCCTTGTATTCGGTGTTCCTGTCCGCAGAGTGTCCTGGCCTTAGGTATCTAGGTTCCTTGATTTTATGTATCAGGCCATCTGAACTCCTAACCTTAGGTTTAGAGTTTGTTATGTGTGTGAGAGTAATTTACACTGTGTCTACCTCCCAATGGGTCCCCTAGTATTCGGTGTTCCTGTCCACCTAATGGCCTAACCTTAGGTTTAGGTCCTCCAAGTTCCCTGGCTCCTGGGTTTAGGCCTTATGGGTTTCTTGACCAAAGGTGTCCGACTTTAGGAAGTCCTGGTTTTAGGTGTTAGACCTTGATGTGAGTGAGAGAGGCCCGTTTATCCTATATCTCCTCCGAACTCTGTCTCCTTGCCCTGTCCTATCTACCCCCTCCAAGACTGATGCCACTCTATACATTTCACCCGCATTGTTGACCAGGTCGACCGACGGGACTGCGTCCGTCAACCTCACCCTCGCCTGACTGGGCTTAGGGTCACTTGCCCACCCAATCCCCCGAGGGAGACCCCCGAAGGACCAGGTAGGTCAGCGGACAATGCCTCCCCCCACCCTATCCCTAACCCCTCCTAACTTACTCCTGTACTTTTATTCCTGGTTGTTAGGATGAGATTGGTAGCTAATATTTAGACCCCGTGGGAACAATGTATTAAGTTGTTTGATCCATGCCCATTCTTTTTTCAGCCTATCCCCTTTCGACCAAGTTTGGTTGTGTTCTAGTCCCGTGACCCGTAAATTTTGACTCCATGTTCAATGAAGTGCCTAGTAATGTGGCCCTTTACTTGTACTTTGTGGTTGATATTGTACCTATGTGCTGACATTCTGGTTCTATTCGAATTTCTTGTCTCCCCCACATATCTTTTTCCACATTTCCTGCATCGGATGAGGTAGATGCAATTCTTAATGTTCAAGGGTACCGGTTTCCCTATCTCTTTGCAGACCACTTGTTCTCCTGTTCTTATATATTTTTTACGGTATTCCCTCGATCTTTTGACCCCACTTTCCATTCTGCTGCTCACTGACCAATCCCTAAGGTTTCGTCCCCTTTTGTATGCGGCTAACATCCTGAAGTCTTCTCTGAACCATGTGTTTTCTCTGTTCTCCCTTGCCATTCCCATGTTAGATTTTGAATATTCCAATACCAAGGGTAAGATCCTCTTCTTCTCCTGCGGGTCATCTACGTTCTCGGTCCGAGTCAGTTCTTCCTTTGCTATTGATCTTAAGAAGGATCGGGAATATCCTCTCTTTCTTAAAGCCCTAAACAGGGTTTGTCTGGTTACGTCTTCCTCTGGTTTTTGAGAACAGATTCTGTTGAACCTTATTAGCTGCCCCTTGACTATACCCCTAAAAGTTTGCTTGGGATGGTGACTTGCCCTATGTAGAAGCGCATGTGTGTCTGTTGGTTTAAAGAAAACCTTAAAGTCCAGTTGCTTGGACTGTACGAACCTGGGTCCCTTATATATCGTAACGTCCAGAAAATTGATTTCCTGCTCTGCCAGGGTATACGTTAACTTGATGGAGCTATGATGGTTATTCAGGCACCCTACAAAGTTTTGGAAGTCTTCGTCCGACTGGCTCCAAATGCCCCAGATATCATCAAGGTATCTATAGTAGCTTTCCGGTTTCTTTGTACATTTCAATAGAGCCTGCTCTTCCCATTCTGCCATGTATATGTTGGCATAGGCCGGGGCAAATCGTTTGCCCATCGCCGTACCTTTCACCTGCAGGTAGTACTGCCCATCAAATTCAAAGTCGTTACATGTCAAACTCATCTCTAAGAGTTGTAGAATCACTTTATCTGGTCTATCCTCGTCTGGGTATCTTGTGAAACAGTTTTTTATTGCTCTCAACCCCCTCTCTGTCTCGATGTTTGTATAGAGGCTATTTACATCCATCGTGAAAAATTTCATGTTTTCGCTCACCCTGATGTCTCTATTCTTGTCCAAAAAAATCCCACGTGTCTTTTAGATAGCTTTTATGTCGTGTTGCCAAGGGTTTTAAGTAGTGATCTAACAATTCTGCTACCCTGTAGCTTTCACTCCCACAGTCTGAGACTATTGGTCTCCCTGGGGGCATGTCATGGAATAGCCATTTCTCTCTGGGTTTGTGGATTTTGGGTAAGAGGTAGAATCTTCTTAGTCTAGGATTTGTCTCCCCTGTGATGTACTGACCCTGTTTCCTATTGAGGTACCCCTTTGTGACTAGGCTATCCACCAGATCCTTTATTTTCTCTATTGAGTCTGTAAAAATTGGATTGCTTAGTTTCTGATAGAATTCCTTATCTCCTAGTTGTCGCATGGCCTCTTTTATGTATTGTGCTTTATCCATAATTACCACTACAGACCCTTTATCAGCAGGTTTGATTATTATATTTTTATTTTTGGACAATTGTATTAGCGCCGTTTCTTCCTCCCGGCTTAGGTTTCCATTCGACACCGAGTGTCCCCCTGGTAGCCTCTTCATTGTCCCGTGGTCTCTGGCAATTATATCCCTCGTCACCCGTGGGACTTTGCTCAACGGGGGTTCCCATTCCGATTTTGGAAGGAAAGGCTTTCTGTCCTTTTCTCCCGCCGTTTCCCCAAAGAATCCTGCAAACCTCAACCTCCTATGGTACTCCCCCACTCTGGTCTGTAACTCAGGTATATTGGTTTCATATAGGTTACTCACTGGTACAAATGACAAACCCTTCTCTAGTAGTTGGACTTAGGGTTAGACTTTTTCTTATCGATAAGAAATTCGTTTTAGAGAGGTTAATTACCGTACCGTTACTCGGTTTCTGTTCCCCGGTGTCCGCTCCGGTTAGATGGGGATCCATAATTTCAATATACCCATTGCCGTCCCTTTAGTCCAGTGTATGTTATCTTCCGAGGTGACGAACTGGTCAGCCGGTAGAGATGGAATGGCATACCCTGACTCCTGTATGAGCTCATTGAGCTGCCTCAATACCCGTTTGTCTTCCTGTGGTAACTTTTGGTCAAAGTTGATCAATGGGATCATTATCCGTGCGTTCAGAAACGTATCCGGTGCTCTCTCTATTATCGCTGTCAGTAGTTTAAGATTCTGGAAATTTGTCACTTCTCTGCTGTTGATCCCAAAACTTAAAATGGCTTTCTCCACTCCTAGTGACACCGGAGTTCGGTGTTTCAATATGAAAGCCGCATGGGACAGGTTAGCCCCAGGGTAGGCGACAACTTGGAACCTCTTGTCCGAAATCCCTGGTAAACGTTCCACATTGGAATCTCCTATTATGAGAAACGGTCTTTGGGGGGACAACCTCCAATTCCCATATTTGTCACCCCTTGAATCCATTCGGATCCTTAGACTATTGACCGGCCCCATAAGTACCTCCCTTGGTTTTGTCTGCCCTACTTCCGCCTCACTCTCTTTTCCCCGGGTTCATTTCTTGGGACCAATGGGAACCGGTCTGGGGTTTTCTTGGCCCCCAATTCCTCCCCCTTCCCTCCCCCCCCATTTCCGTAGTGTCTGTCCTACCTCCACCGGTAAAATATCAGGTTGGCTGGTTTCCTCCATCCTTCCTTTCCTCCCGACCCAAGTTCCGCCCTTCCCTCCTTCCTCCTCTTCCTCTTCTTCCTGCTCCCTACTAATAAGTAATCCTCATTCCCTCCTTCCTCTTCTTCCTTCCCTTGTCCGCTGCCCTCCTCCACCTGGTGGGTTTTTTCTATTCCTTCCTCTTGTCCCCCTTGCTCTCTTCCTTTATGCAGCTCTTCTATTCCCTCTTCCTCCATCTCAATTGCTTCCTTTATACTTTTAATTTCCTCCAAAAGTTCCTTTTCCCTTCTTGTCCCTCCTGATCCCTCCCCTTCCTGCCTTACTATATCCCTTTCTCTCCTCAATTCCTCCCTCAATTCCCTTTTTAATTCCTCCCTTATACCCTTTTTAAATTCCTCCCCTAACTCTTTCCTCAATTCCTCCCTCATTTTTTCTTTTACATTTTCTCCCTCTTCATTCTCCTAACCCTTTCCCTCACTGCTCTACTTCTCCCTATTTTCATTCCTTCTGATTTCCTGCACTTCCTTATGTACGGTACGGATGGTGCGTTCTTCAATTCTTCGTACATTCCGCTTGGTCCACTTGACCGCCACTTCCCAGGCTCTTTCCATATCTTCCAACTCCATGCCACATATTGTGGCTCGCAGTGATTCCACCGTGTCTTGATAATGGTCCCGAAGGACCATGAGACTCGTGCCCAGCCAGTTTTGGGCATTGCCCCATAGTGTTTCCCTTGTGCCGTCCATCGGCATAGCCGGCTGTATCACTTCCTTGAGCCAATTTTTGGCTCGGTCCAGTCCCTTAGGTACTGCCTCTCTCCCGGTCACTGTCTGATGGTGTCTAATCTTGATTAGCTTGTGCAGTTGTCTCAGCAGCTGTTTAAATTGCTCGTCTCTATCCGCCATTTCTATGGGGTAAGAAAAAAAGGTTAGGTTAGGTTATAGGGCAAAAAACGAAGAGTGCACCCCCTCTGAAGTGCACCCCCCCAGTTATTTTCTAAACAGATTGTAGTAGAAAGTTAAAAGTTGGTATTTATACTAATTGGAGGACGCCCTTTCGAACGCACTCGGTTTGAACTCTCTAGCGCCACCACCGGTCGAGATGAGTAACTGCACCCCCCTAATATAAAGTAAAAATAGAAATTTTGACACTTCTTTATATAGTTTCGAGGACGCCAAACACGATGGCGTAGGTTTCAAGTCGATAGGGTTAGGTTAGGGTTAGGGTTAGTTAGGGTTAGGGTTAGGGTTGGGTTAGGGGAATAAAAATCTCACACCCCAAACAATGTCCAGGGATGAGTTTTGCACTCTCCATCTCCAGTCCACGAAAGACCCCGGCTTTTGATCAGGTTAAATTTTTTTTGGTGTTTCAGCGTTTTGGTAGGGTGGGTCCAAATTTTTAGGTTTCTGGAATTTCAAAGATGTCTCCATTTAGGTTTAGGTTCAGAGTTTCGGTAGGGTGGGTCCAAATTGTTAGGTTACATAATTTTAAGGGGGTCTCCTTTTAGGTTTAGGGTCAGAGTTTCGGTAAAGTGGGTCCAAAATGTTAGGTTAGATAATTTTAGGGGTGTCTCCTTTTAGGTTTAGGGTCAGAGTTTCGGTAAAGTGGGTCCAAATTGTTAGGTTAGAGAATTTTAGGGGTGTCTCCTTTTAGGTTTAGGGTCAGAGTTTCGGTAAAGTGGGTCCAAATTGTTAGGTTAGATAATTTTAAGGGGGTCTCCTTTTAGGTTTAGGGTCAGAGTTTCGGTAAAGTGGGTCCAAATTATTCGGTTAGAGAATTTTAAGTGGGTCTCCTTTTAGGTTTAGGGTCAGTTTCGGTAAAGTGGGTCCAAATTGTTAGGTTAGAGAATTTTAAGGGGGTTTCCATTTAGGCTTAGGTTCAGAGTTTTGGTAGGGTACGTCCAAATTGGGTTAGGATTTTGTAGGGGTGTTTAATTTTAGGTGTCAAGGTCCGGATTGGGAATGGTGGGTCCAATTTATTGGTCGTAGCATGAGTATTTTTTGGTTTCAGTCGTTCAGACCTCTCGGGAAACGAGTTTCCAGTTTGTTTATCCATCTTGTTTCTGCAATTAATCTGTCTTTTAATGTCCAATGTGTGTTTGACTCTAGACCTGTGACTCTTAAGGATGAGATGTCGTGTTTAATAAAATGTTTGACAATGTGTGTGTGTTTCTCCTCTTCTTTTGTGATGTTCTGTATGTGACGATACATTCTTATTCGAATGGAATTTTTTGTTTGTCCCACATATTGTTTTGCACATTTGTGGCATGAAATTATGTACACACAATTTTCGGTCTGAGAACTGAGGGGTCTTTTTAATTTGAAAATCTGTTTTGTGTACTGACTGGTGATCCAATTTTTGGTTTCATAATATTTAGGTGTGGTGCCTCTTTTGTTCCGTTTTGTGTTTATTGGGGTTAATTTGCTTTTGACCAAAAGATCCTTGAGATTCTTATTTCTCCTGAATGCGGAAATGATTTTGTGTTCTTTAAGATATGGTGTATCTGACAAAAACTTTTTGAAATTTGCTTTAGTTTCTAGGTTGAGTTGGACACTCATTTCCGAAAATGTATTTACAAACGGTATGATCCTGTCTTCTTTTTTTGCATTTTGAGTTTTCTGTTTGAACTGTTTAAAAGCTTTTCTCAAAAACGTCCTCGTGTATCCTCTGCTTCTTAGGGCCTTAAAAAGTGTTCTAGTTGCTTCCATGAAATGTTTTTCATTATTACAGATTTTGTAGAATCTCAGTAGTTGTGATTTGACGATTCCTTTGAACGTATGTCGGGGATGGTAGCTGTTTTTGTGTAGGAGTGAGTGCGTGTCTGTCGATTTAAAGTACACCTTGAAATCTAACTGTCCTGTTTCTTGAAATCGTGTTCCTTTGAAAGAGATTACGTCCAAAAAATTCACCCAATTATCATTGATGACGTGCTTTATTTTAATTGATCTTTGATGTGTATTTAAATGTTGTGTGAATTGTAGAAACTGTTCCTCGGAATACGTCCAGATTCCCCAGATGTCATCGAGGAATCTGTAGTAATGCAGGGGTTTCAATGGGGCCGACGCCAGAGCAGATTCTTCCCAATCAGCCATAAATATGTTGGCGTATGAGGGCGCAAATTTCTTACCCATGGCCGTTCCTTTTCGTTGCAAGTAAAATTGAGAGTCGAATTCGAAATCGTTTTTAGTCAAGTTAATTTTTAGGAGTTCCATTAATTGTTTTGTAGGTCTTCGTGGGTTTGGGTATTTTTCAAAACACTTTTGTACTACCCGCAATCCCGCTTCAGTTTCAATGTTTGTGTACAGGCTGTCTACGTCCATTGTGAACAAGAATGCTTTAGGGGGAATCTTTATTTTGCCAATTTTTTCAATGAAATCGTATGTATCTTTC
Organism: Triplophysa bombifrons; assembly: GCA_029783895.1. NCBI lineage: Eukaryota > Metazoa > Chordata > Actinopteri > Cypriniformes > Nemacheilidae > Triplophysa > Triplophysa bombifrons. The sequence continues at coordinate 354,436 of CM056451.1, forward strand.
AGATAGCTAGGGTGCTTCCGTGAGATCGGGCTAAGAAAGTATTCAATGTACTCCGCGGTACAGTAAGATTCGCTGTCGCAGTCCGAGACTATGGGTCTGCCGGGGGGGATTTCGTTTGGTATACTCCAGGTTGTAGGGTCCTTGTGTATTTTAGGAAGTAAATAAAATTGTCTCAGTCTCGGAGTGTGGCTTCCCAGTAAATATTCTCTCTGTTTGTGATTGATGTATTTATGATTCCAAAGATTCTGTATGATGTCCTTAATTTCTTCCTTTGTTTCTAGATATATCGGTCTGGATAATTTAGCATAATGGTCCTCATTGTTTAATTGTCTCTCGGCTTCCCAAACATATTGTTGTCGGTCCAAGGGTTAGGGTTGGGTTAGGTTAGGGTTAGGGTTAGGGTTAGGGTTTGGGTTTGGGTTAGGGTTAGGGTTAGGGTTAGGTTAGGGTTAGGGTTAGGGTTAGGGTTAGGGTTAGGGTTAGGGTTAGGTTATAGGGCAAAAAACGAAGAGTGCACCCCCTCTGAAGTGCACCCCCCCAGTTATTTTCTAAACAGATTGTAGTAGAAAGTTAAAAGTTGGTATTTATACTAATTGGAGGACGCCCTTTCGAACGCACTCGGTTTGAACTCTCTAGCGCCACCACCGGTCGAGATGAGTAACTGCACCCCCCTAATATAAAGTAAAAATAGAAATTTTGACACTTCTTTATATAGTTTCGAGGACGCCAAACACGATGGCGTAGGTTTCAAGTCGATAGGGTTAGGTTAGGGTTAGGGTTAGTTAGGGTTAGGGTTAGGGTTGGGTTAGGGGAATAAAAATCTCACACCCCAAACAATGTCCAGGGATGAGTTTTGCACTCTCCATCTCCAGTCCACGAAAGACCCCGGCTTTTGATCAGGTTAAATTTTTTTTGGTGTTTCAGCGTTTTGGTAGGGTGGGTCCAAATTTTTAGGTTTCTGGAATTTCAAAGATGTCTCCATTTAGGTTTAGGTTCAGAGTTTCGGTAGGGTGGGTCCAAATTGTTAGGTTACATAATTTTAAGGGGGTCTCCTTTTAGGTTTAGGGTCAGAGTTTCGGTAAAGTGGGTCCAAAATGTTAGGTTAGATAATTTTAGGGGTGTCTCCTTTTAGGTTTAGGGTCAGAGTTTCGGTAAAGTGGGTCCAAATTGTTAGGTTAGAGAATTTTAGGGGTGTCTCCTTTTAGGTTTAGGGTCAGAGTTTCGGTAAAGTGGGTCCAAATTGTTAGGTTAGATAATTTTAAGGGGGTCTCCTTTTAGGTTTAGGGTCAGAGTTTCGGTAAAGTGGGTCCAAATTATTCGGTTAGAGAATTTTAAGTGGGTCTCCTTTTAGGTTTAGGGTCAGTTTCGGTAAAGTGGGTCCAAATTGTTAGGTTAGAGAATTTTAAGGGGGTTTCCATTTAGGCTTAGGTTCAGAGTTTTGGTAGGGTACGTCCAAATTGGGTTAGGATTTTGTAGGGGTGTTTAATTTTAGGTGTCAAGGTCCGGATTGGGAATGGTGGGTCCAATTTATTGGTCGTAGCATGAGTATTTTTTGGTTTCAGTCGTTCAGACCTCTCGGGAAACGAGTTTCCAGTTTGTTTATCCATCTTGTTTCTGCAATTAATCTGTCTTTTAATGTCCAATGTGTGTTTGACTCTAGACCTGTGACTCTTAAGGATGAGATGTCGTGTTTAATAAAATGTTTGACAATGTGTGTGTGTTTCTCCTCTTCTTTTGTGATGTTCTGTATGTGACGATACATTCTTATTCGAATGGAATTTTTTGTTTGTCCCACATATTGTTTTGCACATTTGTGGCATGAAATTATGTACACACAATTTTCGGTCTGAGAACTGAGGGGTCTTTTTAATTTGAAAATCTGTTTTGTGTACTGACTGGTGATCCAATTTTTGGTTTCATAATATTTAGGTGTGGTGCCTCTTTTGTTCCGTTTTGTGTTTATTGGGGTTAATTTGCTTTTGACCAAAAGATCCTTGAGATTCTTATTTCTCCTGAATGCGGAAATGATTTTGTGTTCTTTAAGATATGGTGTATCTGACAAAAACTTTTTGAAATTTGCTTTAGTTTCTAGGTTGAGTTGGACACTCATTTCCGAAAATGTATTTACAAACGGTATGATCCTGTCTTCTTTTTTTGCATTTTGAGTTTTCTGTTTGAACTGTTTAAAAGCTTTTCTCAAAAACGTCCTCGTGTATCCTCTGCTTCTTAGGGCCTTAAAAAGTGTTCTAGTTGCTTCCATGAAATGTTTTTCATTATTACAGATTTTGTAGAATCTCAGTAGTTGTGATTTGACGATTCCTTTGAACGTATGTCGGGGATGGTAGCTGTTTTTGTGTAGGAGTGAGTGCGTGTCTGTCGATTTAAAGTACACCTTGAAATCTAACTGTCCTGTTTCTTGAAATCGTGTTCCTTTGAAAGAGATTACGTCCAAAAAATTCACCCAATTATCATTGATGACGTGCTTTATTTTAATTGATCTTTGATGTGTATTTAAATGTTGTGTGAATTGTAGAAACTGTTCCTCGGAATACGTCCAGATTCCCCAGATGTCATCGAGGAATCTGTAGTAATGCAGGGGTTTCAATGGGGCCGACGCCAGAGCAGATTCTTCCCAATCAGCCATAAATATGTTGGCGTATGAGGGCGCAAATTTCTTACCCATGGCCGTTCCTTTTCGTTGCAAGTAAAATTGAGAGTCGAATTCGAAATCGTTTTTAGTCAAGTTAATTTTTAGGAGTTCCATTAATTGTTTTGTAGGTCTTCGTGGGTTTGGGTATTTTTCAAAACACTTTTGTACTACCCGCAATCCCGCTTCAGTTTCAATGTTTGTGTACAGGCTGTCTACGTCCATTGTGAACAAGAATGCTTTAGGGGGAATCTTTATTTTGCCAATTTTTTCAATGAAATCGTATGTATCTTTCAGATAGCTAGGGTGCTTCCGTGAGATCGGGCTAAGAAAGTATTCAATGTACTCCGCGGTACAGTAAGATTCGCTGTCGCAGTCCGAGACTATGGGTCTGCCGGGGGGGATTTCGTTTGGTATA